>OW804100.1:13772220-14167220 GCA_942159475.1 Sthenelais limicola | reverse complement strand
GTATAGTTGGTAACGTTGAACTTATTCTACCTTATATGAGTCCAATAATGCTATAATGCCTTATATGCTGGTATAGTTGGTAACGTTGAACTTATTCTACCTTATATGAGTCCAATAATGCTATAATGCCTTATATGCTGATACAGTGGGTAACGTTGAACTTATTCTACCTTATATGAGTCCAATAATGCTATAATGCCTTATATGCTGATACAGTGGGTAACGTTGAACTTATTCTACCTTATATGAGTCCAATAATGCTATAATGCCTTATATGCTGGTATAGTTGGTAACGTTGAACTTATTCTACCTTATATGTGTCCAATAATGCTATAATGCCTTATATGCTGGTATAGTTGGTAACGTTGAACTTATTCTACCTTATATGTGTCCAATAATGCTATAATGCCTTATATGCTGGTATTGTTGGTAATGTTGAACTTATTCTACCTTATATGAGTCCAATAATGCTATAATGCCTTATATGCTGATACAGTGGGTAACGTTGAACTTATTCTACCTTATATGAGTCCAATAATGCTATAATGCCTTATATGCTGGTACAGTGGGTAACGTTGAGCTTATTCTACCTTATATGAGTCCTATAATGCTATAATGCCTTATATGCTGGTACAGTGGGTAACGTTGAACTTATTCTACCTTATATGAGTCCAATAATGCTATAATGCCTTATATGCTGGTACAGTGGGTAACGTTGAACTTATTCTACCTTATATGAGTCCAATAATGCTATAATGCCTTATATGCTGGTACAGTGGGTAACGTTGAGCTTATTCTACCTTATATGAGTCTAATAATGCTATAATGCTATTGTTGCTATCTATCTATTTATCTATCTACCCATCTCTATCTATCTGTCTGTCTATTTATCTATCTACCTGTTATTACCAGTCCCTCAATGAGCCTGCAAGGTGATAAGGCCCTTGTCCACTAAACCGATTCTCATGCAATTCTCACATAATTTAGTGGAAAAGAGTCCTCTGCTGCGCACAATCGCATAAAAATCTGCTTAGTGGACCAGGGCCTGTACATGTGAACAATACTCTTCCCTCCATAGTCGGCATACAGAGATGCCTGCTTCCATGGTGATATAATAGATCGATAAAACAAACGCTAAAAAATTAATCCAGTCTTCCTCTGGGCTCGGCTATATTTTTATCCAAGTTGCATACTACCCCTCACATGAATGAAATTTCTTTTTTAAATCTACAATGACCTTTTTTTAAAACTTTGTGTTATCAATATATTATCGTTTCTATTCACATAGATGAAATTCATGTTTTATAAATGAATAGTTTTTTAATCATAATAGTTTTTCTGTTTTGATCGTCCCAGTGATGATGTCAGGGCTAGGCAAGGTTGATGATTAAAAAATGTATTTAGTCCAAGAAAAGAAATGAACTAGAAAAGTGATTTCTGGTTATGTTATGGAATATTTCTTGATACGTTTAAGTTCGAATGTATACCAAAGCAGTAATTATTTTCCGTGCAATCAAACAATTGTTAGGTGTTGCCTGAAGCTCATGTCGAAAATGCATTTTGTCATATAAAAGTATATCTTCACGGAGTTCAGATTAATTATGTTTACATTTTCGTGTGGTGAAAAGGGTGTGTGTCGGAGGGTGGGGGTGGGGTTGGGAGTTGGGTGCAGTATATTGCCTACAGACTGACTGCGACTGACTAAATAAAGGGGCATAGGACCAAGCTTGTGCAGGTTGTAGACCTATATAATAGTCAATTCTCCCTATCCTTAATAGCGCGATAATACATTATCCGACCGTCACGCCACCTAGCTTTTCTAGCTTTGCTAAGGCGGGAGCTTCCGGTTATGGCTCCCGCAAGCTAAGAAACAGAGTAGGCCTAAACATGGTTACCCATGTACAGTCATTGCTCGAGCTCTACTCTTTCAAATACGTAAAATTATATACCTATGGATAGCTGAGAATATGCTCTTTTCATATTTATTAATCCTGTGACAATCTTTACATTTTTTGCTGGTGTTATCACCGTTTTCGCAGGTGGCGGCGGCCGCGAACACGGGTGGCGGAAGCTTCCGTCTTAGCCTACTGGGAGATATTGCAGCCTACAGCGCCACTGGTGTTACATTCGCATGATATCTGGCTATCTGGGTTCAGCAGAATTGGTTCATAAATCGCTCCTATGCATTGTTCAGACCTCTTGAAATCATGAAATTTCAAACTTTCAACTCTAGATCCAATACTCACTTACTAAAAAGATATAATTCATTATCATTGAAAATATGTTCTACCTTCAGACTCACTCACTTTCCTTTACATAATGTATTGCACTTTTATCATTGTTCTATTTATATGAGTATTTATCTTCCATTTTTCCATCCTACAAGTCCTGACTCCGACAAATTCGTGAATAGATAATTGTCAACTCCGTCCTTTTGTGACGTCACAGTGCTGGCAGGACGCTGTGACGAGTCCCTTATTGTTGTTATTACAGAGATACAGAAAAACACCACTATTTTTAAAACCTCACGAATTATGAATGAATTTCCAAGAACACATCAAAAGGAATAATTGCACCTGCGGTTCTCAATGACCAAAGTTGGTTAATTGTTCAAATGAACGTTGGACCTTACACTATAATTGTACCATGTCATTCACATGTCTACCAATCCCTAAATAATAACCTATTCCCATGTCTACCAATCCCTAAATAATAATCTATTCCTATGTCTACCAATCCCTAAATAATAACCTATTCCTATGCCTACCAATCCCTAAATAATAACCTATTCCCATGTCTACCAATCCCTAAATAATAATCTATTCCTATGTCTACCAATCCCTAAATAATAACCTTTTACCATAAACTCTACAAGATCTGGTGTTGTTTAGGTAATATATATTTATATCTATATAATTATCATCTCATCACCGGCAGAATACTTCACACTATTTTCTACCCCACCAGCTCCCTCAAATGCTTGCATAAATTCATGTTGGAAATAACTTTAGTATTCAACTTTTATCAAATTATAATAAACTTTACCTATCAAAACCTATATTACAGAAAATATTACAGAAAAATTTATATATAGTCTAGGTCCAAACACTAGGCGTTCTAATGGAATTATAATGGCACTTTGCGGTTTGAGGCGAGAGGCTTTCCCTCCGTTTGAAGGGGCTCTCTCTGCTCTGGGCCTAGACTCGATGTAAGTTACAACTGCATAGATAAAGCATTACGTAAAGCTAGTCCCGTACATGCAGATCAAGCCGAATCCAATGATGGTAAATAATAAGTACATCTAAGAAGTGTTCTTATACATTATGTTGGATATATCTAGTTTTGAAAATAAGGTTTGCAATATTTCTGGGTGGACAATTACTAGTATGTAGCTGAATGTACTCCTGAGGATAACCTTCGTATCCCAAAGATATATTTAATACAGTCTTGAAACTTAGTACATGTGTTCATATAACTCCAAGCACTTAACCCACCAAATATAAAAACATTCCAACAAAGAGATCCTGAGAACAAATCACTTTGGAAAATATTAATTGTGAGTGAAATATGAGGTAAATAAGAGTAAACTTACAGCGTGCATGCAGTAGTAAGGTGGGAGGGATGACGTGTGGTACACCTGGGGTGCCTTCCACCTCTGGTACCTGCGTCCTGGCGCTAGTGGTAGACATAGTGGCACATGCACTCCCTCAACACAGGGCGGGGGGGGGGGGGGGAGGGGCACTCACCAAATAGGGGAGTTGCATAGCCGCCATTTTGAATCTGGATTCGCATGGAATTATGGGACTAATGGTACAGTCTAAAACACGTTATGTTAAGCATGGAATATTTATCAATGCTCTAATGCCAATATCCATGTGTTATACATGTTCTATGACACAAGGCTCTATCTTTCCCATCATGCATTTGGTTTTCATAGATCATTTATATAAGCTCTGCTATTAATGAAAACATTCTAGCAATTTTCGATAAAATGTTGCCAAATATTTGTATGTCAGATTTCAATAGAGTCCATCCCAGCATGCACTGCAGTAGACATGCGCAGTGGTACATGCAACTCCCCTATTGTTGGGAATACTTTAAAAGTGTTTAGGACTTTTCACCAAGGATGAGAGAGTCCCAATCTAGGCCCAAAGTTGAGAGAGTCCCTTTAAATAAAGGGAAAAGCTTCTCACCTCAAACCACAAAGTGCCATTATAATTCCATTTAGACCGCAAAATGTCATTATAATCCCATTAGAATGCAGGAAACTGATTAGCGAAGTAGGCGTCCAATCACTTAGTACAATTCTCACCTGATCTGAGGGTTTGGGCTCCCTGGTAGGTTGGTTGCCAGGGATGCTTGGAGACAGAAACTACTCAGTATTCAGGATTGATATTAATGTCTACATGTGCAATATACTGATACTATTTACTCCACGTTGGTGTATGTACCACATGCTATTTGTATGGGCGGGATAAGTGTGGTAATTTGCACCAGTTCCACGCGTGTGGTATGACTTCCTGTCCCCAGTAAACATAGCCATATAAGGTAAGCATAGCAACGTGGGAGTAAATATAGAACCTAAATTCGAATGTGGTACTCGGGACACTATTACACTGTCCTCGATGTTTTTTGTTTTTTTCGTAACCCACTCGCCTGTCGGCTCGTGGGCCACAAAAAAACAAACTTCTCAGACATTGCAATAGTGTCCCTTGTACCACATTCTCATCAGGTTCTATCTATCTTGTTATTATAGTATGTGCTTACATGGGCGGAAGTTTTATTTTTGACTTTATAATACCATAATCTATCTGTAAAACTGAGGATCGCTGTGAACAGCGCAGTATTATGTATAATGTGACCTGTATACAATTTATTTAAGAATTATATGGGTCAGATTTTCAGAAAATGTACAATTCGCCTTCACCAATCCTCTCAAATAACCCACATTTAAGACAAAAAATAGCTTCAAAATGCTGTTTAACATAACAGAACTGATACTTTAAATCAGTGCGATACCAAATATACTCAGATATACCCGGTATTCTTCATTTTTCAGCCTAATTTAGGAGAATTTACTAAATGTGTAGAGCTGCCAATTGTACATTTTCTGAAAATCTGACCCATATATATATATAAATATTGTTTGTCTGTTTGCTGCTTTTGGGGAGTTCCCCCGAGGTCTGGTTGAGGTTTGCCCACCTAAGGGATGTTCTTAGCCCCACATAATGTTGTCAACTGTTGTTACATTATTGTACTGTGGGTAATTGTACGCATAATGCAGGGACATGTAGCTGACAGCTGGAGGTAACATTTAGTCTATCTATCTATCTATCTATCTATCTATCTATCTATCTATCTATCTATCTATATGTCTATCTATCTACCTACAAATATATACATCTATCTATCTGTCCATCTATCTATCTTTATACCTATCTATCTACCTATCCCTCTATCTATTTATCTATCTATTTATTGATGTATCTATTGATCTATCTATTGATCTATATATATCTATCTATCTACCTACAAATATATACATCTATCTATCTGTCCATCTATCTGTCTTTATACCTATCTATCTACCTATCCCTCTATCTATCTGTCCATCTATCTACCTACAAATATATCTATCTATCATGTGACTGTCTACCTATCTCTATCTACCTACAAATCTATCTATCTACCTACAAATCTATCTATCTATACATATATCTAGCCATCTAGCCATCCACCTATCTATATACCTAACCATCTATCTATCAATCTATCTATCTACCTACAAATATGAATATCTATCCATCTATCAATCTATCTATCAATCTATCTATCAATCTATCTACCAATCTATCTATCTGTCCATCTATCTATCTACCTACAAATCTATCTATCTATTTACAAATCTATCTATCCATCTATCTATCTATTCAACCATTTATCTAACAAATCAATCAATATATACCGTATATAATACCTGTGTATAAGCAGAGTGTATTAGCCCACCCAGTTTATAAGCTGAGGGTTCAGCACATCCCAATGTTAATATAAGCTGGCGACTCAGCTGGCCCTGTTTATAATCTGGCTGAGAGAAATGTAAGATTCTTAAGGAACTGCATTGAAACATGGAGGGTCTCTTCTTAGGAGGGAGATGCTGAAGAGATTGGCCGACACAGGCTCTTAGTGGAGGATGAATAATAGTTTAAATAACAGAACTCAGTTGTCATTCATTGATTGTGAATTTTGGTAGTGTTTTTTTTGTTGAATTGAAGTTTAAAACACGAAAACAAGAGCAATGAATGAAGATGGTAATACAAATGAGTTTCAGCTAAATCTACTGGTTTTCAGTAATTGAAATATAAGCCGGGCCCCGAATATAAGCCAGGTCAATTCACCATTTGAAATTTATATAAGGGTGACATTTTCAGAAAATGTACAATTGGCACCACCTGTTGTCTGACGACCTGTTGCCATGGTTACCGCCCTTATTCCTACCCACCATTACTCCCCCTACCTGTCCACCTCCACCCTCCACCCTTATTGCACGCTTCATTCAAGCACACAAGTACAAGTTGTTATGTGCATTATGCCAGTAATTTCATGCATTTTTTATATTGTCGTAGATTTAATGGTATTTTTATACTTCATTGGAAACAATTTTATAGCATAGAATTTGTATTAGATTTATGAAATGTTTAAAAGAATTTTGTGTATTTACTGTACTGTATGTCAAGGCTGCGTTAATTCCCTATGGCATGTATTTGTAATATGGGTTTGGTAATTTTTTACTAAAAAAAACCTCGAAAATTAAAAATAAAAATGAAATGAAAAAAAGGAGTATAATTGGTGTATAAAGACTATTTTAATTGGATCAAGTCCTTTACTTCCGCGTATGACCAATACACTACAGAAATCACTACAGAAATCCCCCCCCCTTTTCAATTTCATTCTTTTTAGATTGTAACACAAAATGTGTACTGCAACTGATGGTACATATGGGTAAGATTTTCAGAAAATGTACAATTCGCCTTCACTAATTCTCTGAAATAACCCAAATTTTACATGAAAATAAAGTTCAAAATACAGTGCAACCTTACCAAACAGATTGCTAGAATCAATGCAATGCCAAATATACTCAAATTTACCAAGTATTGACCAAATTGCAGCCTAATTTAGCAGAATTGACTAAATGTGTAGAGCTGCCAATTGTACATAATAATAATAAAAATAATGTTATACAATTTTGCTAGAGGCATAGCCTGAGAGGTGCGTGCGCTTGAAAGGGTTAATGAATGGTGGATATCAAAGGGCAGCAGCGAGAGGTTTAATGATTACTAGACTCCCAGAGCATAAACTGTACATAGCTGGTGTTTCTCCTCCGGGGACTAGGTTGTCTTTGAGTCTAAAATATGTCATGTGTTTCAGGAAAATAAGTCACAAATCGCAAAATTGATATTTTTCACAATGTTTTACTCACAAGATTTCTTTATTGGAATGTTTTCATTTTTGGGGTATATAGCGCTGTATGTCATATAAATACAGGTAACAAATTTCAAGACATTGTATTAAATATATCCTTGTGTTTCTATAAGGTCCTCCTATGGAGTATATGTAGCTACTTTACTAGTAATTGTCCACCCAGGGATATTGAAAACTTTTTTTCAAACATAAAATATATTTCTAAATACTTATTAGATTTCCTAAATGTTAACACTGTTGGAATCCCCTTAATCTTGTCTTTGAATTTCAAACATGATGTATCGCAAAATCCATTTCTTGTGACTTCTGACACATCACATATACTTTTACTAATTTGTGAAAATGAATTAATGTTAGTAAAATTAGTGTGTTTCGGGTTGTTAAAACAATCTCATTATCTGTAAACTAGAGGTAACCTTTTTTCAAGAAGATTTTTCTACTAAGATTTATGTGTTCCTGCATTAATTAACTCCTTTAAAAATCATAATTGGTGAAGAGGGTAGAAAAGATCTGTATTTAGGTAGGGTAAGGTATTTATAGATATTTATAAAATTTGTTCTTAAACATGTAAGTCATTTTCATATTATATGGTACTTTCTGTCTACATAGATCACGGCAGATTGCCTTGGAAATCGCCTGAATTCGCTCTTGGGCGAAGTGTTCGTCTGCAATTTTTCTGTTAAATGTGAAAATAAAATTCTTTAAAAAAGAATAGGGGGAGGGCCTACCATAGCAAACATACCTTTTGTCCTTTTGTTGGCCTAATTGTCTCAGAAAAGGATACAACTAATGATTGTTTGTTTCCTTGCCCTCATTCAAAGACGTGATATAATAAATGATGTGTCACTCACTACATTTGACTCCCCTAAAACTGAATTTTATTTGCACTATAATCAATGATTTATTATGATTTTAATTACCTGAAAAATACAAAAAATACCCTGTTATTGATGAAAGTGCTGACAGTAACACCCCCAGGGAGGGTCTGTCATGTTTGACAGGCTTGTCAAGTTGGAGTCAATATAACTTCACTCAAACATTGAAAGTTGAAGTGTTTTGTATCAAATATCAAAGGACTGGTGCATTGGCATTCGTCAGAGACCTGAAATAAGTCAAATTGGCCTCACGTTATTATTTGTCATTTGTTTTATTCTAATATTAAACTGTTGCAGTAGTTATCAGAACAGATAACGTCATCTCGAAACATGTCTCCCTGACTACCCTTCATGACTCTGCCTGCGGATATGCTGTATAAAGACCTGAACCAAATAAAAATGAATGAAACTGTAGCTAATAGGGGAATTGTATGTGCCACTGCGCATATCTTTTACAGTGCATCCTGGGATAGATTCAGTTAAAATCTGACATACAAATATTTGGCAACATTTTTATTGAAAATTGCAAGAATGTTTTCACTAATATCACAGCTTTATAAAGGATTCATGAAAACCGAATGCATGATGGGAAAGCTGGCGACTTGTGTTCAGGAAATATGTATAACACATGGATATTGACATCAGATCATTGATAAATATTCCATGCTGAACATGGCACGTTCTCTGTAGATTTTAGACTGTACCATTAGTCCCATAATTCCATGCCAATCAAGATTCAAAATGGCGGCTATGCAACTCCCCTGTTGTATCGTCAAGATGAATAAAAGTCACAACAACAATATTAAACAGTTACAGTAGTGTATCAGAACAGGATAACGTCATCTGCGAACATAACTTCCTGACTACCCTTCATGACTTTGCCTGCGGATATCCTGTATAAAATCCTAAACCAAAAAACAATGAATGAAACTGTAGCTTAATACAACTGACCTATTATTCCACAGTAAAAAGTCTAATTACCACAGTGCTGCAGATAATGATATGTCCTGTAATGACCGGACTGTGGTGGAGGGGCATAATTACTGTGCTTGTATGCCCGCGCTCCCACGCTGGTAAATCAACCCTCAGGCTCTATTTTATATCTCAAAACCCACTGGCCTTTAAAATATTGATCAAAGAAACCTTCCGTGCAATACTGCAACTACACACCATGTTTAACTATTGAATCTACAACTGTCTATCCTTTTCTTCTTTTACTCATACTTCTTACCCCCATCTCATCTTGGGCGAAGTGTTCGTCTGCAATTATTCAAATCATAATATATTCCAAATAGGGTAACAGCAGGAAGAAATGTGTTGATGAACTTCGACACATAGGCATGTCGACCCATTTGTCACTTTCTTTGTAATTAATTATCGGCAAATAAAAGACTTTCTATTCTATTCTATCTCATATCATTTCCACTTCCACATCTCTATCCCAACACTAACTATATCTGAATATACCTTGTGCATGTAAAAATGCCAGGGTTGGGGTGTAAATCAGGCAAATAGCTTGATCCCCAAAGATAAATGGCAGGCAAATGCCTAACCCAGTTTTATAACACCTGGATAAATAAAGGAACAATTAAAAGAATATAAAAAAATGTGTTACAGGAAAATGAGGCACAAGAAAATGGATTTTCAGATATCATCATATTTGAAAAGATGAGATCAAGTGGATTCTAATGATAGTAAACATTAGGACATCTGATAAGTTCTTCTATGTTGATAAGTTTGATGTTTTTAGTATTGAAAAGAAGTTTGCAATATTCCTGGGTGGGACATTTACTATCAAGTAAATATACTCCATAGAATTACCTTAAAAATGAATGAAAATATTTAATATATTTAATATTTAATAAATATATAATATTATTTATATATAATATAAATATTTAATATTTAATTTGAATATAAATATGAATTTAGCTAATAAATATGAATTTAATTTGAATATAAATATGAATTTAAATATATAATATTATTTATATATAATATAAATATTTAATATTTAATTTGAAATTTAGTAAATATATATATTCATACCTCTACAGACACACTAGAAATGAGAACATTCCTACAAATGTATCTTGTGAAGAAAACACTTTATAAAATACCAATTTTGCGACTTGTGACTCATTTTGTATTTAAATATTTTTATTCAGCTAAACATTATGTATTTACACACTGTTCTCAGATACAGCTGTACATCTAAGTCATACGAAGTAATAACAATTTAGGAAAAAACAATAGACAGACAGATATTACTCAACCATAATAAAACATAGCTAGGTGCATTCATAGCAGTGGCATTCTAACTCAAATACGTGGGTCAGATTTTCAGAAAATGTACAATTGGCAGCTGTACACATTTATCAAATTCTGCAAAATAAGGCTGCAATTTGGTCAATACTGGTTAAATTCAATTCAATTCAATTCAATTCAAATATCCTTTATTGCAAGAATATTCGGCATTGCATTGATTCTAGCAATCTGTTTGGTTAGGTTGTACTGTATTTTGAACTTTATTTTCGTCTGAAATGTGGGTTATTTGAGAAGATTGGTGAAAGTGAATTGTACATTTTCTGAAAATCTGACTCACATTAGTCCAAGGAAATGAGTTTTCCTACAACACGTCACATATTAATTTGTGTTTTCTAGTATTTTGATACAGCAAATCTGCAGCAGATGACAGTTTAGTTATAAACATGCATGCACGGTGTACATTGAGAGGAATAAACAATAGGTCATTTAAATATCAAGATGTGGGCTCAATAATCCAATACAGAATAACCATGCTCAGATCAGAGAAGAATGGTATGTCAGTGATTGGACGCCTACTGCACTAATGGATGTCCTGACCCTGTAGTATAGGCGTCCTAATGGGATTATTATTTGGGATATAGTGGCAAGAGTTGACACAAAAACTTCATCAACTGGTTAATAATAGCTGCGAAGTTTTATATTTTCAGGCAAAAAATGTACTATAACAATAACATCGTGTTTGAGGCTTTTATTAATGAGACAAGAATCAACCTGAGAATTAAAAAATATAACATGATTGTGTCAAACTCAGGGGGAAAAAGATATACAATGAATGGTACAAACTCTTTTACGATTTCGAAAGCATTGTGTAGTGTGGAGTACATGTTTGCAATGAAAACGCAAATGGAGGAGTGTCAGATATGTTGCCACATTCTCTGGGAACTGTTGTTTCTGTATGGATATTTGTTGCAACAAATTAGTGGGCAACAACAAAATTTGTCGGCGCCATTTTTCTCTCTAGTGGAGTCGCCCTATTTTTCTTCTTTGTCTCTCTACATAACAAATCAAGATAACATAACAAGTACTGCCTTTCGGCTCTGACTTATATGGGTCAGATTTTCAGAAAATGTACAATCGGCAACTCTACACATTTATGAGATTCTCCTAAATTAGGCTGAAAAATAATGAATACCAGGTATATCTGAGTATATTTGGTATCGCATTGATTTAAAGTATCAGTTCTGTTATGTTAAACTGCATTTTGAAGCTCATTTGTGTCTTAAATGTGGGTTATTTGAGAGGATTGGTGAAGGCGAATTGTACATTTTCTGAAAAGCTGACCCAAATACTATTTGGCTGATCAATTGAATAATAATAAAAATGGTGTGTTTCAGGGAGGAGGAGGCTGGCGGTGGGAACGGGCAGGTCTACCTCTGGCACGGCTACCAGAATGTCTCTCCGCGCTCCTTTGATATCTTCTCCAGGATTGCCATTACCAAGGTAGGTGCACCAGTTACAACACTCACACCTTATACTACCCAATCATTTATTTAGGGTTTTTATGAGAGAAAATCTATTTTTGCGGGTTGTTACATCGAAGTATCAAATATAAAGGAGTATCACATTAGTTTAACATAATAAATTATGGATGATGATGATGTAAGTGAAAGTGACCTCTGGTAACCTATGGTTACCTGTACTTACCTGTAGTCACCCGTGGTTACCTGTACTCATCTGTATTTACCTGTACTCACCTGTATTTACCTGTACTCATCTGTATTTACCTGTACTCACCTGTATTTACCTGTACTCATCTGTACTTACCTGTACTCACCTGTACTTACCTGTGGTTACCTTACTTACCTGTGGTTACCTGTACTTACCTGTGGTTACCTGTACTTACCTGTGGTTACCTGTACTTACCTGTGGTTACCTGTACTCACCTGTGGTTACCTGTACTCACCTGTGGTTACCTGTACTCACCTGTAGTTACCTATACTCACCTGTAGTTACCTGTACTCACCTGTGGTTACCTGTACTCACCTGTACTTACCTGTACTCATATGTACTTACCTGCACTCATCTGTACTCATCTGTACTCACCTGTGGTTACCTGTACTCACCTGTAGTTACCTGTACTCACCTGTGGTTACCTGTACTCACCTGTGGTTACCTGTACTCACCTGTGGTTACCTGTACTCACCTGTGGTTACCTGTAGTCACCTGTGGTTACCTGTACTTACATGTACTCATCTGTACTTACCTGTACTCATATGTACTTACCTGCACTCATCTGTACTCATCTGTACTCACCTGTGGTTACCTGTACTCACCTGTGGTTACCTGTACTCACCTGTGGTTACCTGTAGTCACCTGTGGTTACCTGTACTTACATGTACTCATCTGTACTTACCTGTACTCACCTGTAATTGTTCCCCTACAGGTGTCTATTGGTGCCAAACATTGCGCCTTCCTCAACTGTACTTACCTGTAGTTATCTATACTCACATTATGGTTGGTGACCTGTACTTACCTGTGGTGACCTGTACTTACCTGTACTCACCTGTAATTGTTCCCCTACAGGTGTCTATTGGTGCCAAACATTGCGCCTTCCTCAACTGTACTTACCTGTAGTTATCTATACTCACGTTATGGTCGGTGACCTGTACTTACCTGTGGTGACCTGTACTTACATGTACTCACCTGTACTTACCTGTACTCACCTGTAATTGTTCCCCCTACAGGTGTCTATTGGTGCCAAACATTGCGCCTTCCTGACCCAGGACATGGAGGTGTTCACGTATGGTAACAACCAGCAGGGCCAGCTGGGCGACGGCTCCTTCAGGGACAGCTTCAAGGAACCCGTCAAAATAGAGGCACTCAACGGTGGGTCTATAGCTGCAGTGTATGGGTCAGATCGTCAGAAAATGTACAATTCGCCTTCACCAATCCTCTCAAATAACACACATTGTAGACGAAAATAAAGTTCAACCTAACCAAATAGGTTGCTAGAATCAATGCAATACCGAATATTCTCAAATTTGCCTAGTATTGGCCAAATTGCAGTCTAATTTAGCAGAATTTACTAAATGTGGACAGCTGCCGATTGTACATTTTCTGAAAATCTGACCCGTGTATTAAATTAACATTAAATATGTGTTGTGTCACTGAACATTTCTCAAATGTTTGTTTCCATAAAATCTGGCCGTTGCCATGGCAACAAAATTAAAAAATAAAGATTTTTTTTTAAAACATATTTTTGGAATCTCCATATGTACTTGTTCACTATGGTACCCCAATCTGTACAGTATATTTTATATATGTTATATTCCCTGCAAATAACAATGCTAAATATTCTTAATAATGGTAATAATGGCCTGAGCCGGGTGCTTTTTCCCATAGAGACCAATGCTATTTTGTGGAAAATGTCACAGAAACTTCCTAAAGGTCCTCCTAAAAAATATAGTTAGCTACTTTATATTTATTAGTAATTGTCAATCAACAAACTTTGTTTCAAACATGATAAGTATTAGAAGTACTTATTAGGTTTCCTGAAGCTTACTGAAGGTTACCACCGGTAGAATGTGCTTGATCTCATGTGTTTATATAAAATGGTATCTCAATTAACGTCCATTTTTTGCTCAAAATCCATTTAGTTTTTTTTAAAAAGAATCTTAATTCTCTTCAGGGTTTGCTTTGAATTGCATTCACTTTAAATTACCACCATTCAATGGTCATATAGCTCTGATAGCCTATAGTCACTGGGATGACCACAGCGTCACTCACTCTAGAAGTCTGTATACCTGTTTATCATATGTATTGTCCTATATATATAGAGAGAGAATTTTTATTCAAGTTTGCCAGTTACAAGAAAAGGACATGTGATTCTAAGATTAGACTTACGTACTAAAATTAGATCTTCCATCCGGCCCAAGACCGTCTCTGACAATAGACTTAAATTAAATAAATTGACATTATACCATGAACTAATAATAGAGTATGGAAAACATTTAAAGTATTTATACAATATATATCCATTCAGTGCTACTATGTTAAACCTTTATCCAGATGGAAGATTATAAAAGACTTACTTCTAACATCGATATTCATATTACAAGTACTTATTTGACTAGTCAATCCTACAGTCTGGTAATCCGATATTAATTACTTTACAAGGAATTGATAATTAATAATTTATCGAATAGATAAATTGATAATTTATCTATTCGATAAATAAAGTAGTTCTTATCTTATCTTATCTTATCTTACAGCCGTCTAAACAAGTCATACGTCCACCGTTTCACCGCATGTAATCCCCCATGACACTACATCAGACATTTGTTCACTGTTCTTGAAAAATGTAAATACACCAGAGAACATGGAGACCTCCCTTTAGTCGGAGAACCGTCCTCTGTCAGCGAGAACAATTCTAACCTGCGTCTCCCTGCACTGCCACGCCCTCTATAGGCGGGTATAGTGCTGCCACCTGGTGGCATTTGTCAGAACCACTCAGTGAGACCTTCCCGTCCTCTCATCTGGGTCAGACTTTCAGAAAATGTACTATTCGTCTTCGCCAATCTTCTCAAATAACCTAAATTTCAGACGAAAATAAAGTTCAAAATACAGTTCAACCTAACCAAACAGATTTCTAGAATCAATGCAATGCCGAATATACTCAAATTTAACTAGTATTGACCAAATTGCAGCTTAATTTAGCAGAGTTTTACTAAATGTGTACTGCTGCCAATTGTACATTTTCTGAAAATCTGACCCATCTAAGGATTTTGGCTGACGAGTTTGAATCTTTATGACTTGAAATTATTTCATAGCTTTTACCCATTGAAAAACATTTCGTTTCTTTATTTTTTAAATCAGTATTGACATAGTTTGGTCTAGCAGCTGATAATAATGCCATTAGTTATATGGGTCAGATTTTCAGAAAATATATACAATTGCCAGCTCTACATATTCAGGAAATTCTCCTAAATTAGGCTGAAAAATGATGAATACCGGGTATATCTGAGTAGTATATTTGGTATCGCATTGATTTAAAGTATCAGTTCTGTTATGTTAAACTGTATTTTGAAGCTCATTTTTGTCTTAAATGTGGGTTATTTGAGAGGATTGGTGAAGGCGAATTGTACATTTTCTGAAAATCTGACCCATATGCCAATACGTTGTCCTCAAACTACAAAGGCAGTCTTTTACAACATTTACATGATAGCGCAAAATTTAAACCTTTATTTGCATTAGCGATGTTCAGCGACTGGAATTTGCAAAATCATTTTCACAATCTGATATTAAGACAAATTGATACAATCTTGTTTTTATTGAGATGACAATACATTTTCTAAAATTATTATCTTGTAATATACTAAATCACGGGGGAAAAAGTTGTTTTTTTCTGTTTCTTCGAGGTCGGTACAAGATGTGGATTCTTGTAGTTAATATATTATGGTTCTATTATGTCAAACAACGCCAGAAATGCGTAAATACCAAAATTTGTTTTATTTTTCCAACAATTTTTTTCTTTCGTGACTTTTACATCCCTAAATCATGACAATTTAGTCCTCTCCGTATTTTAAGCCTTTTCCCAACAGATTAAGGTGACTCAGTACTAAAATTCAAAACTGATAGATTTCTCCGAAATTTTATCCATTGAAACTTGACATGAAATGATGATTATTGAATACAAAAAGAATACAGTTCAACAGGCTATTATTCAGATTTGTGTTATTTTACTACATTTGAGTAATTTATTAACATTATTCTTTTGAAATGGTTCTGACATGAATTCAGACATCAAATTTCACCTGGACATTCAACATATATTTTTTTTATTTAGAATGTTTGTACAGCAAGTCAATAAATCAATCATTTTACAAGTACAATACAGATACATACTGGTAGTCATTTCACAAATCAGTTTTAACCTTGACATGGACTCACAGGCAGTTATTCATTGCTGAATTCCATGGTTTTCTATCATCAGAATATTTTTTACCCCACATTCTGAGTTAGCCTCCTGGAAGCCCCCTAGTGGCAGTAAAGGGAACTAGCAAAATTGAATTTGTATAAAAAGACGGGCTTGATGAATCTTAATGAAATTTAATATGAATGTAGATACAGTACTTACTAACAAATACACAAAAAGTCGTGACAGATTTTCAGGCAAACGTTTATTACGGTTATAAGCATCAGTACTGAGTGACCTTAATGTTATTATTATTATTATTATTATTATTATTATTATTATTATAAAACTTTTATTCAATAAAACATGTACATTTCTGCTATGTTGTACTGAAGCGGAAAATTCCCTCTCAGTGTTTTACAACGCTGAGTTCTTCCCGGGTTCCCTTCAGAAATTATTAAAAGGCAAATAGGATAGAGTACACAATTATAGGCAATTACAATGTTAAATAGATCATTGCCCGAATAAAAACCCATTTCCACAACAAGTGTTCACTGTTTCAGATCAAGAGGTGCTGGACATATCATGTGGAGGCAGTCACACGGGGGCGGTCACCTGCGGCGGCGATGTGTACTGCTGGGGGGACTCCACCAGCGGTCAGTGCGGCCTCGGTCAGTCCGGCCAGTTCCCAGAACCCAGACTGGTCAAAATCACCGAAACCTTGACCCCCTGCTCCCATGGTGTGTCTGGGGAGGAGATGCGAGTGACCATACAACAGATCTCCTGCGGAGAAGTGCATACCTGTGTAGTAAGTGATGTGAATGAGATCTGGGCGTGGGGCAGCGGCGTGCAGCTGGGGCTCAATAAAATAGAGACCGCCATGTCGCCCCACAAGATAGAATACCTGGAGGGAAGGAAGGTGCTGAGGGTGGCGTGTGGTGGCCAGCACACCCTGGCCCTCATGGAGAAGTTAAAGACTCCTGCAGACAGGAAGAGTCCCAGTAGTGAGTCTGGGAGGAGTTCAGACTCAGGTTTGTCTTCCAGGAGTGTGACAGGGATTGCACTGAGCCGCAGTCGGTCAGGCTCGCCAGTAGTGAGCAATGCTCTACAGGTGCACAGACCCAGACTGCCGGCCTGTATGAAGTGTCAACAAGAACATGGCGCTGACAGTAAGGACACTATTGTACTAAACACCTCCCACCACCAGTGCCCTCTAGGGCTGAAACTGGGCGAGGAGGAGAGGGGGGAGGGCAGAGATAGAAGTCAAGGTAGTGATAGTGAGGCTGACATGGAGAGCAGTCGGAGCGGCCTCAACCTGGATGGCAGCGGGCTGGACGACAGCTCCTGTGCCACAACACCGGACAAGAGGCAAGGCACCGCTGTGATGCAGCAGGGGGAGGCAGAGGAGGAGGGGGAGGAGGGGGAGGCAGAGGAGGGGGAAGGGGATAAACATAAAGACAGTACAACTGAGGACTTTGAGGACTTGACTCAAGACTTTGGCGGCAGTGATGGCAATAGTTCTGGTGCTACTAAATCCTCCAGCTCTTCTGGCATGGTCAAATATAAGTTTAACCGCCAACGGACAGTGAGCGACAAGTCTGAGTCAGACATGACTGACTCAGATGCTGGTGATATGGTTCACTTGGAATATGTCAAACTTGAAGAATCGCCTCAGAAATCTCAGGAAGATCACCCAAGTATTGAATATCAGGAACTCAAGCCAGATATAGGCACACGGCGGGGTCGCTCGCCGGAACCCCTCAAATCACCCGATGTCTTAAAAGAGCAAGACATGTTAACAGACCTTATGCGTAGCACAAAACTCAAATCAGAATGCCTAGTCACAAAATCAAAGAGTTCATTCCTGGATGAGCATGAAGCCAAAGAATGCCTGGAGAAGCTGTTATATGGGGGCGAGGAAGGTACCCTGGACTCCACCGAGCTGGGGAAGGAGGAAGAACCTTCAAGTCCTTTTGTTAAAAACATAGAGAACATCCTGCAGTATGTGCCATCCTCCCCGGCCGCAGTACAGGAATATGTCACCACACTCACCAAGAATGTTGTGTCCAACATCAAGACCTCCATAGACAAGTTCTCATTTGTGTCCACTCAGAATAGTCTGGAGCTGGAGAGTATGTCCAAGACCAGCAGCCAGGAGTCCATTAATCTGGTCACTGGCGGCAGCAAGACCCCCCGCGAAGACTCCATGTCCAGGTCCAAGGTGGACCGCGGGAAGATGAGCAAAGAGGAGGAGGACTTCCTCAGGTGGGTTTAATCTTTTAAATAACATGAATTGTGATCCGTTTCAGGAAAATGAGTCATATGTTGCAAAGAATGGATTTTGAGATATCACTGTATTTGAAAAGAGATCAAGGTGATTCTTATGATAGTAAACACTAGGACACCTAATAAGTGTCTATAATTTAAGTTTGAAATTTTTATTTTTGAATTTTTCTAGATGGGTAATTACCAGTAAAGTAACTAAATATACTCCATACAAAGGTCTTCAAAATGCAGGGATATATTTAATACTATGTCCTGAAATTTGTTACATCGATTTATATGACTATAAGTCCTAAACCCTCTAAAAATCAATAATTTCAATAAAGATATCTTGTGAAAAACACTTTGAAAAATATCAATTTTTGTGACTTATGACTCATTTTCCTGGAACACATCATAATTGATTGGTTACAAACCTCCGTCGTGCCGTTGGGTATAATAATCTTTAGTTTTCTCCTTACAAACCCTCTTTACTCTACCAAGGTGACCGCAGGAATCAAGTATTGTATTTAAAGATTTTTATTCAGACAAAAGCATTGTGTAACAGGTACATTATTCTCAGAGTTTGCTGATACTAATTAAACAAAATTTCTACAAAATAATTAGTGTAGATGTTGATCACAAACAAAAGATTATTTATCTTTAAGAAAGCAGACAATAAAATAATGAAACAATGACGTATAAAAACCAACTCCGGCACTCTGTTCAACATAATGACAGTCAAATAAGGTTTTCAACAATTTCATTCTGCATTTTCAAATAGTCAAAAATATGTATTCGCACGGGCAAAGATTACACTACCTTCTTCTATTATTCTATCATCATATTCTCGCAACACTCTAAGGAAAAGTCAATGGATCTGGGATCGACCAAATTTCGTCCATAGATCTAAAGGACTCTGCAAACAATTTCTTAATATTTACAGTTATATATTTATAATTGTATATTTTTGTCAATTCAATTTGATTGCTCGTAGGTTTGGTTCCATGACCAGATCCACTTCACTTGGATCCTTCCTGAAGGCAAAGATGAACGCTGAGAGAAAGTCGTCACTTCCTGCGGGCGAGCTCAATCTCTTCAAAGGTTAGTTTCCTATTCACAGTTAAACAGCTGCATTCCCAGTTAGTTTCCTACTTACAGTTAAACAGCTGCATTCCCAGTTAGTTTCCTACTTACAGTTAAACAGCTGCATTCCCAGTTAGTTTCCTATTCACAGTTAAATAGCTGCATTCCCAGTTAGTTTCCTATTCACAGTTAAACAGCTGCATTCCCAGTTAGTTTCCTACTTACAGTTAAACAGCTGCATTCCCAGTTAGTTTCCTATTCACAGTTAAACAGCTGCATTCCTAGTTAGTTTCCTATGCACAGTTAAACAGCTGCATTCCCAGTTAGTTTCCTATTCACAGTTAAACAGCTGCATTCCCAGTTAGTTTCCTATGCACAGTTAAACAGCTGCATTCCTAGTTAGTTTCCTACTTACATTTAAACAGCTGCATTCCCAGTTAGTTTCCTACTTGCAGTTAAACAGCTGCATTCCCAGTTAGTTTCCTATGCACAGTTAAACAGCTGCATTCCCAGTTAGTTTCCTACTTACAGTTAAACAGCTGCATTCCCAGTTAGTTTCCTATGCACAGTTAAACAGCTGCATTCCCAGTTAGTTTCCTACTTACAGTTAAACAGCTGCATTCCCAGTTAGTTTCCTACTTACAGTTAAACAGCTGCATTCCCAGTAGTTTCCTACTTACAGTTAAACAGCTGCATTCCCAGTTAGTTTCCTACTTACAGTTAAACAGCTGCATTCCCAGTTAGTTTCCTACTTACAGTTAAACAGCTGCATTCCCAGTTAATTTCCTACTTACAGTTAAACAGCTGCATTCCCAGTTAGTTTCCTATGCACTGTTAAACAGCTGCATTCCCAGTTAGTTTCCTATGCACTGTTAAACAGCTGCATTCACAGTTAGTTTCCTATGCACTGTTAAACAGCTGCATTCCCAGTTAGTTTCCTATGCACTGTTAAACAGCTGCATTCCCAGTTAGTTTCCTATGCACTGTTAAACAGCTGCATTCCCAGTTAGTTTCCTATGCACTGTTAAACAGCTGCATTCCCAGTTAGTTTCCTATGCACAGTTAAACAGCTGCATTCCCAGTTAGTTTCCTACTTACAGTTAACCAGCTGCATTCCCAGTTAATTTACAATTAAACAGCTGCATTCCCAGTTAATTTACAGTTAAACAGCTGCATCCCCAGTTAATTTACAGTTAAACAGCTGCATTCCGAGTTAGTTTCCTACTTACAATTAAACAGCTGCATTCCCAGTTAATTTACAGTTAAACAGCTGCATCCCCAGTTAATTTACAGTTAAACAGCTGCATTCCCAGTTAATTTACAGTTAAACAGCTGCATTCCCAGTTAGTTTCCTATGCACTGTTAAACAGCTGCATTCCCAGTTAGTTTCCTATTCACAGTTAAACAGCTGCATTCCCAGTTAGTTTCCTACTGACAGTTAAACAGCTGCATTCCCAGTTAGTTTCCTATTCACAGTTAAACAGCTGCATTCCCAGTTAGTTTCCTATTCACAGTTAAACAGCTGCATTCCCAGTTAGTTTCCTATGCACTGTTAAACAGCTGCATTCCCAGTTAGTTTCCTACTGACAGTTAAACAGCTGCATTCCCAGTTAGTTTCCTATTCACAGTTAAACAGCTGCATTCCCAGTTAGTTTCCTCTTCACAGTTAAACAGCTGCATTCACAGTTAGTTTCCTATTCACAGTTAAACAGCTGCATTCCCAGTTAGTTTCCTATGCACAGTTAAACAGCTGCATTCCTAGTTAGTTTCCTATGCACAGTTAAACAGCTGCATTCCCAGTTAGTTTCCTATTCACAGTTAAACAGCTGCATTCCCAGTTAGTTTCCTACTTACAGTTAAACAGCTGCATTCCCAGTTAGTTTCCTATTCACAGTTAAACAGCTGTATTCCCAGTTAGTTTCCTACTTACAGTTAAACAGCTGCATTCCCAGTTAGTTTCCTATTCACAGTTAAACAGCTGTATTCCCAGTTAGTTTCCTACTTACAGTTAACCAGCTGCATTCCCAGTTAATATTGGTCAAAAAGAAATACTATTTTCCACCTATTTGAAAGTAGCAAGTATTTGTGAAAATAAAGAAATAACTGATGTATAGCTATTGAACTATGATTGAATAATATTTTGTTATTGCATTTTAGGCCAAGACACTTACAATATAATAAAAAATATGCATGTCCATGTTGATGTATCATAGAGTTGCCTATACACAAATATCCTATCAAAGTTATTCTCCTTTAGTTTAACGCTACGCATATTGGTTTTTTAGATGGGGCGAGGTGTGGCACCAACCCCTGAGACAGGGATGTTGTCTGACTTTTCTTCCAATATAACACATAGATCATCTCCCTGTTATACATTATGTTCATTTTTTAGAACTTTTGAAATTCTAATTAATGTTTTCCTATTGTGCACCAGTGGGCGCTGCCTATCAACCTGTTGTCCTGGAGACGGAAGTCTGGAGTTGGGGGCGTGGCCGTGCTGGGCAACTAGGTCATGGTGACCTACTTGACAGGTAAAACAATATTTTACTTTTATCTTTGATAATTTTACCATAAATGAGACTCGAGAGTCTGCCCAAAGTCTATGCATGTGTTGCATTGTACTTTGCTTTGGCGTTTTCATACTCAGACATAAATTGTGGCTAATACAACCCCTCTATTGTACCCCTCTATTGTACCTCAGACTGTGGCTAATACAACCCCTCTATTGTACCCCTCTATTGTACCTCAGACTGTGGCTAATACAACCCCTCTATTGTACCCCTCTATTCTACCTCAGACTGTGGCTAATACAACCCCTCTATTGTACCCCTCTATTCTACCTCAGACTGTGGCTAATACAACCCCTCTATTGTACCCCTCTATTGTACCTCAGACTGTGACTAATACAACCCCTCTATTATACCCCTCTATTGTACCTCAGACTGTGACTAATACAACCCCTCTATTGTACCCCTCTATTGTACCTCAGACTGTGACTAATACAGCCCCTCTATTGTACCCCTCTATTGTACCTCAGACTGTGACTAATTATACAACCCCTCTATTATACCCCTCTATTGTACCTCAGACTGGCTAATACAACCCCTCTATTATACTCCTCTATTGTACCTCAGACTGTGGCTAATACAACTCCTCTATTGTACCCCTCTATTGTACCTCAGACTGTGACTAATACAACCCCTCTATTGTACCCCTCTATTGTACCTCAGACTGTGACTAATACAACCCCTCTATTATACCCCTCTATTGTACCTCAGACTGACTAATACAACCCCTCTATTGTACCCCTCTATTGTACCTCAGACTGTGGCTAATACAACTCCTCTATTGTACCCCTCTATTGTACCTCAGACTGTGACTAATACAACCCCTCTATTGTACCCCTCTATTGTACCTCAGACTGTGGCTAATACAGCCCCTCTATTGTACCCCTCTATTGTACCTCAGACTGTGACTAATACAACCCCTCTATTGTACCTCAGACTGTGGCTAATACAACTCCTCTATTGTACCCCTCTATTGTACCTCAGACTGTGGCTAATACAACTCCTCTATTGTACCCCTCTATTGTACCTCAGACTGTGACTAATACAACCCCTCTATTGTACCCCTCTATTGTACCTCAGACTGTAACTAATACAGCCCCTCTATTGTACCCCTCTATTGTACCTCAGACTGTGACTAATACAACCCCTCTATTGTACCCCTCTATTGTACCTCAGACTGTGACTAATACAACCCCTCTATTGTACCTCAGACTGTGGCTAATACAACTCCTCTATTGTACCCCTCTATTGTACCTCAGACTGTAGCTAATACAACCCCTCTATTATACCCCTCTATTGTACCTCAGACTGTGACTAATACAACCCCTCTATTGTACCCCTCTATTGTACCTTAGACTGTAGCTAATACAACCCCTCTATTGTACCCCTCTATTGTACCTCAGACTGTGACTAATACAACCCCTCTATTGTACTCATCTATTGTACCTCAGACTGTAACTAATACAACCCCTCTATTGTACCCCTCTATTGTACCTCAGACTGTGGCTAATACAACCCCTCTATTGTACCCCTCTATTGTACCTCAGACTGGCTAATACAACTCCTCTATTGTACCTCAGACTGTGGCTAGCCCGGGCCCCCAGACCCTAACCTACGGAGGGTCTGGGAGCAGAACCGAACGAACAGTGGTGTTTACTGAGCCACTTCTGGCCGAGTAGAGATATAATAGAAAAACGCTTTAACCACCGATATTTAATGTCTGCAATGGAATTATATATGTTGACAAATGTGCAGAGCAAAAAATAATACCTAATCGCCGATTAGTTTTAATAAATGAGAATGGGTTCTGAATGGATGACTCTGCCTGTCTCTGGCCAAAGTTGGCGGTAATTTCAAAACAATGAAGCAAGGTGTTATGGGTACCGGAAGTAAACAAAAAATGTTCCAAAATAATGCAGATATTTTGCTAATCTATGAAAATTTCAGTTTATTTTGCTATAAAATTAAACAGAGCAATGTTGACACAAAAAGAAGTAGTCTTTTGGCCTTTTAAATTTAATTCTCGCAAAAAATAAGTCAGTGTTGTAGGAGCTTACAGGTGGCGCTATTGTGACGCAGCACATTGCCGCCATTTTTTTAGGCCTACCTAGCCTACCGTGCGGTGAACATGAGTGTGGAATGTGATGAAATACATTTAGAAATACCACACAAATCATGTGGGTGCTTTATTTATGATGGAAGTAGGTAGGGACCCAAGTATTTAGCCTGAAAAAGTCATCGTTCTAAAGTTTTCAGTGGGGCTTCGATTTTACTATAGAAAAACATTACGTTGCTCTCTGACTGTGTAGCGACCAGCAGTAAAATAGAGCGGAGCCAGTCAGAATTTCTCGGGCTAACTGTGGCTAATACAACCCCTCTATTGTACCTCAGACTGTGACTAATACAGCCCCTCTATTGTACCCCTCTATTGTACCTCAGACTGTAGCTAATACAACTCCTCTATTGTTTATCACTAGGAGGACGCCATGTTGTATCAAGAGTTTGTCTGATGTACGGACGGCGCAGATCAGTGCCGGAGCCTTCCATAACGCCATCACCACCGCCAGCTCGCAGGTAAGCACTCTTTCATGGATCAACATACATGTGGGTCAGATTTTCAGAAAATGTACAATTCAACTCCGTGAATCCTCTCAAATAACACAAATTTCAGATGAAAATAAAGTTCAAAATACAGTTCAACCTAACCAAACAGATTGCTAGAATCAATACAATGCCGAATATACTCGAATTTACCCAGTATTGACCAAATTGCAGCTTCATTTAGCAGAATTTACTAAATGTGTACAGCTGCTAATTGTACATTTTCTGAAAATCTGACCCATCAACAATTCACCTTAGAAGTAGCATATGTAAGTCTCGTGGGACAATGCTGAAATTGATTTTATTACACAGAAAATTCCGTCAGGGTCCAAGGGTTCAGGAAATCATGGATGCCATTTTTTGTCAGTCTTTTAGGTGCCACCAGGGGGTGCTTTGTGCCAATTTTTTCACATTTTCACCCTGACAACATGACATATTTATTGTTTCAAATACAGCTTTGTGTACATTAGATTGATTAAAGTACATAGAAAGACCTTTTCAAATTTATTTATTAGGTGATTTTCTATGATTTTTCAAATATTTACCATTTTGCTCAAAAATTGCAAAAATGAAAAATGAAAATCTTGCGACTTGTGACTTATTTTCCTGAAACACATCACATTTGTACATATTGCTGCAGTGTATTAGACTTATCACATTGTGTATAATGCGGCCCTGATAAGGCCTTTCTAACGTGTACTTAAACCACCTACCATAACTCATCCCTTATCACTGATAACAACAGTAAAGATCTGACCTATACATTTCCCTTCTTAGGTCAGCCTTATAGGCTTAGACCCTGCCCACACACAGCCGATTTGCCTCCCAGGTCCTGGGTATGACCATAAAGTGCCTTTCTGTCTCTCTCTCCCTTCTTCTCTATCTCTATGTCCTGGGTATGATCATAAACTGCCTCCCTCTCAGCTCTCCCGCCCCCCTTGATATAACCTTAAATGGGTTGATAAGGGCGTAAAGCAACCAATCTCACTCACTCACTCCGATTTGCCTCCCGATTGCCCCCCAATTTGGGTCTCCTGGTGATACCCATGATCTAATTTCATCACTATGTCATATCCTTTTAAAATTTTCAATTAAGGAAGTACAGCCAACACTCTGAAACTAGCCTCTAGCAACGAGTGGCACAGCAAATGTCTTCCTCTCTGTTAAATTTAATTATTTTAGCATTCATGTGTAAATTATATAACAATTTTAGTATTTTTTCTCAAACTTGAACTGTCTATGTAAATACATTGTATATATCCAAATCCTGTACAAAAGAAATCTGGGGCAAGTGAAAAGCCCTACTGCTGGGACTTGAACTACCCAGTATAAATAAAAGCTTTAAAAAAAAATTCAAATCCTGGTTTATGTTTTTGAAATAACATAAACCAGGATTGCAAGTGAAATCCTAGAACAATAGAGGGTTTGAGGCATAGAGAAAATGTACAATAGGGGATTTACGTGCACATGTCTATTACAGTGCATGCTGGGATAGATTCAGTTCAAATCTGATATATACACATATTTAGCAACATACTTACTTATATCAAGGACCTTTTCACCAATTTCATAGCTTATGTAAATGATTTATAAAAACCAAATTCGTGATGGAAGAGACGAAATCTTGATTTATGGAATCGTGTAAAACATGGCTATTTACATGAGATCATTGTTAAATATCCCATGCTGAACATGACATGTTTTCTATGACTTTTACACTCACATATAATTCACATACTTCCATGTGAATTGAGATATATTTACACGCAAATCCCCTATTTAGCAGAATTTACTTAATGTGTAGAGCTGGCGATTGTACATTTTCTGGTGACCTGACCCATATGTTACCTGAGCAGCGCAGTCCATCGCTATACGGGTCAGATTTTCAGAAAATGCACAATCTACAGTTCTACACATCTATTAAATTCTGCTAAATCAGAGTGAAAAGAGATAATTACTGAGTATATCTGAGTGTATTCTGTATTGTAATCATTCAATGAATCTGTCTGGTTATGTTGAACTGTTTTTTCGTCTGAAATTTGTGTTATTTGAGAGGATGGTGAAGATGAATTGTACATTTTCTGGCGATTTCACCCATATCTAGGCTTTCATTTTGAATCCTGTAGACAAGATTTGTTTCACCGCCCAAACCTATTTATAAATAGATGGAGGGGAGTATGGCTTTATAGTGGGTTGGGCCGGATAGGAGGAGTATCTAGATGAAGTCATGGAAAGAAACTTGGTGTTGGTTTTATTTATAAATAGCTTAAAGGAGGTCTTGGCATCTGACGTGTCATCCCTTTGTTGAATCGTAAAGTCGGATGCTGATCTAGTTATAATATATGTCCACAGCATTCAGATGGAAGCCTATGGAATAACAAATGGGATGTGTAACGGGAAAATGTGTCATAAGTCGAAAAAAATGATTTGGAAAGATGATATTAGTGGATTCCAATAATTGTTAACATTGAGGAAATCTAAAAAGTATTTACTACTACTTCACTACTTTTTAGATTAAAGATAAAGAAATCAATCATGAAATAATTTTAGAATTATTTTTTATGTTTGAAAAAACAAATGACAATATTTCTAGAAACACTGTTTATCGAGCTAAACATTGTTGCTTTTCAATAGAAAAACACTGTTTATCAAGCTAAAACAGTGTTTCTCAATTAAAAACAATGGTTTAGCTCGATAAATAGTGTTTATCTATTAGATAATTGATATCACTTGAAAGACAGAAGAGTTTTGAGGTAAAACATTGTTTTTCATCTGAAAAACAGTGTTTTAGGTTAATAAACAGTGGTTTTTGAACGACAATGTTTATCAACTTATTACACAAATGGCTTGCCATAGTGTACTGCTGATGGTAAGGATAGGGCCTTGTGTTGTCAGTGCATGATGTCACCCTTGGCGGGGTTCCCTCACAGAAATACTGCCAGAAATCCAGGCATCACCCCATACTGGGTCACTCAACCAACTATATATGGGTTAGATTTTCAGAAAATGCACAATCTACATTTCTACACATCTCTCAAATTCTGCTAAATTAGAGAGAAAAATGATAAATACTGAGTATATCTGAGTCTATTCTGTATTGTATTCATTCAATAGATTTCTCTGGTTATGTTGAACTGTATTTTGAACCTGATTTTTGTCTTAAATTTGGGTTATTTGAGATGATTGGTGAAGGTCAATTGTACATTTTCTGAAGATTTGACCCATTATATATGCATAATTAACAGCGGTGGGGGAAAAAACCCTAGTCCATAGTCATAAAGAAATTCATATAAATCTAGGAAAAGAGTAAATCACTTAATATCCTGCTAGCATGAATTAGTCATACCAAAAGTATATATACTTGTAAAACTGACAGAAAATAAGAATTGATGGAAATAAAAGACAAATATTGGAATTACAAATTGCCACCATTACTTACTGGAAGCTAAACATGACGAGATGCTTTGGAATTGTTTTAAAATAATATGAAATTCTGAAAGAATAGACCAGAATTAGGACAAACTATGACACGCTTTTAGGACAGATCTCAAAACACATAATTACACCAATTCTCTTTTGTTTCCACTTAATTTGAGATAAATTGCAATAAACAAATATAAAGAGTTTTATTTCTCTAGAAGTACATGCGGCCATTATTTATGGTCCAGGAATGTGTGAATAATGGTCGCTATTTAACAGGTTCTGAGGTTAGGTCTATTTATAGACAGCATGTAACTTTAGCTGTACTTAAATCCTTTTTTTTTTTGTTTTTTTTTTGTTTTTTTTTTGTTTTTTTTTTGTTTTTTTTTCTTAAATCCTTAATATCAACACGCATCGCTGCACATGGCATCCTTTACTCTTGTGCTTTTTGCTCCTATCTCTCTCCTCTCTTCTTTTTATCTCTCTCCCTCATCTCCTCTCTCTTTCTCTCTCTCCTCTTCTATCTCTCTCTCTCCTCTTTTCTATCTTTCTCTCTCTTCCTCTCTCTTTCTCTCTTCCTCTCCTCTCTCTCTCTCCCTCCTCTCCTCTCTCTTTCTTTCTCTTCCTTTCCTGTCTTTCACTCTCTCCTCTTCTATCTCTCTCTAGTCTCTTCCTCTCTTTTCTCTTACTCTCTCCTCTCTTCCTCTCCCCCATCTTTCTCTCCCCCATCTCTCGCACTCTCTCTCTCCCTCCCTCCCTCCCACCCTCTGCTCTCTCTCCTTCTCTACTTTCCATCTTGTGCTTTGCGCTCTTTCTCTCTCCCTCTCTCTTCCTCTCTCTCTCTCTCTCTCTCTCTCTCTCTCCCACCCTCTTTTTCTCTCCTTCTCTACTTCCCATCTCCTTTCCCTCCCCCTCTTTCTCCTGATCTCTCTCTTTCCCCCCTCTCTCCTTCCCCTACCACATACACACTTCTTCACCCTCTCTCAGTGTCTCTCTTTCTGTTACTTAAATCTTTAGAAGTAAAATCTAAAATTCTCCCCCCCCCCACACCCTCCTCCTTATGACGTTAATAATGAACAGTCCCTACATTGCGTATACAACGTTCCCGCTCCTACGACGTCATTGTGTTTAGTTAAAACGCAACTGTGCACTGTGAAAACGGAAGGGACACAACTTAAACAGGAAGGCGCGGGACGCGGGACAACATGTGAGGGACGCGGGACGAGATGTGAGGGAGCGCGGGACAACATGTGAGGGACGCGGGATAACATGTGAGGGGGCGCGGGACAACATGTGAGGGAGGCGGGATAACATGTGAGGGACGCGGGATAACATGTGAGGGACACGGGATAACATGTGAAGGACGCGGGATAACATGTGAGGGACGCGGGATAACATGTGAGGGGGCGCGGGACAACATGTGAGGGACGAGGGACGAGATGTGAGATGTCACTCCTGGGCCACCTACGGTGGCCCAGGAGTGACATCTCACATCTCGTCCCTCATCTCTCACATGTTGTCCCGCGCCCCCTCACATGTTGTCCCGCGCCCCGCGTAACGCGGCACGCGTAACGCGTAAGTCCGCGTAACGCGTAACGTGGTCTGTTCCGTTTTCTTTTTGGATGGTTCCAACTTTTACATCGCAGTGGCACATGCTCTTTGCATGCTGATACAATGAGGTCACGTCACTGCCACATCGCTCAGTCTAGGCGCGGCGGAACAGCGGGCGGAACAGATACAATATTCTCTCCCCCTCATCCCTCCCCCTCCCCCTCTGCCCTCTCCCATCTCTTTTTCCTCACTCCCCCCGCTCTGATCTATCTCCCCCTACCTGCCCCACTCTCTTCTCCCTCGGCCTCCCGCTTTCTCTTCCATTCCTCGCTCCCCCCCCCCCCCCCCCCACACACACTCTTCTTAGGGACTGTTCATTTTTAATCACTGAGGGGGGTGTGTGCAGAGCTGGCAAGTTGGTTGTGGTTGAAAACGGGAGATCTCCCGTTTTGGGGTAGGTGAAAACAGGAGACACAAGTAATATCCGCTATGGGGGTAGGGGGCATGCCCCCCCCCCCCCACAGGAATTTTTTAATGGGAGTAAAATGGTGCATTCTAGGGTCATTTTCACATAATATTAAGCAAACTGAATATCTATTCAATTGGGGCTGTCTTGTAAAAAAAACCCATGAATTTGCTTATCAAATTTACTTTCCACTTACAGTATGTGAGAGGGGATGTAAATAGGTTATGAAATAGGTCGATTATAGTTGATGACATAAATGCACCTTCAATTATCAAAATATATATCCTAGAAAACAAACTATTTCCAATTCATGAAACCTTAATGTACAGATAGCACTGACTTTCTGATCTGTATTCATGAAACCTTAATGTACAGATAGCACTGACTTTCTGATCTGTATTACTTATACAACTTAAATAATTCTCAGAAGCAGGCCAATGTGAGATCGGAGAGAAAGCATGCCAATGTGAGATCGGAGAGTTCCCAATGTTACTTAAATCTTTAGAAGTAAAATCTAAAATATCCTAGAAAACAAACTATTTCCAATTCATGAAACCTTAATGTACAGATAGCACTGACTTTCTGATCTGTATTCATGAAACCTTAATGTACAGATAGCACTGACTTTCTGATCTGTATTACTTATACAACTTAAATAATTCTCAGAAGCAGGCCAATGTGAGATCGGAGAGAAAGCATGCCAATGTGAGATCGGAGAGTTCCCAATGTTACTTAAATCTTTAGAAGTAAAATCTAAAATTCTCCCCCCCCCCCCACACCCTTATGACGTTAATAATGAACAGTCCCTACATTGCGTATACAACGTTCCCGCTCCTACGACGTCATTGTGTTTAGTTAAAACGCAACTGTGCACTGTGAAAACGGAAGGGACACAACTTAAACAGGAAGGCGCGGGACGCGGGACAACATGTGAGGGACGCGGGACGAGATGTGAGGGAGCGCGGGACAACATGTGAGGGACGCGGGATAACATGTGAGGGGGCGCGGGACAACATGTGAGGGAGGCGGGATAACATGTGAGGGACGCGGGATAACATGTGAGGGACACGGGATAACATGTGAAGGACGCGGGATAACATGTGAGGGACGCGGGATAACATGTGAGGGACGCGGGATAACATGTGAGGGGGCGCGGGACAACATGTGAGGGACGAGGGACGAGATGTGAGATGTCACTCCTGGGCCACCGTACCTTCCTTCCCTATCCCTCTCTCTCGCTCCCCCCTCTCTCTCCCTCTCTTTTCCTTTCTCTACTCTGTCTCTCTGTTTCTCTACTCTCTTTCTCTCTCTATTGCCATACTCTCTCTCTTTCTCCCTACTCTCTCCCTCTCTCTTTCTCTTCTCTCCTGTCCCTATCCCTCTCTCTTTCCCTACTCTCTCTCTCGTTCTCTTCTCTCCTGTCCCTATCCCTCTCTCTTTCCCTACTCTCTCTCTCGTTCTCTTCTCTCCTGTCCCTGTCCCACACCTCTGTCTCTGCGGCCCTTTCTATCTCACGTTCTAGTGACTAGTGTTGGAAGTGGAAGCAGTGGAAGGTACCTAGTATAGATAAACGCTATGACTCACTCCAGTCAATAGACACACACTATACATGTATACCACGCATTCTCTCTATACACACACACACACACACACACACACACACACACAAACATTATATACCAAAACATCCAAACCAGTTGCACCTTCTCAAACACGCTCTAACCGCCACCTCACCCAGTCTAGACATCACCGGGAAATTATTTGTTTTTGGAAATAGATTTATCTACCTTTAGAGGAACTTAATGTGTGTTACTTGGAAGTTATAAGTCTTGGGACGAGAAGAAAGGAGGAGAATGGGGACGTAGGGAAAACTAGTGGATATACATATATATATATATGTGTACATAGACACAGCTGTAGGTATGGTTTACCTTTATATTTGTGTTAATATAAATATTGCACTTGGATGAGGTGTATCAGTATATTTCTGTTAATATAAATATTGCACTGGGATGGGATTAAATATACCCCGATGGTTATATGTGGGCTATTTCTTAACCATTTTATAGGCTTTGTTCATTCCGAGTACTGTTAATATTCTATGAACTTTAAAACAACATTTTTTTATGAACTTATATCTGCTTTTCTCACCGCAAAAATTATTTAGTTATAATTCTGATATTATGACCTATCATAGGGGCTTATGCCATTTAACTTTGGAGTGATTTTCTAGAATATTCCAATGAATTAAGGATGAGTTCATGAATGGGATTCTTTTTATAATTTCATGCTTCACCAACTCTGTCTTCCAGCAGAAAGTTCCACCCGAGGATAAATGTACTTACATATAATAGTGGTTCACATGTATACTGTAGAATAACCAATTGTTAATAAGAGTCTTATACATAGACAGGTAATAGAATATACACAGTAGATATAGATATACATGGGTCAGATCGTCAGAAAATGTATAATTCACCTTCACCAATCCTATCAAATAACCCTGATTTCAGGCGAAAATAAAGTTCATAATACAGTTCAACCTAACCAAACAGATTGCTAGAATCAATGCAATGCCGGATATACTCGAATTTACCAAGTATTGACCAAATTGCAGCTAATTTTGCAAAATTTATTTTATGTGTACAGCTACCAATTGTACATTTTCTGGAAATCTGACCCACATACAGTTACTGATATCATAGGTTACAGGGAGGACACCAATATTATGTCCTCAACCAACAAGTGCAGAGGATCATTTTGATATTATTTATATGGCGTTACAATAGAATATATATAGTACACTAATTAATGAACAATATACAAGCAGCAATTGGTAATGGTTATATATCCTTAGAATAACTGTAGCCTGTAGGAGAGACAATGGAAGAGGTTTTCATTTGGTCTTTTAATAGAGAAAGTTCTCAAGATTACTACCATTCACTATGGAGGGCAATGGGCGAAACTCATAAATTCTCAATAATGTTTTTTAATATGGGGGGTAATGTGGATTTTAAAGGAAATCGCATGATTCAATCATCTGATATTCTGAAAAAATGTGAGACCCCTTTTCCTCAATGAATTCTATAGTAAATGGTAGTAAATTTCAGTGGTCCCTGAAATAAAAACTAATCCAATGACATATGTTTTTATTGGCTTTTTTGATTACCCCAACGATGTTCTTTCTTTTCTTTTTCTGTTTTTTAATTTCATTTATTAAGGCCTATCACATTTAAAACTACAAAATTTCTAAATCCAAAGTTTAAAAAAAATTCCCCTTTTTTGATTAAACGCTGGCATTTTCCTTATACATATAAACCCTTTGCAACTTATGACTTATTTTTCTGTAACAAATCATATATTTGCCGATACATGAACACAGTCTAGGTCCAAACCCTCAGATACAATTAGAATGGTATGTCAGTGATTAGACGCCTACTTCGCTAATCGGTTTCCTGGCCTAAGACTTGGCGTTTTAATGGGAATATAATGACATTTTGCGGTCTTAATGGAATTATCATGGCACTTTGCGGTTTGAGACGAGAGGCTTTCCCTTCATTTGAAGGGACTCTCTCAACTTTGGGCCTAGACTGAACGTGTTTTATTTCTCTATATGACTATATCAACTCGCAATGTTAACAACCTTGAGCCTATAATCGAATTGTGTCAATCAATCTATATGTGAAGTAATGTTGTGCACTCTGCCCCACCCCAGGTATACACATCACCAAGTGCTCTAACATACATGTGGGTCAGATTTTCCGAAAATGTACAATTCACCTTCACAAATCCTCTCAAATAACCCAATTTTCAGACGAAAATAAAGTTCAAAATACAGTTCAACCTAACCAAACAGATTGCTAGAATCAATGCAATGCCGAATATACTCGAATTTACCTAGTATTGACCAAGTTGCAGCCTAATTTTGGAGAATTTCCTAAATGTGTACAGCTGCCAATTGTACATTTTCTGAAAATCTGACCCATGTGATGATGATGTACATGAGATAACCCAGATAATGGACACAAAGTAAATTATCTACTCTTGCCATGATGTAACCATTCAGTAATGATACATGAAGTAAAGCTGGGATTCCACTGGAGCGCTTATATATAGGTCAGACTTTCAGAAAATGTACAATTGGCAGCTCTACACATTTAGGAAATTCTCCTAAATTAGGCTGAGAAATGATGAATACCGGGTATATCTGAGTATATATGGCATTGCATTGATTTAAAGTATCAGTTCTGTGATGTTAAACTGCATTTTGAAGCTCATTTTTGTCTTAAATGTGGGTTATTTGATAGGATTGGTGAAGGCGAATTGTACATTTTCTGAAAATCTGACACTAATACAGGTGTTCACCAATCTGTTGTTAAGCCAATAATAAATAAAAAAATGAATTGAATGCAGTGTTTTAGTGTACTCTAAGGAATGGTAAATCATGTATAGCACAGCCCAAATAACAGACTTCTGTGTTGACCACAATCATAATAAACAGTGGTGGCTGGGGGGATGCCTCCCTTTAACCACAAAACTCCAGGCAGTTTGTGGTTTATCCTTGGCAACCACTGGCTGCCATGGTGACAATAGAGGAGTTGCATGTGCCACTGTGTGTGTCTATTACAGTGCATGCTGGGATAGATTCAGTTCAGGTCTGATGTACAAATATTTAGCAACATTTTTATTGACATATTTAAGTATCTTTTTACCAATATTATATATGATTGGAAGTCTTGTTTTAAGGAAATTTGGAAACCCATGGTTATTTACATGAGATCACTGATAACTATTCCATGCTGAATATGAACATGAGATGTTTTCTGTAGTTTTCACACTTACATACGACTCCCATAATTCCATGTGAATCAAGATTCAAGATGGGGGACATGCAAATCCCCTATTGGTTGAAGGTTTGTTTCTGAATTAGATTATAGTGGAGTCAACTTGTCCCTGCCTCGGCTCTAGTATGATACATACATGTTCATCCATTGAGATAAGGACATGCCATCCTAGTGACTTCACATGTAGATAAATAATAAGCAGGAAAAACTGTCATTCTACTCAGGGAAGTATGTGGCAACACAGCGTTAATGTATATAGAGAGAGTATTCTATTTTCCACGAAATCAACAATTTGAGTACAAAAGTGTTGAAGAAAAGGATTATCACTTCAGTCTCAGGTTAGAAGTTTTTCCAATAGAGGAATTGCATAGCCGACATTTTGAATCTTGACTGATGGTACACTCTATAATCTATAGAAAACATGCTATGACCATGCTATGTTGAGCATGTAATATTTGGCGGTGCTCTGTCAATATCCATGTGGTATAAGTGTTTCCATGACACAAGTCCCTATTTTCCCATCATGCATTTGGTTCTTATAGATCATTTACACAAGCTATGGTATTGGTGAAATCATTCTTGCAATTTTAAAAAAAAAATGTTACCAAATATTTGTATGTGAGATTTCAGCAGAATACATCCCATGATGCACTGTAACAGACATGCGCAGTGGCACATGCATCTCCCCTATGGGGTGGACCATAGTATTCGCCATTTTGTGCATCTACCCTTGTGAACGTTAGCTGCACATGTGTGCTCCAAGACTTGAAAATGCTGTTTTCCGGCCGTTTTCACCTCCTCAAGTTTTAGCAAACCTTATATAAGTATGTTGATAGGTTAGATAGTCATTCTTTAGTTTGGTATAGTCTATCCGAAAAGTAGTTTAAATGTGATTCCTTAGTCCCTTTAAGGGGAGGGAAAAGTGGGAGATTTTGTATTTCTATTTATGACAAGGACCTGTCAAACCTTTGCCCAGCGAGTCACCCATTGCAACCAACCATGGAGAAATAGGGCCAGTATAACCAGCTCTGCCTTCCTTCTAAGCAAAACAACAGCTGCTGCACATGGAACAGAGGCAGCGCAATAGAATACAGCTGTATATTTGGCCATGGTCAGTCGCAAACGGCGATTCAGGGGGCAAAGGTTTGAAGTAAAAAATCCCCCTCTTTTCCCTCCCCTTAAAGGAACTAAGGAATCACATGTGGACTACTTTTTGGACAGAATATATGATAGGAAAATAAGTTTATCGTCATGTTTTAACCTTTCGAAATAGCTCGAAAGGGGAAAGTCTGCCGACCTGGTGCCTACCGCTCTCTGTAAAAATGCCTGCCAGTGGGTTCCCATTGCCAGTGTGGCTTCATGTGAATGCTATAGATAGAGATAATGTTATAAGCTGTGGTTATGTTACAGGAGTAGGGGGTTCCCCATGTCCTGTGTGACGTCATGTGAATGCTATAAAATAATAGAGATAAAGTAATAAAGAATTGAAACCAATAATTAGGGATTTTTTTCCAACCCAAAATAACATCACCACCAAGACAACCTGGATACTCGATATAAAAGCGACTATCTACCTACCTCAATACATAATAGAGATAATGTTTTAAGCTGTGTTTATGTTGCAGGTGTAGGGGGTTTCCCCATGTCCTCTGTGACGTCATGTGAATGCTATAAATAGAAATAATGTTATAAGCTGTGTTTATGTTGCAGGTGTAGGTGGTTTCCCCATGTCCTGTGTGACGTCATGTGAATGCTATAAATAGAAATAATGTTATAAGCTGTGTTTATGTTGCAGGTGTAGGGGGTTTCCCCATGTCCTGTGTGACGTCATGTGAATGCTATAAATAGAGATAATGTTATAAGCTGTGTTTATATTGCAGGTGTACACGTGGGGGGACCAGGGGGAGGGACAGTTGGGTCACACTGACTCCACCAGCTCCCTGCCACAGCGGGTCAAGGCCCCGGTGGGAGCGCAGGCCATGTGGGATGTGGCGTGCGGGCACGCGCACACCATAGTAGCCATGGATGGAACCTCATTCACTCCTGATATACTCTACACTGGCAAGGAACCAAGGTACCATTCTCTTTGTAACTATTTTACATCATCGACATATTCTCTTGTAAAATTCTGGCTTAGACTTTGCAAATTTGGGAATTTATTTTGGGAAGTCTCATTCAGACATGCATCACAACTACCTTTCTTCCCGCCACACACTCATGGGTCACTTCTAAATGTCCAAAGTACAAGCTCTGTTTGTTGCCTTGATTCATTTCTCGCTCAACTGCGGGCCCTAAATATTCATCGGAGAATGACCCTGAATTCTTCACTCTATTGCATCTAAAACGAACAACGTACATATTCTGATTTAATGGTAGATCTTCAAGAGTAAGAAAACTATACTGAGAAAAGAATAGAGCAGGGTTTAATTAGATTTAAAGATATATGTATTTATTAGAAGATATCTAGAGAGGGTCTAAATAATTTGGATTTAGTCATGGAAGCCGAAAATAAATTGCCCCAATTTTCTATTATTTCATTTTCATTTGATTTCAATTGGCATATATAATACTGCATATAACATTTTCAATATAACTATGTTATATATCTGATCTGATGTAAATATATCTGATTTTGCAGCAATGCTGAGAACTCTCAGAAACAAATAGCAGCTCAACTGACAAGATTAAGTGCCATAAGAAAGGTTTGTATCTTATCCTTTTGATAAAAAAAAAAGTAATACAGTTAAAAATCTGAGGTGCTTCATGATCAATCTTTCAACTGCAGTCGACCATCATCACCGTGTTGCAAGCAGGCAGGTTTTGCTCCAGACATTCTGATTCTTCATTTTTTTATTTAGAATATTTATACAGCAAATCAATAAGTCAAATCATTTCACAAGTAGTCAAGTACAATGAAGATACATAGTCATTTTGCAAATCAATTTTAACCAAGACATGGGCTCACGGGTATATATTCATTGCTGAATTCCATGGTGTTCTGTCCACTGCTGTGTCTAACTACTGACTCACACTGGTTCTAGTTGATCTAATTTAGTGCTATGATGGTGGATGGTAGAAGTAGCTCTTGGTCTCCTCAAGCAGGATGTGTACAAACATGTTGTGGTTGTGTTGAGCGCCTGCTGAAACCAAATTCCAGGAGCTTATCTGCCCTTCTCAAATATCACAGTTACTTTAATAAGTTTAAGTTCACCAGAAAGTGGCTTAAGTTTTAAAAAGTGCCTCTGCCTGGTGATTATCCAGTCCGAAGCGGACAAATCATTAACCCAAGGCCAAAGCACAATGAAGAAAATAAATAAGTTCAACACGGAACAGTTGGAAAATGCGAACAAACTTACGCTACTGCTATAAATGGAAAAATTAATATAATATATAATAATATGATATACAATGATTATTGTAAAAGGCACCCTGGAAGAAGAATACTAAGTTATCCAAAACGTTGGGCACAATAAAATCACGAATTCCAAAACCCTCGAATCCATCGTTCTTCCAAGCAACAAGAAATTAACAAGTTAATCAGGTTTTCAAGCCTAGTTAGTAGTGCACAATCCAACCATTTATTAGTTTAAGTTCACCAGAAAGTGGCTTAAGTTTTAAAAAGTGCCTCTGCCTGGTGATAATCCAGTCCACAGTGGACAAATCATTAACCCAAGGCCAAAGGACAATGAAGAAAATAAATAAGTTCAACATGGGACAGTTGGAAAATGCCAACAAACTTACGCTACTGCTATAAGTCAACTTAGAAAATCGATATTGTGAAAATTCTTTTCACACTATTAGAGGTAACACTATGTGTGGAATCAAGCAAAATAATAAACTAGGTAAATTATAAGATTACTTATATCAACAACAGCCTGATCGGAATGAAATGTGTTGATGCGAACTCAGATCTATTAATTGTAATATCTATCATTGTTATTGTTATTATTTTATTCAGATTTTCAGAAAATGTACAATTCACCTTCACCAATTCCCTCAAATAACACAAATTTAAGACAAAAATAAAGTTCAAAACTTAGTTAATCATAACCAAACAGACTGTTTGAATCAAGGCAATACCAAATATACCCATATAGATCTACTGTTGATTTTTCAGTCCAATTCAGCAGAATTTACAAAATATGTTGATCTGCCAATTGTGCATTTTCTGAAAATCTGACCCATATAACTCACAGTTGCTGAAAGTTTGAGGACGGGCATCAAACTAATTACATGAGTAACTCCTCTCCTTACAGTGTGGGTGGATAAAGCAGGTGGTGGCAGGTGGGGACCTGTGTGGCTGCCTCACTGACAGGAACACTACCGGCTACACCGCCACGCTCCATGAACTAGCGGCCTCCGAGAGAAAGTACCTCTCCAAGCTGGAGCTGATGAAGGACACCATAGTCAAACCCTTCACTCAGTCAGGTCAGTCAACACAAGTTATTCTACTGGAATGTGCAGACTTTCATGATGCCCATATCAAATATATCAATGCTCCTGACCTGGTAAATTAAGCAAATCACTTTGATTCTTGTTGAAAAAGTTAGGTAAAAATCTATTCAGGCTTCTCAGGTTTCTCTCTCATAGATTCACATGTTTAACTTATTCAAATAGCCACTGAAGTTCTACAAATAAGAGACCAGCATGAAAAGAAACACACATAGCATAGCATGCACTGAAAGCCCAGATTGTGATTCTGATGTGTATAACCAATTTTTTTTTTTTTTTTTTTTTTTTTTATTTCATTTACAGGCCAAATCATTAAATTGTAACCTGTAGTTATGCAAAATAAAGCATCTATTATCATTATTATTCTCATCTTTCAGAGCATTTTAGGAAATTTGACAATAATATGCATGAGTCGGTGTTCCGGACTATGGTTGAGGCGCTGACCCAGCTCTGTGATGCTGTAAGTGAGATTAATATGTAAAACTGCAAGTGTTATTTCCTGTATTTGTTTTGTTTTACTCTAGTACAACAGTACTCCTCAGCAATAAAGAATTTATCGATCTGTTGATCTATCTATCTATCATTCCTAACTACCACTATAACATCTTTCTTTTTTAAGTACATTTTATTGCGAAAACATTTTCAGGTGAACCTGATAATCTCATGTTACACAAGTTCAAAATCGTTAAGTACAATAGAACCATATGAGGTCAGACATTTGATAATTTAATCCTTTAGGTTATTATAGTACAAGAAAATGTATTAAGTGTTGGACACGCAGCCGAAAATCAGCCGGAAATATTTGAGACTACATATGAACATAGACAAAGATATCATACATATCAAACTTTCTACTAAGATATTTTTGAATTTTTGGTTTTCTGTTCAAGCATACATCTTCGGGTGCTCCTTTGTGTCCTGAAGGACCTGGAGAACAATTCCAAATTATTATCTTTATCAATCAAAGTAAAAGTAACTCTTTCTTGGAAGAGCTGTGAGGGCACAGAAAGAATATTATCCATTTTCCTGTCTATTGTAACTGTTTATTGAGGAAATAAAAGCATTTATATATATATAAATAGACTTTTCCATTTTCTAATTACCAATAAAATATCTATTAAATGCCTTTTAGGTGGCTAAGAACACTCTAGAACTGACGCGAGTCATCCAAGGCACACATGAACTAGAGACGCTCCAGCTGTTAGCCCACCCCGAGGACTACATCGCAGTCTTCAACAGCTATTCCAATGCATTTGGGGACACCCTCGCACTGGGATGTTTTGAATATGTCACTAAAACTGCCAGGTGAGTAATAATGATATTTCCTCATTAATACAGTTACATTTTTCTTTTTTATGTTGGAAAAAGAAGTCAACCTTCTGCACAGAGTGCAGGTCTTCCAGCAGGTCCTCAAGTTGTACAGTTGGAGTGTAAGCTTCTGGAGAAAAACAACTGGATAAGAAATCCTCCAAAATTTGAGTCAAATGACTTTTAGATGGGTTAAAAAAGAATAGGGCGCATTGGGGCGATAAATAACCACTCTATACATCGCCCAGTAATGGTTTGACGATTATAGAGGCTATAGTTGAAATTGTTTGCCTCTATAGATGGATATATGTAAGTTAGAATTCATAAAACTATGATCGATGAACAAACAGAGATTATTTATCTCCGCAATGGTGGGGCTATGGGAGTTTTGCGCGACATGTCCACATGAAGTCATGAAACTGCTTCAGTAGCGCGACTCAAAAAGTTGCTGCTGTGGACTACTTAAACTCCCTATAGAACAGAAAGTAGAAAATCATCATTTTCTTATCAATATTAACTGAGGAAGCAGCTTTAAAGGAGCCATGATTAAAGAACTAAGTGAACTGAGGTGAGGGTTGCTGGCACATGGTATGATAACAAAATGTTGAAAAGTATGGAATAGGGGTATATTTTTTTTTTTTTTTTTTTTTTTATAAACATAGCAACTCTATTTCGTCAAACCTGCCATCTAGGCATCTACATTTCTAATGCTCTCGCGCAACGACCTTCTGTATTCAGGTTACTTTTGTTTTTATTCTACGAGATAGTGGTATATTTTTAAGATTTGGGGCCTTATTAATTGCTAGCTCATGAACATAGCTGTGCATAAGACAATGGGTTGAAGGTGAATACATCTGTAAATCCTTGCTTCCTTCTTCTGGTTACTATAAATTGCATTTTGGCTGCTAAAGGGTCAGATTTTCAGAAAATGTACAATTCGCCTTCACCAATCCTCTCAAATAACCCACATTTAAGACAAAAATCAGCTTCGAAATGCAGTTTAACCTAACAGAACTGATACTTTAAATCAATGCAATACCAAATATACTCAGATATACCTGGTATTTTTCATTTTTCAGCCTAATTTAGCAGAATTTCCTAAATGTGTAGAGCTGGTAATTGTACATTTTCTGAAAATCTGACCCTAAAGCTAATGTTTAACTGTCAATTATTTCCCATCTGATTGACCCTTTTCTTGACTGTTCATCTGTTAATGTACCTGGTCAATGTTTAGCACCACTATCTCATATCTCCAATTCTTGTGAAATAGTTTTCTCAAATTTCTGATATTGTTATTATAAAGGCAACATATCTCAATTTTGTTCAATATTTTCCCTTTTCATGAATATTGAAATCAGATATATATCTTATTGATTTTTATGGTGGCACAGGAGATCTAAAACGTAAATATATGCTAAGTTCATAGATTTATGTGTGCTTTGTGGATAATTAAGGGCAGAATAACAATTAATATTAATTGATTATTAATACATAAATAAATTACCTTTACAACTCACCAAGTCTTGTCCATGTGGCTTAGTTGCAAACACATTACCCTGCCTACAGTCACCTTGTCATTTTGTGAAATTAAAAGAGAATTAAGACAATATATGGCATAGTTCATTATATAATAGTTTTTTTTTCTTGTTTTTTTATTAATATTGATATAATTCATGTAATAGTTGTAGGGAAGGTTATGAGCTCCTCATGTGTTTTCCCACCAACAACATACTCAAGCCTTGGACAATATGGTTCAACAATTCACTTCTGTCATGTCGGCCTGATTTCTTTACTTTCGCTTATTTTGCTTTTGTCTCTGTTGTCACTTGTCTTTCTCCCATCACGCAATAGACAATATAAATTGTATAAATGATAAGATAGAACTAAACCAAATGTCTTTTGGTGCAGGTCTTTCAGAAGTGCCAAAGGCACGCGTGAAAGACCTGTACCAAACGACACAAGCGTTTTGTGAATACGTCATCCCATATGCAGATTGAGTGTAGTTCTATTTTTATGCCATGATATATATATTTAAGCATTGTTTGATCAATATTTACCTTTTATTTATGTCTTGCAAACCTCCAACTCAGTCACCTCAAATTTTGTCATTGATTGGTGAAACTAGATTTATCAAAATAGCGTAGTAAATTGGGTGCATTTGAAAAGATTGCTATTAGTGAAATCTATGCATGTATATGCAATGGTCTAATCTGGCCATGTTTTTGTGGATACGCCCACCTATCATGGCATAATAAATAGTTTAAGATAGATTATATCAAGCTATCAGGCACAAGTCAGGTTTTTGAATAATATTAATATTTTATTGGCTTGAACTAGATGTCAGACCGCCCTCAAACAGATTTTGCACGGTCAACGCATGAAATATAGCTGCGTGGACTGCTATGCGTATTTGACTATGATTATGAGATTAAAATTTTGTTAATGTAAATGGCCAATACAAATATTTAAAACAAAAGAAAAATGAATATTTATTTTTGTATTTTTCAATTCAATTCAATTCAAGTATTCTTTATTGCGTTACGATCTTACATACAATGTGGTAATTCGGTAGTCTATATAGACAAAGTCTAAGTAGTTCTTCCACCGGGTGCCATCTACTTGATTTGTTTAATTACAGAAGTTACAACATGAACATGAAAATAAATTATATGTAAAAGTAATGGAATACATGATATGGCGAGATGAGGGTTGAAAATCATGAGTGTTGAACAGAATGAGGTTATTAAATTGCAATAAAAGACATTAAGTAATATGCTGTTAGTTATTAAAGACATTAGATTATCGTAATGTCAGATTTTTAGGCTGGCCTGAAGGCAATACCATATTGTTACAAGCTGAGAGTCATCTGTTTAGTTTAAGTAGTACTGTACTGTACTTACTTATATTCACCTTAGGTTATCACAATCAGTTTAAAACTGTTTGGAGTTATTATCTCATTTTACAGTGAAGTGATGCTTACTTTAAATCGAGCTAAAACATGCTCGTTTTCTTTTCATGGTATATATAAAGGGTATAAAATAAATAAAAACAGTTCGGGTTGGGTACACAGAAATGCATAGAGACCTTGGTTTATCTAAATATTCTCATTGCCAATAAATTCGTTCCAATATAGGTTGGATGATTCACTTTTTAAACTATTTTGGTCCTCAATCTCCCTGATATTAATGGGCAGATTTTTCCAAGTGACATCAGAGTTTGCTAGAAGGAGCTTGATGTATTTTCTTTTTCCCATCTAAATACATACTTTCGACCTGCATTACATCTTAGTTCCATACTCGCTTCTCTATTGACAAAAGATTCAGTTTTCGAGACAAGACATAAAACTCAATGTTCGAAATATGTTCCCGGACCCCCCTCAGAGTTCTTAATGCCTTATTCTGAATTTTTTGAAGTTGGCTATGAACATACTGTGGACCCAGATCTAGACAAACAGTGCCGTTATCAAGTATGGGCAAAACAAAGGCTTTATACAACTTTATAGTAACATCACTTCCTATGTCCGGTAGAATTTTCCTAATTTTGATGTTTCAAAATATGCTCTTTTTGTTAAATAATTGACCATTTCCTCCATACATGAGTGAGTCGATTAGGGTACCTAGATATCTAAATATGTCTCACCTACTAATACTCCTTCATCATCGCTTCAGTAAATAGTTTGGAAGTCACATACCAGCTTTTAAAACCTGCTTTTTCAGCTATTACAACCCAACGCATCTTACCCAATTGTCACAAGGAACTGAAGTTATATATATTTTGCTGCTGTTATATGTCAATACGAAGATTTAAAGTTGAATAAGTCAAAGAACTTGAGCATTGGTGAAACCACAACAGCGAAGGATGTCAGTGGGTCGCTGTCATATAGATGTAGATATTGATGAAGCCCTGCTGCAAAAACAACAGGATACAATCCTCCACACTTTCGCTCAAATTACTTTCAGATGGGTAGGGAAAAAAATGTTTTTGACCAATGTGATCTGAGAATGCAGCATTTTTTTGTAAAAAAAAAAAAAAAAATAATAAAAATAAAAAAAAAAAAAAAAAAAAAAAAAAAATACTACAAAATTAGGCTTTTGTGTAGATGCTACCCTTCAATAAGGCTATACTTGTACCCATATGAGAGCCTGATATAAAACTACATTTGTTAGTCATGCGTATTTTCTAACTCTTAAAGATCAGAGATGTTAAATTTAAGGCCAATAAAAATATTTAAAAAAAAAATAAATATTACTAGAGCTATACATCTCCACAACTCAACCCTCTAAGCGTCAGGACACCGAAAATTGTACAATTGGGGCTGCAAAAAAACAAACTGAAATTTTCTGAATTTTTGATTGTGTTGATTGATGAGTGAGTGTAAGGTGAAAATATAATATTATGATTGATGAGTGAGCCTTGGGAGGTTTGTCATTCTTTGGGGAGAGTAACTAATTATTGTACATAGTTTAATGCTGTGACCCATTCCATCTCAAAAGGGAAAAGTTGCATCAGCTATCTAGAAAACAGAAAGTCAAGGCTCATTGAGGGTCTTAAGCTTTCTTTTGGCTATTGTGAAAAATTGTAAATTGTAAAAAAAAACCTCCCTTTTATTCCATGATTAAATAATGATAAAATCATCATCAGGAAAGACCAGTAATGCTCTTCCTAACCATTCCTGCCTAAATATTGTTTATATGATTTGGCAATTCTATTACTGTACACATATCTGACCTATTTTGTATATTATATACTTGACCAATTTTAACCAGGACCACCACTCCTAAAATTTAATTGCATAAAAACTTAGGTCACTGCATCTCTCCTATTGCATTTCCCCATAATATACCAGTCTACTATACCAAAGCACAATAACTTTTTTACAAAACTGAAATATTTGTTCATCTACTTTTGTCTTTGCAGTGCATTTTTTGAGAAGGTGAGAGAATCCTTCACAGACATGTTGGATGAGGCTAAGGTTGACAGAACCAACATGGCCGTCACCTTCCGCAGACTGATGCAAGTCCCCTTACATCGCATGAAGGACTACTCCAAGCTCATCAGCAAGGTGGCTCTAAAATACCCCGCCGTAAGTCTACCTTATAATCATTTTATATTCATCTTTGGGCCTCATCATATTCATCATATGGGTCAGATTTTCAGAAAATGTACAATTCTACTTCGCCAATCTTCTCAAATAACCCAAATTTCAGACGAAAAAATAAAGTTCAAAATACAGTTCAACCTTACCAAATAGATTGCTAGAATCAATGCAATGCCGAATATACTTGAATTTACCTAGTATTGACCAAATTGCAGCCTAATCTAGCAAAATTGACTAAATGTGTAGAGCTGCCAATTGTACATCTTCTGAAAATCTTACCCATATCAGCTCTAAATTCTGTTGGAAATGGCCTTGAAATTTTTGGAGATTCTTAGTCCTTACAGTTCACTTTCCTTAGACGTGGCCTTCTCCTACCATACAATGAGTGATTCATGAATTAAAGGTGAAAAAATTGTGATTGATACGAAATTTGAATAACAAAGTTGAGTAAAATATTTAAAAACAAAACAACATTGGCTCATGCGCAACAATAACTACAGCCACTTGGTTCCTTCATTTGACTAAGATATTTTCACAACCTTGTTTTTTTTTAAAGAAATTTTATTGAGCTGGTTTCAATGCTGATACAAAGATAATCTCACAGTCTCAAGGGAAAAAACATTTTACATAATCATTGGATTTTCTCAGTTCTTTCTTATTCCATACCTTATAGTTTTAAACATTTAATAATTATTATACTTTTCGACACGAATCAAGTGTTGATTTGATTATGATTCTGTGGACCCTCACAATCTGATGTGGATTCAATGTAATACATTTTCTGTGTATAACAGAGATCCCACAAAGTGCCAGAGGTAATCATACAATCCGTTAACATGTGTCGCATATATATATAAGGATGTAAATAAGAATATGCACAGTGGCAGATCCCTACAATCCATTTCTTCTCTACACCGCCATATTTCAGAAACCTCCCTTTTTTTGTATCTGCTTATAAGAATTTAAAATGTGAAAAAGTATGTAAAAAAGAGTAGGAGAAGGGTGTTAAGGATTAGTCTAGTCTACATGGAGAGGCTAAACGAGATGGCTAGCTTGTTGACAATATCTCAGGAGAGACTTGTATATATAATAATAAATACCCATGTAAAGAACAAAAAGTTGTTTCTATTAAGTTCAAGTCAGTAGCTTGCCACAATGAAATCATGTACTGGATTAATACATCAAACGCCAGCTTTATGATCTATTGATTTATCGATATGTTTTAACCTTATATTGTTGATTATTATTAGGCTTTATTATGTGGGTCAGATTTTCAGAAAATGTACAATTCAACTTCGCCAATCTTTTCAAATAACCCAAATTTCAGACGAAAATAAAGTTCAAAATACAGTTTAACCTAACCAAACAGATTGCTAGAATCAATGCAATGGCAAATATACTCGAATTTACCTAGTATTGACCAAATTGCAGCCTAATTTAGCAGAATTTACTTAATGTGTACAGCTGCCAATTGTACATTATCTGAAAATCTGACCCATGTACTAGTCCATCACATTAATGTCAAGGGAATGGCCGGAAGATCTGGGTGTAAATCCTCAATGGTACACAGAGGCCTGTCAACCTGTTCGTCACATATCTGGAAAACTCTTGATGAATAAAAGATTGTTCTATTCTATTCTAACAACTGGTACATTCATGAATTCATGGCAAGAAATAACCATCACACAATTGTGATGCGTTTCAAGAAAATGAGTCGCAAAAAATAGATTTTGAGATACCATTATATTTGAAAAGAGGAGATCAAGCCGATTCCAACGGTGGTAAACATTAAGGACGTTAAATTAGTATTTCTATAGTTTAAGTTTGAAATTTTTATTTTTGAAAAAATGTTTTCAATATTTTTTGGTGAACAATTACTAGTAAAGTAGGTAAATGTACTCCATAGGATGATCTAAGAAATGCATGGATATATTTAAAACGCTATCCTGAGACTTGGTATATGTATTCATAAGACCTATCTGACTAGATACTCAAAAGATGAAAGCATTCCAAAAAGGCGATCTTGTGAATAAATGTCTTTTAAAAATTTGAATTTTGCGACTTGTGACTCATTTTCCTGAAACAGATCACATATATAGGCTTGTGCATAATAGCTGGCCAAACTGTAAGACCATTGATTAGTACAATAACTGCTAGAGCTTTCAAACCCTAGAATCAGAAAGTTTAAACATCAATAAGAAGTACAAATATCTAATAAAGTCTAGAATATAAGTGTAAAGTGGTTCAGCCACTGAGTTGGCAATGAGCTAGTTGATAACAATTTTTGTAAAATTCTTAGCCACATCCTTAGCCACATCGAAAGATTTGATGGCGTTTGTCTTATCAATGAAATCAATTTAGCTGAATATGTGAAATTAAACACAAATGTGTGAAATTAAAAACAAATGTGTGAAATTAAACGCAAATGTGTGAAATTAAAAACAAATGTGTGAAATTAAAAGCAAATGTGTGAAATTAAACGCAAATGTGTGAAATTAAACGCAAATGTGTGAAATTAAACGCAAATGTGTGAAATTAAACGCAAATGTGTGAAATTAAAAACAAATGTGTGAAATTAAACGCAAATGTGTGAAATTAGACGCAAATGTGTGAAATTAGACACAAATGTGTGAAATTAAACACAAATATGTGAAATTAAACACAAATATGTGAAATTAAACACAAATATGTGAAATTAAATACAAATATGTGAAATAACACAAATATGGGAAATTAAACACAAATATTTGAAATTAAACACAAATATGTGAAATTAAACACAAACGCAACACAAATATGTGAAATCAAACACAAATATGTGAAATTAAACACAAATATTTGAAATTAAACACATTGTAATATGTTGTTTTTACAGTATACTACAGAACATGTGCACCTGAGCCAGCTGAGCCAGCAGTGGGACACACTCAAGCAGTCCGTCAGCACCGAGCATACTGTGGCAGAAAACACCAGGAAGTTCTGGGAAACATGTCCTCCCAAATTTGCTGTGAGATATCTATTTACTCGTTGTTGTTCCTGTAACTTACATATTCTTTATTTACTCGTTGTTGATCCTGAAACAAACAAATTGTGGTAACTTACATATTCTTCATCTACTCGTTGATCCTGAACCAAACCACATCCCACACCTTAAGCTATATAAAAGAAATGTGGATCTGAATTTGAGTGATTGTACCCCTGAAGAAGGTCGCCCTGAAACATTGGGTTAATAAAACAACAAATAATTCTGTGGAGGAAGAAAATCACTCAAGTCATCTTCAGTTTTTTCATTTTTTATTTTTCTATCAGTCCAATATTTCGCCCTGTAGGTGGGGCTTCTTCCGGGACAGTGAATATTCTTAAGAGATTTCAGGTTTATAAACCCTTAATCTGTTTCAATTTTGTAAAATAGTTGCACATAATGTGTGGGCATTGTGTAAGGCAAGGGTCTTCCATGGTCTTTTCTTCTGGGGGCACAGTGTTGAAATTGATGAAAGTTAAATGATGGTTAATAATTTTAATAAAAACAAAACTACTTCAAGTGGTGTTTGTATGGTATTTCCATGCTTTATTTTGACAATAGGGGATTTGCATAGCCGCCATTTTGAATCTTGATTCGCATGGAATTATGGGAGTACTGGTACAGTCTAAAATCTATAGAAAACATGCCATGTTCAGCATGGAATATTTATTAATGCTCTAATGTCAATATCCACGTGTTTTACATGTTTCCATGACACAAGTCTCCATCTTTCCCTTCATGCATTTGGTTCTCATAAATCATTTATGTAAGCGATAATTTTAGTGAAATCATTCTTACAATTTTCGATAATATCTTGCGAAATATTTGTAATGTCAGATTTTAACAGAATCCATCCCAGCATACACTGTAGACATGTGCAGTGAGACATGCAACTGCCCTATTAATGAATGAGTGTGTGTTATATATATAAAGATTTTTATTCCAAATTCCGTTACATACATTTGACATTACATCATACATTTTCATAACAATACTTTGGAACTGGGCTTTAATTATCCTCTGAAATCAGGTCTTCCTGATAGCCCAAAATAAATAAAATAAGGTAAAAAGTTTGTGATGATTAATTATGTGATTGTTCGAAGTTTTACGATTTATAGTCATTCTTTAAAGTTCCTGTTTGAGAATCAAACTATGGTCACTTTTGTTGCCTTGATTTTGTCGACTTGTTTTTCTTTGATGGATTTCACTACAAATATAAATGTTTCAATTGTCCTTCCTTTTGTCGAGATTAAACCAGTTACTTTAGCTTACTTTCAGAGTTATTTCCCTTTTCATCGAGTTGAAAAATTACAATTGTACCACATTTACATGCTTTCTCAAAGTATTACATAAATATATACAAGCTGTCATTAGCTACCAGATTATTGTTACCAAACAATGACTGTGTGTTGCAGGATGCACTGAAGGTGCCGGGGAGGCGGTTGATCAGGGAGAGTAAAGCCAACCCCATCTCCATCCCCTCCAGCGGCCGCTTCTCCATGCATTGGTTTATCCTCTTCTCTGACGTCTTTGTCCATGGACAGGTAACTTGGTTTCATTATTCACACATATTTACCACTACATATGTGGCGGGTTACAGAAAAATGAGTCATGAGTCGCAAAATTGATATTTTTCAGTGTTTTATTCAGAAGATCTCTTTGTACGAATGTTCTTATCTTTGGGTTATGTACCGTTGAAAGTCGTATGAATGCATGTACCAAATTTCAAAACTGTGTATCAAATATATCATTGCATTTCTAAGGTCATCTTATAGAGTATATTTATCTACTTGACTAGTACGTGTCCGCCCAGAAATATTGCAATTTTCTTTCTCAGATATAAAGATATCAAACTTAAAATATAGAAATACGTATTAGATGCCCTACTGTTTACCATCTTTAGAATTGGCTTGATCATACTTTTCAAATATGAAGATATCTCAAAATCCATTTTTTTGGTGACTTGTGAGTCATTTTAATAAAAACACATCACGTATGTGGCGTGTTACAGGAGAATGAGTTTTAAGTTGTGAAATGTTGATTTTGAGACTGGTAAAAAAAGTCAATATACTCCATAAGACCTTCGAAATGCAGAGATATATTCCATAGTCTTAACATGTAACGTGTATTTATATAACTAAAAGGGCTAAACACCCAAAAGATCAAGATGTTCCGACAAAGACATTCCCTGGAATAATCGTTGGAAAAATATCAATTATGCAACTTAAAAATCATTTTCCTGTGCCATCACATGTTTCTATTTTATAAAGTATCTTTGCAGTGAAAGAGTGTAGTCGTTCTATGGTTCCCAGTATCTCAGATCATATCCCAGAATTTAACGCATTTATAACACCTGATGAGATGTTGATCCAACACATAACCATCATTACGTCCATATATTGGTAGCCTAGTAGTCTGTTCAACTAAAATACTACTTCTACACAAGAGACTCCAATTTTCTGTATATGCATCAAATTTTTCTCCAAATGAGAAAAGTCAACTTTTTTTTTTTTTGGAAGAAAATCTTTTTTTTTTTATGTCAGTACTAACGTGGGGGGGGGGGGGGAGAAAACAGTAGACTTCAATCAGTACAATATCCAAAAATAATGTATATTTGAATATGTCATTAACTGTACATTGTTAAAATATTTTACCCTATTAAAGGAAAAATATATCATATCACAACCTGTCACAAGTCCGTTAAACACAGATGCACACATTGCTTTTTGTTTGAAAAAAAACAAAAAAACATTTGTTATTTGCAAAATGATTTGCTTTGCCGAGACATGAAGGCGTTTGTTAATCTCATAGATGCATATAATGATTGCACAAGGTTATTCCACCATTTAAACATGGTAGTTGGGATATAAATATGGAATGCAACTCATGGTTGTACTGATTTACCGTATCAGATACACTTGGAGTGTAAATCTGTGTATAATTGCTCATGGTACATGGGTCAGATTTTCAGAAAATGTACAATTGGCAGCTCTACACATTCAGGAAATTCTCCTAAATTAGGCGGAAAATGCTGAATACAGGGTATATCCGAGTATATTTGGTATCGCATTAATTTAAAGTATCAGTTCTGTTATGTTAACAGCATTTTGAAGCTCATTTTTGTCTTAAATGTGGGTTATTTCAGAGAATTAGTGAAGGCGAATTGTACATTTTCAGAAAATCTGACCCACATACATTTACACACCTTGTGTGTCTGATACGCTATTTCAGAACAACCACTCGGTGCATTCTACCTACAAACTCTTATCTGTTGGTGAACATAGCAAGACTACATTCCTCCCCTGCAAGGTTATGGCTTGGGCCAACTATTATACAATATGTTGGAATAGATCTGTTGCTTTGAGTGCAGCAACTATGGCCATACTACTTATAGATGCACTTATGTATGCCAGCTTTTATTCCCATTTACTTACTCACGCTAGAATCTATTTATTTGGGACTATGTATAATGTATCTATTCTTTAGCAAGTTTCCTTGGGCTTTTTGCCTTTGGAAATACTTTTCTTTTCTTCATTCTTGTTCTGTACCAGCTGGTCTTTATATAGTATATATAGTGATCGTGCTGGAAATATTCCCAATTCATCCTTAGTAAAATGATATGTATGGTTTGAGCAAAAGTGAATTTATAAAGCGATGTAATATTGAACCCACCATTTTGAATCATTCTATCAGGGGTCTTCTTTCAGCCATGTGAGTATGTTGTATTGTGCTGTAGTGTAGTTACTAAGTACTAGCACTAATCTTACTAATGTTCATGTCATCAAATCTTTCTCAAAACTCATCAACTGGATTGAGTGATGTATAATGTTACGAGTCGATTGAGTATCTATCCTCATAACAGTAATCCATTCATCTATAGTGTGGAGTCACTGTGTTAAGGGCCTAGTCCACCAAGCCGATTCTCATGCGATTTTGCGCCGCAGAGGACTCTTTTGCACTAAATTCTGTGAGAATCGCATGAGAATCGGCTTAGTGGACTAGGCCCTTTAGACACCTGCAACTGATATGAAATATAAAACTTCTGCGATTTTCTTGAGGTTATGCCCACTTTCCATCATTTGCAGTGAAAATGTTGGTTGGTGGTTAGTTGGTGGTTCGCCTCAGGATTATACACCAAACAGTGCACCAGCAGCCCCTTAAATTGGTCATTAGTCCTGTAGTGTATCACACTGGGCGCAAACCAGGGATAGCGCATACATTGTATTATTGGTGCTATGAGCATTAAATGAAGGAGGGGCATGTTCCATTAGTCAATATTATGACAGTTTCTTCAATCTATTGTCATTAATCTAAAGTTATATTATTGTTATTAATCTAAAGTGCCAGGTCACTGGCATGAGTAGCATGTTGTGGGTTCAAACCCAGGTGGGACTAAAGTTTCACCTCCTCCCCCCGGTACTAGTGGAAGACCACCAGTGAGGTGAACTAGTCCTGGTATAGTTACACCTCCTCCCCCAGGTACTAGTGGAAGACCACCAGTGAGGTGAACTAGTCCTGGTATAGTTACACCTCCTCCCCCAGGTACTAGTGGAAGACCACTGTGAGGTGAACTAGTCCTGGTAAAGTTTCACCTCCCCCAGGTACTAGTGGAAGACCACCATGAGGTGAACTAGTCCTGGTAAAGTTTCACCTCCTCCCCCAGGTACTAGTGGAAGACCACCATGAGGTGAACTAGTTCTGGTAAAGTTTCACCTCCTCCCCCAGGTACTAGTGGAAGACCACCAGTGAGGTGAACTAGTCCTGGTATAGTTACACCTCCTCCCCCAGGTACTAGTGGAAGACCACCATGAGGTGAACTAGTTCTGGTAAAGTTTCACCTCCTCCCCCAGGTACTAGTGGAAGACCACCAGTGAGGTGAACTAGTCCTGGTAAAGTATCACCTCCTCCCCCAGGTACTAGTGGAAGACCACCATGAGGTGAACTAGTCCTGGTAAAGTTTCACCTCCTCCCCCAGGTACTAGTGGAAGACCACCAGTGAGGTGAACTAGTCCTGGTAAAGTTTCACCTCCTCCCCCAGGTACTAGGGGAAGACCACCAGTGAGGTGAACTAGTCCTGGTATAGTTTCACCTCCTCCCCCAGGTACTAGTGGAAGACCAGCATGAGGTGAACTAGTCCTGGTATAGTTTCACCTCCTCCCCCAGGTACTAGTGGAAGACCACTGTGAGGTGAACTAGTTCTGGTATAGTTTCACCTCCTCCCCCAGGTACTAGTGGAAGACTAGTGAACTCGTCCTGGTATAGTTTCACCTCCTCCCCCCGGTACTAGTGGAAGACCACCGTGAGGTGAACTAGTTCTGGTAAAGTTTCACCTCCTCCCCCAGGTACTAGTGGAAGACCACCAGTGAGGTGAACTAGTTCTGGTATAGTTTCACCTCCTCCCCCAGGTACTAGTGGAAGACTAGTGAACTCGTCCTGGTATAGTTTCACCTCCTCCCCCAGGTACTAGGGGAAGAACACCATGAGGTGAACTAGTTCTGGTAAAGTTTCACCTCCTCCCCCAGGTACTAGTGGGAGACTAGTGAACTAGTCCTGGTAAAGTTTCACCTCCTCCCCCAGGTACTAGTGGAAGATCACCATGAGGTGAACTAGTCCTGGTAAAGATGTTGGGAGGGGATCTGCCAACCGGTTGAAATTCAATTTTACTATGCTGTGACTTGTGTTGAGTAAGAGAAGTATGGGGTGGAGTTTTGCACTTTTTTATTTGGACTTTTACTGGTCGACGTTTCGGGCCTTTCGGTCCTTCTTCAGGGCCAGTCCAGTTATCAAGTAGTCCTGGTAAAGTTTCACCTCCTCCCCCAGGTACTAGTGGAAGACCACCAGTGAGGTGAACTAGTCCTGGTAAAGTTTCACCTCCTCCCCCAGGTACTAGTGGAAGACCACCAGTGAGGTGAACTAGTTCTGGTAAAGTTTCACCTCCTCCCCCAGGTACTAGGGGAAGACCACCAGTGAGGTGAACTAGTCCTGGTAAAGTTTCACCTCCTCCCCCAGGTACTAGTGGAAGACCACCAGTGAGGTGAACTAGTCCTGGTAAAGTTTCACCTCCTCCCCCAGGTACTAGTGGAAGACCACCATGAGGTGAACTAGTCCTGGTAAAGTTTCACCTCCTCCCCCCAGGTACTAGTGGAAGACGAGCATGAGGTGAACTAGTCCTGGTAAAGTTTCACCTCCTCCCCCAGGCACTAGTGGAAGACTAGTGAACTAGTCCTGGTAAAGTTTCACCTCCTCCCCCCGGTACTAGTGGAAGACCACCAGTGAGGTGAACTAGTCCTGGTAAAGTTTCACCTCCTCCCCCAGGTACTAGTGGAAGACCACCGTGAGGTGAACTAGTCCTGGTAAAGTTTCACCTCCTCCCCCAGGTACTAGTGAAAGACCACCATGAGGTGAACTAGTCCTGGTAAAGTTTCACCTCCTCCCCCAGGTACTAGTGGAAGACCACCAGTGAGGTGAACTAGTCCTGGTAAAGTATCACCTCCTCCCCCAGGTACTAGTGGAAGACCACCGTGAGGTGAACTAGTCCTGGTAAAGTTTCACCTCCTCCCCCAGGTACTAGTGGAAGACCACCATGAGGTGAACTAGTTCTGGTAAAGTTTCACCTCCTCCCCCAGGTACTAGTGGAAGACCACCGTGAGGTGAACTAGTCCTGGTAAAGTTTCACCTCCTCCCCCAGGTACTAGTGGAAGACCACCAGTGAGGTGAACTAGTCCTGGTAAAGTTTCACCTCCTCCCCCAGGTACTAGTGGAAGACCACCATGAGGTGAACTAGTTCTGGTAAAGTTTCACCTCCTCCCCCCGGTACTAGTGGAAGACCAGCATGAGGTGAACTAGTCCTGGTAAAGTTTCACCTCCTCCCCCAGGTACTAGTGGAAGACTAGTGAACTAGTCCTGGTAAAGTTTCACCTCCTCCCCCAGGTACTAGTGGAAGACCAGCATGAGGTGAACTAGTCCTGGTAAAGTTTCACCTCCTCCCCCAGGTACTAGTGGAAGACCACCGTGAGGTGAACTAGTCCTGGTAAAGTTTCACCTCCTCCCCCAGGTACTAGTGGAAGACCACCGTGAGGTGAACTAGTCCTGGTATAGTTTCACCTCCTCCCCCAGGTACTAGTGGAAGACCACCATGAGGTGAACTAGTCCTGGTTTACTGATGCTCAGTTTATGTTCAGTTCCTTTTGGTTTGAATGATGCATATGTATATGGCATGTGGCATGATCAGACATTAGCAACTCCACCTGACTTTGTTTATTGGCAATTATTACAACAATACATAGGGCTCTTGAGGCCTTAATTCGACAAATCAACACAGTCCTTTCTTAGATCGACAAATTTCAAAGGCAGCTAGTGACAAACGACAAAGACACATTCTTAGCCTGACAAATCAACAAAGACCTTAATATATAGTCCTTAATGACAAAAATTCGGCTGTTTTACGAAAATAAAGCGACAAACGACAAAAGAATTTTCTTAGTGACAAATGACAAATGCTGTTTTTTGATAGCGACAAGAGGAATTATATATACCCCCCTCAGGAGCCCTATACAAAGTAAACATTTCATGTTTCAAAGCAATCAAGTTACACTTTGTTTGAGACCTGTTGGCAGCGGCAAGGATGGTGAAGCTGTCTCCTGCTTTGATGTTTGCTGCCAACAGGACTCAGTGTAGTAATAATAATAATAGATTTTTATTGAAACTGTAGTAATTTAGTAAAATAGGGGGCCTTGGAGGAGAAGCAGAAGGCAGTGAGGACAGTGAAGATGACAGTAGCTGTCTGTGGGTCGACCGACTCTCGCTTCAAACCACAAAATGCCATTAACATCGAATTAGGATGCCTCCTCCAGGACCGGGAAAGCCATTAGCGCAGTAGGCGTCCAATCATAGTACAATACAATAGGCAAACACTTACACCCCTTTGTACATATTAATCAGCAATGGCACAATCATAGAGTAAAGAATAACATTCCCATAATATGTTAGTAAATTATTGTAGAATTTTAGTTCAAGGATTAGGGAAATAGTGGATAGGATGTTAAGATTCTTTAGTGGTTCTAGGTTGGGAAAAGTGCGAATCATTCCTGTTAGATATTGTTGAATTAAATTATATAATAATGAACTCGGCGTTTCATGTGGTATTGGGTCTGAACATCTGAATATGTACAATTTGTATTTACAAACCCTAAATAATTGACAAAATTATTTCTATAAGGAAGTATAACATGAGATTATTTTCACTTATATTAGAATATTTTCTCAGATTTTATACAATACTAAAATATTTCTAACCTTTTCATTGTTTTGTTAAATTCTAGTAATTTTGTAAAATGCATAATTGTACATATTTGTGGTGTGTTACATAAAAATGAATCATGAGTCGCAAAATTAATATTTTTTTAAGTGTTCTTTCCCAAGAACTCATTAAAGGAATACTTACATGTTTGGGTTGTTTGATACTCTTAGTCGGTTAAATATATGTATGAAGTTCAAAGACTATTGAATAGATATATATACATTTCAAAGGACTTCCTAAGGGAATATATTTCACTACTTTAATAGTGATTTTCTGCTTACAAATATCACTATTTTTTCAAACATAAAATGATATAGAAGGAAAACATTGGAATATGCCTGATCTCATCCTTTAAGAAATGATGGCATCTCCAAATTTTCTGCGACCTAAGAGTGATTTTTCTGTAACACATCATATTTGTGGTGGTCTAGCCTCTATGTATAGTTACCGGTAGGTCTATTGTGAACAGGGTCTCCCAAATCAGACATTTTTGTTCCTCAAGTTGTCCGTAACAGTGACCCTCAATTTTTTTTCAGAACATGATAGAAGTTTCCATTATTAAATAATCCCTCTTTGAGAAATTAGGATAATTAATTTAGTGTGAACCTTTCTCATAGAATCTTTTTTTTTTTTTTTTTTTTAAAAAACTTTCTCATAGAATCCAACTAATGAGGTGATCTCTTTGTGCAAGAAGATAATCTCATAATATTCAATTTTGAGGATTGTCTCTGTAGCTTCTATAGATATCCTGCGTGCCTAGTTTCTAGATTTGGCTGACCCGTAGTAGTTTATTCTAGTTTAATATTAAACGGCTGTATTGTGAGGTGTTGGTAGACCATTGGTACAGTGTTAATGTCAGTCATGTTTTGATGTTTGCTATATTTGCAGTATTCCATGCATCAAACCTTCCCTCTGCCCACCATCTGGGTGGAGTCTGCACAGGACAGCAACCAGTACAAGTATGTAGTAATAATAATAATGAATTCTTTTTTTTTCTTTCCTAGACCAGATATTTATTCAGTGTTATCAATAAATCCTGTCGCTGAGCTAGTAACATTTAGAAATACAATAGCTCTATCTACTCTTCCTTATTAAACAACATTTTTTTAAAAAATATTCTTGAGAACAGTTAGTAACAAACAAATCATAGCAGAACATCATAGTATGATACGGAAGCAACACAGTAATGTACATTTTCTAAAAAAATCTGACCCACATGTGTAGTGAATTATGGTTGCTGTTAATTAATAATGAACATATCACTGGTCAGGTCCTAGATCCTTGTCAGCAGTCATCCTTTATTCTCCAAACATTTCTCCTTTCTGTGAAATTTTTTTTTTTTTTTTAATTCATTTAGGGCAAAGAAATATTACTGTTACATCAATACTGAAAAAAAACGCCATATCCACCATGGATGTGTTTCAGACGTTGCCACACTTAAAAACCGAAATATCTGTTTGTTCTTTATGATTCTTTGTAATACTTTGTTATTCTTCCAGGAACGGTATCATCCTCACCATGCCTGAAGAGGTCATCACTCTCTCCACACCAACTGCCTCTGAAAAGGTAATGTACAAATAATTTGTAACTATAGGTTACTGCCGTTTATGGCCTATTATCTCAATGGTTCCAGTGACCTTATATTAGAATTTCAATTCAATTGAAAGTGGTTTTTATTTATACAAAAGAGTTGTACAAAAAGGAGACACATATGTAGATGCTGAGTGTAAGATGTCAAGGAAACTTTATCAGTGCTAATTGTGAAACCTCTTGTACATTGCAGGCTGAATGGTTGTGGGCGCTGAACCAGGCAATAGACAAGGCTTTGTCTGACCAGAAACACATGCGGCCACGGATAGAGGGCGCTCGCCTCACCCCACCACTCGCCAGGCAGGCAACCCATGTCTTCTACAAGAGCCAATCTCTCAAAGAGGCCAAGTATATAGGCATGTGGCTGGCAGGCAAACTACATGGCCAGTAAGTATATACAGCATTAGTGTGGGTCTATTTTAGTACACTGACATGCATATGTATGCATAGGTATGAACCCATACTCTTACTATTGAGTTTGTATATATATACAGGTTAACTAACGAGTTGGTTGAAGGAGCGTGAATATTGCACATATGGGTGTAGTTTCATACAAAACCGCACTCTTAACACCTGATATGTTATATTACATTGCTTATATTTATTTGTGAGCATAATATGTGATGTGTTTCAGGAAAATGAGTCATAAGTCGCAAAATTGATATTTTACAAAGTGTTTTTTTCACAAGATAACATCATTGGAATGTTTTGATTATTGAGGAGTTTATCACTTATAGCTATATCAATTAATGTACCAAATTTCAGGACAATCTATGTAATATATCCTTTCGTTTTAAAGGTCCTCATATGGACAACATTTAGTTACTTTACTGTTTATTGAACCCAAAAATATTGGAAACTTTTTTTTTCAAAAACGAAAATATCAAACTTAAAATCTAGAAATACTTATTAGATTATTAGACTTTTTACTTTCTTTGGAATCGGCTTGATCTCATCTTCTCAAATATAATAGTATCTCAAAATCTATTTTTGCGACTTATGACTCATTTCCCTGAAACACATCCCATATATTCATGTTTTGCCTTTGTTTACTGAGCTAATGCAGCAAGTTGTATGTTACAGTGGGGAGTTGATCTGGCCGGATGGCAAGCGATATGTTGGCAAGTTCAAACAAGGCCTACAACATGGGTGAGTGGACCCATTTTCCCTGCACAAATATTCTCATGTATAGCTTGCTTTTTTCTCATAAAGATAATAAAGTAAATTCTGTCCTTTTTAACCTGGATATATTTTATTGTTAATCTCATTTATTTAAGTAATAAAAAAAATAAAAAAATAATGTCTACTCACAATATATTCATTCTATACATTGCGGGCAATAAATATTACCTATGGAATATGAAGACAAGAATTAAAAATTCCATAATAATAATAATCTATGCATGAATGTATAAAAAATAGTTAACAAAGAATATATCTTTCGGAACTCAAGTAAATGTAAAGCCTTACCTACTCACTGCTTTTGAATATGTAACTACACTGTCATTATATTATGTCTTTCTCATATCATAATATTATTTAAAAGGAATACCAGGAAGATCTCAGCGTAGACAGTACATTGAGAGTGACCATTCTTTTTCAGTATTTCATTATAACAGAAATGTATATGGGTGAGATTTTCAGAAAATGTACAATTGGCAGCTGAACACAATTAGTAAATTTTGCCAAATTAGGCTGCAATTTGGTCAATACTAGGTAAATCCGTGTATATTTGGTATTGCATTGATTCTAGCAATCTGTTTGGTTAGGTTGAACTGTATTTTGAACTTTATTTTCGTCTGAAATTTGGGTTATTTGAGAGGATGGGTGAAGGTGAATTGTACATTTTCTGAAAATCTGACCCATATGTTTATTGAATAAAAATTGTTATATGTATATACACGGTGGTTGACTGTTTCAGACATGGTATCAGCACCATGACTAAGGATACGGACACTGAGGTGTATGATGGTCACTGGAAGGATGGAAAGATGCATGGCCTAGGCATATTTAAGTAAGTGCATATTCCTGCTTAAATATACTTATTTTTCTTTTTTTTTTTAAGATTTTATTTCCACTGGGTACAACACCTCCAATGGTGGTAGGATGTTCTGGTGGAACCCAGCTTGTGGGAACATGTATTTACATCACAGGCAGAAAAAATTATGTACGGTACAATAATGAATATTTTGATTTAATATGAGTTAGATTTGATTTGATTTGCAGGATAACCACTTTTAATAGTGAGACCTAACATGTTTATGGGTGGCTCCCCTCTCTTCCTCTGTCTTTCACTCTCTCCCTGTCTCTCTGTCTCTCTTGTCTCTCCTTTGCTTTCTCTCTCTCCTCTCTGTCTCATCTCTTTCTCTCTCCCTCGCTGTCTCTCTCACTCCCTATGTCTCTTCCCTCTTTCCCTCCTCTTTAAGGTCAATTAAACTTCAAATTCTAACATCAACCAAACTCAATTTCATTATAGATTTTGCCAATACACTAATGGTTTGTGTTGTTACTTGTATTCTTGTTTCGAGTACAGTTCAGATGCTAAATAGCCTGTATAAATAAACAAATGTTCTAAAATCCACATTGACAGGTACCCTAACGGTGATGTATACGAGTGGTACTTTTAAGTACAGCTCAGATGCTAAATAGCCTGTATGAATAAACAAATGTTCTAAAATCCACATTGACAGGTACCCTAACGGTGATGTCTACGAGGGGTACTTTAAGGAGGGTAAGAAGCATGGTCATGGGGTGCTAAAGCGGGGTAAGATCACCTCCGGCGCGCCTCCAGAAGCCTCAATATACATCGGCGAGTGGGTCAATGATAAGAAGAATGGCTACGGTGTACTCGATGATATCTCTAAAGGTAAAATAATATTTTACTCATCTTATTCCTTGGAAGAGCTAAGGCCACCATAGAAAGGGACACCCATTTCCAGAATTATCACTATTTTTGTACTTTGTTATGTTATATCTGGAAATAAACACTATACAATACAATTGTACATTTAATAATTCTACAGGAGAAGGGAGAAATACACGCAAACCCGAACAAAGAATTTTGAATAAAATTTTGTTTCAGTTGTTTTATTTCCAACTTTCTACCTATATTTGGAGATAAAAATTCTTACCTAATTTTGCACTTTTGCGTTAATAATAAAAAGAGAGAAGGGAGGTGTGCATGGGCAACAGTTGTTAATTGATAAGGGATACATTTGTGATGGCATGATATAATCATGTTTCATCTCTCTATACTGCAGGTCAGAAGTACATGGGGATGTGGCAGGATGACAGTCGCCATGGTAACGGTATCATTGTCACACTGGACTGCATGTACTTTGAGGGCACCTTCACCCATGACAAGATGACCGTAAGTGCCACATTACATTACTGTATACTAACAGAGCCATTTAGGTCCCACCATTAAAGTGACAGTTCTCACTGATGTTGGCTAGATCGCGTAACGGAAATCCTACTTCCCTTTCTAGTATTTGGTTCACCTTACCCTACCTAACTAACTCCTGTGGATATCAAAACTCTAACATTCATATTATATCAGATATTTGGTAAAATAGTGAGCAAAATCGTTTTTGCATGCCATACAGAAATTTCAAAGTGGCAGTTGGGTTGACATCTGGAGTTACATAATGCCAGGCTCGACCAAATGTCGTTCATAGACACCTAGGTTAAAGCCAGTTACATTTCTGCTCACTTAGAAAGTGGGGGCAGCACTTTATGGCTCTATTCTGTGATTTGAAATCTGGTCTATTCATTACACTTATTGAATGATTATTGAATGAGGACACAATGTTGGTGCTCTATACTTTAGATATTGTCATACATATCCTATATGATTACATGGAAAAAGTTTCATGTGATTCTGTGACTACTCGTTTTAACTATCTTAGCCACTTTAAGTTGAGAACATTGCAAAGTAACATATTACTTGAAGAATAATATAGAGACAAATAAATAATATTAAGAATATCAAATAGTTTTTAGTGGGATATTTGAAAAAACATAATTATTTTTGCTCTGCAGGGTTTTGGTTTACTAATGACAGAGGACAACTCATGCTTTGAAGGAGACTTCTCGGGCGGCCCTAATCTTCATGGAAAGGTTTGTATCTCAATTTACAAGATATCATCCAGAATTATTAACTAAACTGAGGTTTTGAAGGCATTTATTTATATTTTGAGCTATATAATCTGAAAGCCAACTTTTTTTGTATAAAATGTAGACTTTAATATTTAAATAATTTTGATTAGCTAATTTTATTTCATGAAATTATGTTTTATACTAAATATTGGACATTGATTTTGTTTCTTAGGGTTTAATATTTAAATAATTTTAATTTGGTAATTTTATTTTATGAAATTAATTTTTAAACCTAATATTGGACATTGATTTTGTTTCTTAGGGTAAATTGACTTTGCCGAACGGTGACTATATTGACGGTCACTTCAGCGGGTCCTTCACCGAAGGCATCAAGATTAAAGACGGCATGTTCTACAAGGCCGATGAACCCCTCTCTGAGAGGAAGGGCTTCTCACACTCGCTCGGTCTCCTACCTAGGTAATTAACAAAAAACATCTGTATACCAATTGTCTAAAGAAAAACAACCAATAACCAATGACACGCAAGGAAATACTATGCACCCAACATTCCCATCCTCATCAACCACCAACCCATACTCATCTCATCTCATTATCACTACTCATCATATTGTTCTCTCCAAGAATTTGATTAGATGTTATTTTGTAGCTAATTAATACAGCTATAACTGTTATATTAAGAAACATGCAAAAATTCAGGTTACGGAGGAAGACCACGATTACCCAAACCACTTATGCCACTTATCTCTCCTGAATAAAAAATTGTGTAAAAAAAAAAATGCTTAACAAGTGATTGATTGCTTCACTGGCTCTTTCTCAACTGCAGGGATGCATTTCTACAATATTTGTACTATATTCAAGTCAATATTTTTGGAAACTTTCAAAAATGTCCAAACCGGCTCCAAATTCCACCATTTAATCAAAATTTAAAAAACACTCAAAATGTCCTCAAATTATTAAAAAAAAATTCAGTTGCTAGATACACTAACGTACTGAGAATGAGTTTAGTAACAATGAAACCTATAATAATCCTTTCTGTGCAGCTCGTTCGGCCAGCTGTCTGTGGTAGCTGACCGGAAGTGGGAGGACATCTTCCACCATTGTTACACCATCCTGGGTTGCCATGGTGATGAGATGGTGAAAACAAACAAGGCTTGGGAGACGGTAGCAGTCATGGTTCACAATGGCAGGAAAGCACTCAAGGAGGACTCACATAGGTAAGCAGCTAGTGTAACGTCCTCTGGTGTATACATATATTGAAACTTTATTTTCATTTTGCTGCACATAAGGTGTACATGAAAATAGGACTCTCGACTCTGTTTCTCATCAGAGACAGTTCTTCCGACGGGACCTTCTACATCTAACCAGTAAATACGCATAGCAAACAATATAACAAATAAAACAATGAGTAAATATATATGAGTTGTTTTTACCAACATGGTGGGAGCTAGTAAGCCTTGCAGTACCTTGTAAATAAGTATTGGAGTAAGACTTACATGCTTACATAAGTATAAGTGCTTATTATCATAATATTATTACATTAACATACCTAGGAGGAAGGGAAGTGACTCAGGGGATTTGTCCTCTCTATTCCCTTAGCATATAGACACCATGTGATGTGTCACAGAAAAATGAGCCATAAGTCGCAGAAAATATTGATTTTCAGATACCATATCATATTTCTAAAGGTGGCATCTGGCATATTCCAATCATATTAAACTTTTTTAGCTCATCTAATAATTATAAGTACTTTTATATTATTATATGTTTTAAAAAATACTGATATTTCTGAATTGATAATCACTAGTAACGTAAAAACATTGGTACGAAGACATCTTGTGGTAAAGAACATTTGAAAAATACCATTTTTGTGACTTAAGACTTATTTTACTGCAACACATAAATTGTATTGTCTTTTTGTTAGAAAATAATCTTAATATCAGTTACAACCAACGCCAGGAAGAGCCTAACAAACCTATTAGCATAGGAGTCTCTTCTGGCGAGATGTGTAAATTTAGACCAAATAAAAGTCAATCTCATTTGATTCTGTAGGTATTTTTCCAGGTCTAAAATAGCCTTGGATATATTAGAAGAGTTGGAGAAGATTCCCCGGCAGTGGAATGAGCCTCTTCTATATGACAGCTATACAGTTATCCTCAACTACCTCACCAAGGTACAGTAACCACTTTTATTATATGGATTGGAAAATAGTTTATTCATCATACGGATACATAAATCAAGAGGTTAAATATGCCTGAAAAGGTCAACAAGCTTATGGAATTAGATTCCATATATTCCCGCTGTTACCTTTACTTGGTGAAGAGAAAGCAAGTTTAAATCAACTAATAGAGACTTACACAAGCGTCATAATACAAGGTACATTATCAAAGTAAGAAAATGTTAAATATAATAATACAGAATCAATTAAAATACATGTCGATTCTGGTCCAGACTAGTTGAAAGGTACAGTACAGCACCTCATCATTATTTATACGCATTCCATATGAGAGGTGCAATAAGTGGGGTGCTATAAAAATATTCATATAGTATGCGTACTATATGAACTACTTCGTCACCAAGTTGGCTACTTTTTTCAGATTTACACATGATACATTTGTGATTACACATCAGTTTCATGCCCATATAATAAATATAGAATGGAACTCGCCTGCCATAATCGAAAATTTTATAGGACTATAAGCACTCTGCCTACGGCATCGTGCTTATGCCGACAAATCTCGTCCAATAAATTTTCGATTATTGCCGGCTCGTTCCATTCTCTCTACTTATAATTTTTACATGGTATTGTACATATATACAGGGTAACTAATGAGTTGGTTGAAGGAGCATGAATATTGCATGAGTTGCTAGGTCATGTAAATCACTAGTGACATATATGCACTGTGCATAACTCACTCTAGATACATCGTTAGAATACATATATATATAGTAATCATGAATAGCCCTAATAATAATACAGGGTATGATGAAACACAGTTCTTGAAAATGACAGTTTTATGATGTAAAATGCTTGAAAAAAGATTCTTGTTAAAAAGAATTTATTGATTCAGAAAAGCAATAGAAAACACACATAAAGAGAAAAAAAACCAATAAATGAAACCCCCTCTCCTCAGGGGGAAAAATAAATCGTTATAGCAGAATAACAACAACTTCAAGTCCTATTATTATAGGCAAAACTATTGTTTACTTCGAGTTTACATGTCACTTACTTGCCACGATTTAATCCTGTACTGGATTGATGTGTTTTACACCTTATATTGATAATTATTACTCAACCTTGTTATGTACTTTGTATTAGTTTATCCAATAAATGTCAAGGGAATGGCTGGAAGATCTGGGTATAAATCATCAATGGTACCCAGAGGCCTGTCAACCTATTTGTCACAATAACTTTAAACCCTTGATGAATAAAATATTTTTCTATTCTATTCTATTCTAGATACGTTGTTAGAATACATATAATAATCAGTGATAGCCCTGATAATACAGTATATGATGAAACACAGTTCTTGAAAATGACAATGTTATAGCGGAACTCCACTAGAGGAAAAACGTCGGCAACAAATATTTTTGTTGCCCACTAACATCAGTTCATTTCATGTTTGCAATGAAAACGCAAATGGAGGAGTGTCAGATGTGTTGCCATATTCTCTGGGAACTGTTGTATCTGTATGGATATTTGTTGCAACAAATTAGTGGGCAACAACAAAATTTGTCGGTGCTGTTTTTCTCTCTAGTGGAGTCGCCCTGTTATGATGTAAACTGCTTGAATAAAAATTCTTGTTAAAAAGAATTTATTGTTTTTGTTGCAGGCATTCGTTTATCCCATAAATGTTAAGAGTATAAATCCTGGGTATAAATCCTTAATGGTACCCAGAGGCCTATTGACCTATTCGTCACAATAACTGTAAACCATTGATGAATAAAAGATTGTTCTATTCTATTCTATTCTATTCTATTGTTTTTGTTGCAGGCATTTGAGACCCCGTTCCACCCGCTGGGTAAGCTGATGGAAGGTTTGGTGGATGTGTATAGAGCCACGTATATGGGCATCGGGGCCCACCACCCCCGCCTCCTTACACACGCAGTATCAGAGGTCAAGAGTTACATCAAGAGAATATTCCCCATTGTCAGGTAATAGTCGTTGATATTTTTTTTTTTATTTTATTTTTTTAATTCTACTTTGTCATATCATCATATCTTCTGCTCAGTCCAGTACAAGACTCACACGTTCTAAATTAAAGGTAACTGTCGGCAGAAATGGAATACTATTTTTTCATTTAGATATGTAAACCTATTTGTCCCTTTCAAGATGATGTAGCCACGAGCAGTTTGACAAATAAAAGATTTTCCTATCTTATCTTATCTTATATGTACAATAGACATTAGTCATGCATTGATTAACTTACTGACATGTTACTGTGTGACTGTAATTTTGGGTAGAGAATGTTCCCCATCGTCAGGTAACCATGGTTTTTACCTCTACATAAGACTGTAAAGAATTGAGTTATTTTGGGTCATTTAATAGATAAATTCTAAGTTGGGAGGTTTATGTAATTTCATTACTGACCAAGTGTCTCTGTAATCCTAGTCCTTGTCTATGTGGAGATAATGGTACTTTATGATGTGATGCTAAGACACATACCTTTTGCCTGGTTGAGCTGAACAACCAACATCAACTGTCTCTAATTTAGTGCCTGAATTACTGGGTGTTTTTACAAGACATTAGTCATTCATTGCTTTAACTTACTTATCACTGATTATTATACACACATTCAATATTGAGGCGCCAACAGCCGTTTGTTACTTGCAACTTAGTAATAGACTAGTACATTACCGGCGCGTTGTCATGCGGAGTGATGTTTGCTGGTGCGAGTGCTTTCTTCACTTTGCTTTCACCTGTTTCTATTTATATTCCTCTCATAAGAAAACCAGATATGGTAAATTATATTATTATCTTTTTAATTAAGCACGTTTTACATGCAAAATGAGGCATGTATAATTATCAACTTATAGGACTTGTTTTTTTCGCACAGACGCACCAATCTCGTTCTTTATTTACGCACTGTGCGTCAACTCCATATTCAGGAAAGAACTCGCTTGTTCATGTGAGATTTTATAAGTCCAAGATCGAGCGGGTTGTCCGCCAGTGTTAAGGTATGATGGAAGAATACAAACGAACGTGTGGTCTTCGTGAGAAGAGCGAAGCAACTGATTTAATGAACTAGGATCTGTACATATGTTCCTTCAGGATATGGGTAAAGAGTAGGGGGGCGGAGCCCTTACATAATACCTATGGCTTAGCATGAATAAGTAGACTTGCACAGTACTGGGTAGCTAAGCATAATTAGCGATTTTAGTAATGAGATAATATAATAAATGGGTGATAATTAATATTTAATGAGGTTACACAATGTTACGTAATGTTACATAACAAACTCGTCCAATATGTGCTAAGTGAAGGATGTTTTAATCTTGTAGTTCTTCCCACGGGTGCATGTTGGAAGAACATTTCCACCAATATATTAATTTGATATTAATTTAATTAAATAAAGTTGTGATACTGTGTGTTGCAGGCTCCTCTTCCCCAGTTTACCAGAAGACCACAAACAGGTTTATCCCCCATCTACTGATGACAATGAAGACGAGGAATTAGAAGCGTAAGTTACACTTTGTGATAAAATCATGCCAATTAACAGGATTATTAGTGATATTTTGGGAAATGGCATAATGTATGTATAAATCTGAGAACCAGTATTTTCTTTAGTAATGGAGGTCTTCCTCACAGTAGCAAACATCATTGTGAATACAAACAGACTTTATCATAAACATAATTACTTCATAGTTTCCATTATTCAACGTAGCAAACTGTTAAACTTCACAACCCAAAATTTCAAAGTTTTGACATTGCCTACTGTTTGCTCCTGTTGGCACAAATTGAGGTTGCAGAAGTCAACATTAGCAGATGAAATCATCAGTTGCAAGGCATTTGCTATTTCTAGTAGTTTTAATTGCTAGTTATTTAACTTATTTAAATAAAGATCATTTAAGGTCTCCCATCCTTAGAAGTTGATATGGTTGTAGTATTAATTTTATTATTGTTGAATGACAAAGTTCGAGACATTTGAATTAAATGATATTGATACAATTCTGCTCAATTGAATATTTCTATTTGAATCATGATGTTGATTTTGTAATTTGGCAACGCACGAAAAGCACCATACATGTGGTCATGCGTAATTTACTAACAAGAGTTTAAATGTTTGTGGCCAATAAAAATATTTAAAAAAAGAAAATTGTTAACCCCACCAATGTTGCCATGTTACAGGGTGATAGTGACACCAGGGTCGTTAATCTACCCCCTGCTACTACCCAAGATCTACCCCCCGCTGTTCACCCTGTATGCCCTGTACAACGAGCGGGAGGATGAGCGCTACTGGAAGCGACTCACACAGTGGAACAAGCAGTCAGACATGGGCCTCATGGCCTCCCTCGGCATGGACCAGTGAGTCCATTACATTAGCTTTTACTGGTCCTGGGTATGACCATAAAGTGCCTTTCTGTCTCTCTCTCTCTACTTCTCCATCTCTATTTCCTGGGTATGATCATAAACTGCCTCCCTCTCAGCTCTCCCGCCCTTGATATAACCATATTAAATTTGTTGATATGGGCGTAAAGCAATCAATCTCACTCACTCCCTCTCAGCTCTCCCGCCCTTGATATAACCATATTAAATGTGTTGATATGGGCGTAAAGCAACCAATCTCACTCACTCCCTCTCAGCTCTCCCGCCCCCCTTGATATAACGATATTAAATGTGTTGATAAGGGCGTAAAGCAACCAATCTCACTCACTCACTCCCTCTCAGCTCTCCCGCCCTTGATATAACCATATTAAATGTGTTGATAAGGGCGTAAAGCAACCAATCTCACTCACTCACTCCCTCTCAGCTCTCCCGCCCTTGATATAACCATATTAAATGCGTTGATAAGGGTGTAAAGCAACCAATCTCACTCACTCACTTCCTCTCAGCTCTCCCGCCCTTGATATAACCATATTAAATGTGTTGATAAGGGCGTAAAGCAACCAATCTCACTCACTCACTCCCTCTCAGCTCTCCCGCCCTTGATATAACCATATTAAATGCGTTGATAAGGGTGTAAAGCAACCAATCTCACTCACTCACTCCCTCTCAGCTCTCCCGCCCTTGATATAACCATATTGAATGTGTTGATAAGGGCGTAAAGCAACCAATCTCATTCACTCACTCACTCACTCACTCACTCACTCATTAGCTTTTATTGCCATATGGAATGTGTTTTGGGGAAATGAGTCACAAGTCGCAAAATTGATATTTTTCAAAGTGTTTTTCTCACAAGATCTTTTTATTGAAATGTTGGGAGGGGATCTGCCAACCGGTTGAAATTCAATTTTACTTTGCTGTGACTTGTGTTGAGTAAGAGAAGTGTGGGGTGGAGTTTTGCACTTTTTTATTTGGACTTTTAGTGGTGACGTTTCGGGCCTTTCGGTCCTTCTTCAGGGCCAGTCCAGTGATATGTTCTGATTCTGAAGGGGGTGTTGCAATTATAGTCATATGAATCCATTTAACAAATTTCAGGACATTGTATTAATTATATCCTTGCGTTTTGAAGGCCTTCGTATGGAGTATATTTAGTTGCTTTACTGGTAATTACCCATCTAGAAACATTGCAAACTATTTTTTCAAAAATAAAAATATAAAATATAAAATATAAAATATAGAAATACTTATAAATAAGTTGTCCTAGTGTTGTTTACTATCATTGGAATCACCTTGATCACCTTTTTTCAAATATGACGATATCTCAAAATCCATATTCTGCGACTTATGACTCATGTACCTAAAACGGATCACATATGTTATGTGTCACCCCCCCCCCCCCCCCCCCCCCAAAAAAAAAAAACCCCTGCCTTGTATTTTAGATATGCTTTTAATTGAGACCCAGCATATAAAGGTCACAAGAGTAAGTGGAAAAAAAATTATTTTGAGATATTTTCATAATATCGGGAAAATAGAGATTAAGTCGATTCCAACGTTGTTTAAATTTAGGAAATCTAAAAGATATTTCTCTAATTTATGTTTGGTTTATGATTGAAAAAGAAGCAATATGGACCCACCAATTCAACTCCACCCTAATTATATTTACCAATATTAAATAATCTAATGAATACATAGCCCTGAGAATCCAGCCAAATGACCATACTTATGCAAGCTGTGGAAATCTGTCATTAAATTTCCAAATGGAATATAGTCAACATAGTGATCTTAGCCACCTTAATAGACTGTCGTGAAATGTGGTGCATCTATTTATATGACTTCTAGCTATAGTTTATGACAGGATAATTAAACAACGATGATTTCTCTCTGATGTCGATTTGTGGAAGAGGGAATACCATTAGTTCCTGTTAATCAGTTAACATCCTCATAAAAAAACAGCTGGGCCATGGGGTGGGCTCGCCTCCCTCAACCACATTTAGAGTTAAGTTACTCCTGTTTTAGCTTCAATCCTAGGTATTTCTTTTACCACATACAATTAAGAGATCGGGTAGCCGACATTGAATGTCACTTAAATGACCAAAATATATGGCTTTCCCCCCCTTCCCTCTTCCCCCCCCCCCTTCCCTGTTAAGGAATCGGGCGCCAAACTATAGGTTATTTACCCAGTATAAAGTATTGTATATTGTCATTGTTATTCTGGTTTACATGTTATTGTTATTTCTGCTTTGCATACAGTAAAAAAAACCTTTAATGACAATTAAACCTTCTGGTTTATAACAATTTACGATTTCTTCCCTCAGGAAATTCTGGTTGATAGACGAGTCTATGCTGAAATCAAGACAGGTGGGTGATCATTGTTTATAACTGGTGTATGTATATATGTGATGTACTTCAGAAAAATCAGTCATAAATCACAAAGTGGATATTTTTCAAAGTGATTTATTCATAAGATACCTTTGTTGAAATATTCGAATTCTTGGGCTGCTTAATGCTGCTAGTAATATTAATACTGGTACAAGATTTCAAGGCAATGTATTAAATATATCTATGCATTTCTAAGGACATCTTATGAAGTATATTTAGGTACTTTATTAGTAATTATCCACCCAAAAATATTAATAACTTTTAAAAAAAATAAAGATATCAAATTCAAATTATAGAAATACTACTTATATGTCCTATTGTTTACTACCATTAGATTCGGCTTGATCTCATCTTTTCAAATATGATAATATCTCAAAATCCATTTTTTGCGACTTGTGACTCATTTCCCTGAAACGCAACACATATGTTGATAGATACTATCATTTCGATATTATTAACTTCTATTTTTAGTTACATGATATAGTCATGCACCTAGATAGTTAAAACCACACTAGACACAGCGCCAGGCAGAATATCATTATAAATCCTGTGAGCTTTGTTCTTTACAAATAGTCATGTGTTGCTGTATAAAAATGTTGAATACAAATAATCATCTATAGAAAGATTTTACCTTTTCTCAAATATCTTCTTCAGTGCGTGGGTACAGGGGAATTTACATGGGAATCTGGGGGAATACTCATGAAGATGTTGCATGTAGATGAACGTGGAACAATCAAGAATATTCCATGCTAAACATGGCACATACATGAATATTCCATGCTAAACATCAGACAAACATGAATATTCCGTGCTAAACATGGAACAAACATGAATATTCCATGCTTAACATGGCTCAAACATGAATATTTCATGCTGAACATTGAACAAACATGAATATTCCAACTTCCATAATTTCTTATATTATAGCAGACGCAAGACGCTGATAATGAAGAGGTGACGTCATTTGAGTTATTGACTAATAAACAATGTGTTGACTTGATGTGATGACTAACAGTTTGTAAAGCGTTAGCGTGAAGGCTTCCTAACTTTTACACCTACTCTGAAGTCTATGGTCTTCAATTATCTTTCTCTTGTGCAAAGTAAAGGGTGGTCTCCACTGGCTGCGGTAAGCTCTGCAGTAAGCCTTGGGATGATTGTGTGATGGTGAGGAGTTGCGAGGCCCTGCCTACATGGCCAGGGAACCATGTAGGCAGGTCCTCATCATTCCTCTCCACCTACAGAACCAGCACAGCAGCATTGCAAGGCTTACCGCAGAGCTTACCACAGCCAGTAGAGACCCCCCTTTATGCACAGGTTCAATGGACAGGAAAAACTTGTCTATTGGTTTGCCATTGCATGTGCATTGGCTATACATTAACATTTTATTTCTGTATGGGCATAGCAAACCTGAGAGAAAGAGCTTTAAAATCATGTATAGCATGTTTCTGTACCATGGGTTCAAATATTCATTTGAGTGAATTTAATTGAACCTACAAGCCCACATTACAACATCACTACATAATCTATTATTTTGGGAATCCCCTCCCCAGTGATGTCATTGTGCACTGCCTTGTTTGGAAACTGCTGGGCAAAAGTATCTTAATAGTACAGCGGCAAAGGGCCAAAAAAGCCATTATTTAAGAAGTTACCCCTGCCCACCGTATAACAAGCTAAATTTTAGGTATTATGTGAAGAATTTCATGAATTTTCCGAATCTGAAGAAAAATTTGCTGGAAAGGTGGCAAACATTGTCAAAATGGCCCATTTCCATGGAAACTAGTGATTTTTTTGTATTTTAGCAAAAAAAATTTTCAAGGTTTTTAGTGTCTCTTTTCTACACTTTATTAAGATTGTGACCAAATTTGGGGATAATGATGGTATCTTAACTACCAGACCCAATTATGAAGTTTAACCTTGTTTGACCTTGCAGCAATTATCCAGTGTGAAGGATACATGCTACAGGGAAGCAACAGAGACACTACAACATATCAGGTAAGCTAAGCTAAGCTTGTACCTCATACGCTATAAAAGTGAAGGTTTGCAAGTTGGCAATCAATCAGGCAGAATCAATTATAGTCCATTGTAAAGAATTGCATTCTTTTTGGTTAATCACTGACCCAATTAGTCGATTGGCCATAGCTGAGGCATGCACACTCTGCATGAACTTAGTTTGGAGGGAAGGACATGCTTATCTAGCACTGACCACTCCACCCAGCTATTCTAACTATTGTTCCCTGCGCTTTTTTAATCAGTGGGTAGGGGGAGGGGGCAAGAGAGAAGGAGGGACTGTAAGCTTGGGTTTTGGGTAAGGGAGGGGAGGGGGGAAGGCAAGGGTCATCTATCACGGGGACAACACATGGCCTTAGCATGATAGGAGTGAGGTCAGTCCACCATGTGGCAATGGAGGATCATCCCTCGTCTAATTAGAATGGGACAGGTCAGTCTACCTGGAGAGAAGGATTCTCCCTTAGCCAATGAGAATGGGACTGCGCAGGGAGGGGAATATTCCTGGGATCCTTTGTTAGTGAATATTTGAGTACAATGCTTGGATATAAATAAAGCTTGATGTGAGGCTTCAGGCACTCTTTGTGGGCCAAGCTGATGAACTACAACTTCTCTCTTACTTCATTCTTCCGACTACTAGAAGACCAAATCTCTGGGCAATTTGTCTTTAGTTTCTCACACCATATTTCATTACGAATAATTATGACCCAACATTATGTAACATTCAAATGTCATTTATACATACAAGCTTTCTGTGCAATCGCTATATTTTGCTGGTAGAAAACCTCCCGTAATGATAATTGATTGATATTTCTTATATTCAGCACATCGTTTAGTCCTGCAGAGAAGCTGAGAAATATCAAACTGACTTTCAACGCTATCAATAAGGTATGTAAACTTACTGTAGGGTGCGTAAGTGTCATGGCAAATTAACATAATTGAGGTGCGCACTTACACCAATGTGATAACCAGATATAAAAACTCGCCCTAGACTTAGCATTGCAGGTTATATTCACTCCATCCATCACCCCATTAGATGACATCATTGTGATTTGTTTGGTATATAATATCAGTTTAGCTGGTCTATTTGTTGATTAATAAGTTACTTATAAATTCCTTAGTCAATCCAATGCTTTGATCTTTCATTAGGCTTCATTTGGTAATGAATTTTGTAATTTATTGTCTTATATTTATTTCCATACAGTTCACAATAGTATAATGTGAAGCTGTCGCTTGTTATAATAGCTGGGAAAGCTGCTTTGATGTTGACTAGTTTGTAAATACTATTTTTTTTAACAGATTTTTATTCAGGTTTCAAACAAGGCATATACCAGTGGAAATAAAAGAATATATATGGCTTGGGCTAGCCCGGTGTTCCTCCATACCCTGAGTTGTTGCTACTTACTGATTAATGCTATGAGGTCCAATGTATCAGGTCAAAGACAAATGTAATATTAATTAATTAACACTATACTATTGGCACCCTTACAGGAGGTGCAGGAGTGGGTGGGACCAGTACAATGGTGCATGGATGAACTCTTCCCCGTGTTCCTCTTTGTGGTGGTGCGGGCCGGTATCCGACACCTCGGGGCAGAGATCCACTTCATCGATGACCTGATGGAACCTCACCTGGAGCATGGCGAGCTGGGCATCATGTTCACTACACTCAAGGTAATTTACTAACATCTTAATAATATAATAAAAAAAAAAATAAAAAAAATAATAATATATATAAATAACTTTATTTCACTTTATACATTTACATTCTAACTACATCAATATGAAACAGGATGGTCCTTTTATGTTTTATACATAATTTGCAGATTCTAATATAATGTAATATTTATATAATAAGATTGGTAAAATTGGTAAAATATTACCCCTTTATGTAAAATGTTTTGCGCCCTGTACTAGACGCTTTCTGTACATTTATCATTTCTCCTTGTAATTTTAGATCATTAAATTTTTACTGGATGCTGTCCTGAACTGAAAATACCTGTTTATTCAGCATTAACTTTAGTATCATCATAGAGTTGTTAAAAAAGTGATAACTAACAAAGTTATTCAAAGAAGTAAATCTGTTCTAAACCCAAACAAACAATTCTGTTGTTTATTAACTTAATCTCAATGAAAATACAGAACTCTTTTGCCTAAAATTGACAAGCTGTTGTCAAGTTAGGCCTACCATGATACAGGAACTACTTCCACCGATAAAAACAAAATTTCGGTCATTACGCATAGTTACGATCATTCAATTCAATTCAATTCAGTAATTCTTTATTGTATGATCGTAAATACAACAGGTCGGACAATTCTGACACACGGACATGTCAGGTCTTCCACTGACTGCCGACTTTTTCTTGAAGTGAAAGTTACAAATAAAATTCCCTTTACGGGGCTTAATACTAACAGAATTTCAACTCTAGATGGGATGAATAGATACATATGAGAAGAGTATGATGACGGTACTAGCTAACAGTTTTCATTTTTGACAGGTATCATTATTACACATTGATATAAGAAGATCCACTGTTGTGTACAGTGGTAGGTGTATTGAATAAGGGGTACACATTTATACACAGTCACAGTTTATTCAGTGAATTTCACACAAATATTTCATATATTGTTGTAGTGAAGGAGAGTTTGTTTTGTTATTATTCTTTTTTAACCAGGTTAAACATATGGGTCAGAATTTCAGAAAATGTACAACTCAACTTCGCCAATCTTCTCAAATGACCAATATTTCAGACGAAAATAAAGTTCAAAATACAGTTCGACGTAACCAAACAGATTGCTAGAATCATTGCAATGCTGAATATACTCGGATTTACTTAATATTGGCCGAATTGCAGCCTAATTTAGGGGAATTTACTAAACTGCCAATTGTACATTTTCTGAAAATCTGACCCATATACATTAAGGCCTTTGCCATCTGTTAACAGGGTTCAGGCTATTTTTCTTTCCCTGTTCCTGGGACCTTCAATATTTTTACGTTTAATAGTTAGTATAGGGCATTTGAGCAAAATAAGGAGTGGGTGGGTGGGTGGAATAACGTGAGATGAGATGACAACTAACGGATGGGAAAGATACAGTTTACCTCACTGAGTTCCCACTTAGCTAGCTGTTACCTCAAGCAATACCGATAAAACCTGTATTAAAAGCCACACCTCAACTTTAGTGTATTTGTCCATGAATTTCCTTAAACTTTGTGAGTAAAGCAATGCAGCCACCCAAACTGTCCTTGGTTTTAGCTCTTTTTCAACTCCTCACTCTTCATAAAATGCCATCGGTGTGGCAGCATTGGTGAATAGCTAGACACAGCTGTGGGCAGAATAACCATGGCAATTTGTATATGAATTAAACCCGTGAGCCTACGTCACAATTATGTTTCACTGTTTTGTTTGACTTGCTGTATAAGCATCCTAAATTTTAAAAAAAATTGTTCAGATTACTTGATTCATAATTTATAAGTGTATTTTTTTACTTCTCTTCTTTAGGCTTGTTACCACCAAGTCCAAATTGAGAAGATTTAGTCTCCAATGAAAACCTATTTTCTGGAAAATTCTACAAAGTCAATCCTCAAGAAACAGATGTCTTCTGTCAGTGGATTATTCTCTGCTGAACTGCTACTTCCGGTCAGCAAGATGACGCATGCGCTCTGTGCTCAGGACGTGCGTTCAGCTGTATGCCAACCCATGACAACCTCACATGAACTGATTACGTCACCACAACAAATGATGACGTGGACAAATTCTGGTCATGATTTGAAAAGATGGAAAGGAATAGGATGGAAGCCCACCTACAACAATGTATCCCTTCAGAGATAGGAATGAGATATCAAGGAAATCTTCAATCAGTGGGCGGGATGAATTGCCATGAAAAAAACCCTGGACGTTTCTTGAAATAAGATGTTATAGCACACGGTTTTAAGCATTTGAATCTTTGAGTATGGAAATACAAAGGTTTACAAAGGTTTTAACTGGTACAGGGTGGACTAATGGGTGGACATATGTACAGAAGCCTTGGTGTGCTGACCAGTGCCCTTAAGTATATCACTCCTGCTATTGATATCATACAAATTATTGTATAAAATTCCACATGAATTATGTAAATATATATATTTAGCTTCAATCATGTAGATTGATCAATACAAATTAATATATTTGTGTTTGGAAAGAAAACTTGAGACAAAGAAGTCCTGTCAGTCTTGTATTGAATATCGAGGATGTTTTGAAGTGTATGTCATAATGAGTTGTGTCTGTAAATTATGGGTAATTGTTATGATATATATGAATAAGAGGTTATGTTGGAGGGATATGTTATTTATCTATTAGAACCCTTCAGACCCTACTTCTAGGCAATGTTAAATATATATGTTTAAATCCATATAATATGAATTAGCTGTGATCATGTGCTATAGTAAATGTATAGTATGCAAATCATTCCTGATCATGTTTGAATATAATAATAATAATAATGCATTAAGGCATTTATGTATTTATATTGTATATATATGTACATGGTGAGGTGTCCCCAGTACATATGTAACATTGGGAACAGACAAGAACGTTTCAATGTGTTTTTTTTCTCACTTTTAAGTGATTTTAATTCAATATTTCCCATATCATATTATTGTTTTTGGTTTGGTCAAATATAATCTTATGAGATTAAATCTGTGAAAATGTTTTTGGTGTTACTGTGTCAAAATGGCTTCTGCAACTATTGTGATTGTAAAGTTTGATATACAGGAGGGTCCATTTCTGTTCAGAGTAGACCGTAAGCTTGTGAAAGAACAGTTTAAAGCCCATTAAAACCTATTAAAGATGCTTTCTCAGGCAACATGGAACCCATACTCCTCTGAAAGTCATTTGACAAAAATTGCGGTCGATTTTACTGTTATTTTTGCTTCACGTCTTTAGAAAGTTTGACCTCTATTTTTTGGTGACCCACAGAAATCCTTTGCTTCAATGGTTTCATTTATTATCACTCACTCATTATCAATAACTGCAGCAAAATATTGATAACTTCAGTCCTATAGGTCAAACAATGAGTAAATATTGATAACTTCAGTCCTATAGGTCAAACAATGAGTAAATATTGATAACTTCAGTCCTATAGGTCAAACAATGAGTAAATATTGATAACTTCAGTCCTATAGGTCAAACAATGAGTAAATATTGATAACTTCAGTCCTATAGGTCAAACAATGAGTAAATATTGATAACTTCAGTCCTATAGGTCAAACAATGAGTAAATATTGATAACTTCAGTCCTATATGTCAAACAATGAGTAAATATTGATAACTTCAGTCCTATATGTCAAACACTGAGAAAATATTGATAACTTCAGTCCTATAGGTCAAACAATGAGTAAATATTGATAACTTCAGTCCTTTAGGTCAAACAATGAGTTAGATTTCAGCGAGTAACCATGTTACATATTCAGACTTATGAAGCACTTCAACAGAAACTACAGCATGAAATCCTAAAAAAATTGTGTCAAATGATTTTTAGATGAAAAAGATATGAATGGAACAAAAGATCTTTATGTTTCAACCGATGTTATTAGATGAGAATGAAGCTTTAATTAACTAAATATAAGACTCAGAAAGGAGAAGCTCTTTAGATAAACTTCGCCCTACATTTCAGAATTGTCGAATAGTCTAGGCTCAGAGTTGGGCGAGTCCCTTATTGGGAGAGTTCAATGTCTTATACTGACGCTAGGAACCTGGTTTAAAATGTACAGATATTTCCTGTTGAATGTTACAGTATTAACAAATATGTTCAGGACTCTTCATGAGAAAAATCTTTGAGAATCTTGAGACATACATACTGTAATGAAAGGAAGATTGTTGTTTTGTTCCTTTTTAAAGATTGTTTTTACCAAAAGAGCACAGGATCTATTGCATACCTACAATGTGTACCTTTACCATCTCCTCTGGTTCTATTTTCACGCACACTTCTAAAGATTTTAGGAACAAACTGTTACAAGATATTTAAATTTGTCCTATTGTACATATCCAGATGGAATCAACTGCCTTTAAATATTTAGATATTTAAATACTTTCATCTATTCATGCTTGAACTATGACATGGGGAGCACTTTTTGGTAGAAGTCCGACCTCCGCCATCACTGGTACTTTACTAGCCTAGGATTTGTTACAGCCAACTGGAATATTTATTTCCCCTCATATCTCAAATTCTAAGTAAGCGATTTGCAACATAAAAAGTTCTATCCAAGAAAGGGTTAATAATGGTCTTAAATTTGTACAAAATAATTAGTTCATGTTCATTTAGCGATATATATTGAATTTTATCCAGTATCTTTGTGTCTGTGACTCAGTGATATTTATATTGCATGGTCTCATCAATGTATATGGGTCAGATTTTCAGAAAATGTACAATTCGCCTTCACTAATTCTCTCAAATAACCCACATTTAAGACAGAAAGTAGCTTCAAAATATAGTTTAACATAACAGAACTGATAGTTTAAATCAATGCGATACCAAATATACTCAGATATACCCTGTATTCATCATTTTCAGCCTAATTTAGCAAAATTCCCTGAATTTGTAGAGCTGCCAACTGTACATTTTCCGAAAATCTGACCCATATAATATGTCCGGAATGAAAACAGTTTTGATGTGAAAAGACTTTGGTTTGTTATTGCAGAAAATAAAAATTCACGGAACTTACCAAATGTATATGGATGAATATTGTAAATTTGTCTGCCAAAGTCCCATGGTGTGAGATGTCCGACCAAAGGAAATCTCTGAATGCTAAAAATATTTACTTGTTTTAGTAAAGTGATGGAGTTTCTGACTTGTTGGAAAATTGTGCTTGTACTAGTTGTCAATTGGTGAATAGAGATAATATCATGTTAACATATTCTTTTTCTTTCTTCAAATTTAAATGTAGACATTTCATGCATTTTTGCTTAATGAGCTAGATTTCTAATTAGGACTGTAATCAATCATTAATGATGATAAAAATGAGCCTAAGACTATATCAATTTTTTATACATTTTTCCATTGAACTTATTAAAGACAAGACAAGGGAATGGATGGTTATACTCTATACACTCTAGGCTCTATAATAATTTCAATGTTGCATGAATTTAAATTCAATTTCCTATAAAACCATTTTCTAGACAGTAAAACAGAAGCTATTTTACGCATATATAATTCTCTGCTACTTCTGTAATCTACTTTATCTAGGTATAAATCATTAAAAACATCTGTAGTTATATATAGTAATATTGGAATTACATATCACCAAATTTATCACTGGACTTAAGAATTTCAAGAAATTCGTTTATATATTAATAGCGAATTTTCCCCAAATATATCAACTTGTAAAAATAATCAAATTTTAGGTGAATCTACTTTCTCAGGGTCTTCCTAGAAAATTCTAGTTCTGAAGAATCAAGTTTTGGCTATACTAAGTCTTAGAACCAGATTACACTGGTCGTGGTTATAGGGATAAGAAACTTAATAGTGGTTCAAGATAGACTCTAAAAATATAGGGGAAAATTACCAGAAGAATGCTTTATGAAAGGGTTGGTCAGAATCTTTTGGTATATGGGTCAGATTTTCTGAAAATGCACAATTGGCAGATCTACTCATTTAGGAAATTCTGTTAAATTAGGCTGGAAAATGATGGATACCAGGTATATCTGAGTATATTTGGTATCGCATTGATTTAGAGTATCAGTTCTGTTCTGTTAAACTGCATTTTGAAGGTCATTTTTTTCTTAAATGGGGGTTATTTGATAGGATTGATGAAGGTGATTGGTACATTTTCTGAAAATCTGACCCACATATGTCCGGTAAACACCAAACAGTTTGAACAACATTTTCTGTAATTTCTCGTTCTATGTGGAGATTATTTTTATTGTGGAGAGTTTGTTTTAGGCCTAAATATGATATTTTTGTATATAACATATAGATCTATTCTATATGTATTTGTTAGATTTGAAAATGACTTCAGAGGTCATATAATCTGGGAAAACCTGTAGAAAATCATCTTAAATTTTTGTTTTACTGTAAAACATGTTCTGTAGCCATTATAGTTCAGGGTTCCTGCGCATCGTTAACATTCATTGAGTCATTCAATTGTATTCTTAGCTTTTAAGGGTCTTTAAGGTCATTAATTATTGATCTGATTTTATATCAATTATTTGGAAATTATCTCATGAAATGCCGAAAATATTGGGAACCAAAGGTATCGCTTTTACGCCATTACGGGCCCTTTTGGTCTACTAGCTTTGTCATTGGAAAGTCATTAAAAATGCTTGGATTATTCATTCAAAGTTGTTAATTGTCAAGTTGCGTAGGCCACAGTAACCCAGTTGTTAATGGAAGCTAAAAAATTATGAGAACTTTCATAATTAGGAGAATGTTACCGATTTGACTGTTTTATCTCAACAGCAGTTAGTTGTAAGGACTTGATTAAAATGATATATCAGTATAACAAAGATGATAAATAAGGATGTGCCATTTAGAAGGCTTGCTAAGTTTTAGCACCTTGTACAAAAGAGCCCTGAATGTGAATGTTTAGTTATGTATGGACAAACATATCGTTGTTTCCTCCTCCTTAGAGTAGGACTTTCTGTCTCAGAGCTTGACCCTCACTTCTTTCCTGCGCAAAACTTTGCCTATGGGGAGACAAAGTAGTCAGCGGCAGCAGCTTTTGAGTCACACCACTGAAGCAGTTGGTGGCGCTTGGTGGACAGGGCCCAAAACTCTCAGGCTCTCAGCATTGCGGACATAATTATTCTGTTCTTTCATTATACCTAATGGTACGATGGAGGTTTGTAATCGATCTCGACGTTGGGTCAAATCGTACGACACCCCAAAGGGGTGCAGTGCGATTTGAGCCAATGTCAAGATCGATTACAAACCGAACAGAGTGCTATTAGGTATTTATTACATATTAAATCAACAAGAGAATCGATTTTAATAGTATTTTACCTAACTTTCCATCAATCTTGTCTTTATTGCCAGTCAATGCATCGGTACAAGTGCGTGACTAATTTATGTTAATTTGCTCACACTGCCGCCATGATACTTGTTAACCTAGGAAACTGCAGAACTCTCTGGTATGGCCTGTGGCTAGTCCTTCCTCCACATCTAATACATAGGGCGCGTAAGTGTCATGGCAGTGCAGCGCAAATTAATGAAAATTAGTTGCGTAGTTGTACCAATGTGTGGACCGGATGTAAACAATCTCCATAGGGTTAGCATTGGGGTGGTACATAATCACTCTATACTTCGCCCCAGTAAAGGTTTGACGATTATGGAGGCTATAGTCAAAACCGTTTGCCTATAAAGATTGATATATGTAAGTTAGAATTCATAAAACTATATGATCGATGAACAAACAGAGATTATTTATCTCCACAATGGTGGGGCTATGGGAGTTTTGCGCAACATGTCCACATGACGTCATGAAACTGATACAGTAGCGTGACTCAAAAAATTGCTGTCATGGACTACTTACGCTCCCTAATGTTACTACTTGGTCAACATTTGTACCTTCAGGTATTTGTTGTGGGAAATCTACCACCAGAGAAACTACCAACCAGGAAATGAGCCAGACATTAATTTTATATTGGTAAATAACAGAGGGAATGTAAATCCCCGGACGATCTCTTCACCCTAGCCCGAGAAATTCTGACTGTTTACGCTCTATTTTGCTGGTTGCTACACATAGGTTAGGGTCTGGGAGCCCGGGCTACTTCACCCATACAGTGAACAAGACCTACCATGGATGGTAATATTCCTAGTTCGCTAGTTTCCAGGTGGATAGCTTTACTTGCTGGTAGTTTCTGGGCAGTAGTTCCACTGTTGGTAGCTTTCTGGATAGTAGTAGCTATATTCCTGTCACCTTGGTGATTGTTATTTATTGTAAGTGAAAATTGTGGTTAGGTGGAGGGACACATTATAAAATAGCTACCAACTTCTACCTTGTTCATCCCCGTCCATACTCCTCCTCCTCCTCCATGTGTTTTGTATAGCTTTAAACATTAAATTAACTCAGTATTGCAGGGTAGAACATGTCTTGGGGGCCATAGTAGTCTATACTGCTGGCTTACCAGTCAGAGGCTTGAAGGGGTCCTGAGTTTGTAACTAGCACATTATTCCACCCTCCCCCACAAGTCCTCCTGCATCTTGTAATGTTATTATATCATTTTTTTACTATAGTCAGAGATGGAAATACTGGCTACTCATTCCACTTTCCCATGTAAGTTTATTGGTCCCACCATCTCTGTGTAAAATACTTATATGATGACAGCATCTGCCAATTATCTCAGTGTTATCAGGTTGTCCTCAGTTGGCTACAATTGTACAGAATATGTCGCTTCCAAGATCGGGTGTGAACTGTCCCTAGCAGGCGAAAGGAGGTAGAAATAGCGCGACCACGACATGCGTCGAAGATATGCACTTCCGCCAGCCTATGCACCACTCGCCTCCTTTTGTTAATGCTTTCATGGTGGTCAACGTTTTAATCAGACATTAACCAAAGTTCCCTTAGCCTGTCTAGCATAATCAGAGCATTAAATTCCAAACTCTGTAGAAATTCATTAACACCAATGAAAGTAGCCAGCAAATTTGCGCCATGTTGCATACTTCTTAGCTACAGAACCGGAAGTGTATTTGTCGAAAGCACCGCGTCGGAAATAGTTTTTTTCTACCTCTTATACAAGATAACACCCAATGTCAGAAGTGACGTATTAAAGAAATCTGGGTAATTTGGGGGCAGCCGAATGCCACCATTACATAAACACAACCTGTCTTTACCTGTGTGGACACAAGCTGAGTTAGTGATTCCCTCTAAGGTGAAAGTTTCATTTCATCTTGAATCTTGATTCACATGGAATCGAGTTATAGTATCAGAGTAAAAACATTGTATGCTGCACAATCTGCATTCTAATGATGTTCATGTTATGTTAACTCATGTCCTAATATTTCCCACCATCGTGTTTATTGACTGTGTTAGAGCATATGATGCAAGGAATCTGTGTTTTTGTGGATTCTGAAGAAGTATGTCATGTGTCGATTTTTTAACTGTGTATATATAGAATGTATGAAGGATCAGAATAAATGGATTTTAATTAATGCAATTCTTCTTAATTTCTTCATTTGAGGTATTTTAACTGACCATTAATTGCAGCAGATGACCTTTGACCTGACATTGTAATCATGGGGAATTGTTTAACAAGTATTTTGGTTTTGACCAAGGAAACAACGAATCCACTGTTTCTACTAAAAACAATAAACAATATCAAGAGTCAAACAGAGAATTAGTACCAAATATTCTTCTTTCATATATTTTATTTTTTCCAGAATATGAAACATTATCATGGAACAAACTGTTCATTGAGGATCTGGACATACAATCTCGCTCATAGCTCAGTACAACAGAGATGCACAGTTTCAGATTAGTCTGAGTGAATACAACTTCATGGCCAGTAATTCGCTGCAAGAAATATATAGAACAAACTGTCATTACATCTGTAGGGATTTAAAGAAACCTACATTAAAAGTCCCGCTTAATGGGTTAACATCACCTTTACGCTAATAATCATAGTCATCATAAATCAGAGTCAATTTTTTTCTTAAAAGTCTCTTATACATAGCTAACATATTGCTTCATCCTTACAAGCAAAACATACCGGGTCACCTGCTTTTTAAACAAGATATCCGGCTTAAATCGCAGCCTCAATTCTGATGAGTTTAAAACGGGAACATTGAACATATATCGCAATCATTGAGAAGTTAAAAAAATAAATGTGTCCACCTTGTCAACAAATCAGCAATGAATACCAGTTCTGTACGATTTGTAAGTTATCTAGCCATGGATAATTCATTCAATAAACTTCCAAAAGCAGTACATGTATTAGAGAGCATCATTGTTATGTACAATCTTTCAGATGTACAACATTTAATTAGCAGGCCTAAAGCCGTGGACACACACAGCCGATTTGGCTCCCGATTGTCCCACGATTTTGGTCTTCCAATGAATCCTATGATTTCCAATCCTGGTTGATTGTATTTCAAAAACATAAACCAGGACTTGAAATGAAATCATAGGATTTATCGGGAGACCAAAATCGGGGGGCAATTGGGAGCCAAATCGGCTGTGTGTGTCCACGGCCTAAGACAACACAGCACAGGGGGAGTGTCCAGGATATAAGATGATAAGGTGATTGAACACATTTGGTTTGGAAAATAAAGGGTGGTCTCCACTGGCTGGTGGTTTGTGCTGGTTCTGTAGGTGGTGAGGAATGATGAAGTCCTGCCTGCATGGTACACTGGCCATGTAGGCAGGACCTCGCCACTTCTCACCATCACAACACCATCGCAAGGCTAACCGCAGAGCTTACAGCAGAGCTTACTGCAGCCAGTGGAGACCACCCTTAAGGGTTTGTAGTTTCCTAGTCAGTATATAAAAAATAAATATGTAAGAATTTCTTTTTTTTTAAATTAAAAAAAAAAGCTGACCGAGTGCTTTAGACCGCTCATCCCTTATTATATCCTCTACACACTGTTGTGTTGGATAATTGAACAGTTTAGTTACTCAATGCCAGCTATAGCAACTTTCAAGTTTCAATCCTGGAATTTCTTCCCAAATTCAGCGACTGCCATTTCATATCCATCTGAAGCACGTTGTCCAGTGGCACCCTCCTCCAGCTCCTCCAGGTGTGCATGTTTGTGGTCACTAGTGGGGGATGGACCGTACCTGCGGTAGAGCAAAGGGACAATTATACTTCACACGATATGAAAGTCTACTAGCCACTATTCAGACACCACATAGTAGTATATGAAAATGAGCAACTGATTCTGGCATAAGATAGATGGCTATATGTGTATATCTCTGTGAGAGAAAGAAAAGAAAGTATCTTTTCGGATATAAGAATATCCATAAGTCATGTTGATTATGTGTTGGAATATCTTAGAAAAGGAAAATGATATTTGAAAAAGAAAAATGTTGGCTATGTTGGATATTTACTATGACACATTTTCATCCTGACAGTTTGGGGACAAAACATGGGGCACGCTAAACCTGAGAACAATCACAGAACTATAATAGAGTAATTAGTCCAGTAGAGCTAGGGTAAAAAATGGCCGAACCTAGAACAAATTGCAGTAGAAGGTTTTTCAACAGTTTTGGGTACTTTACATCCCCCCTTGACTAAAAGTCTACAAAAATCAAGATGGCGGAACATGGCAAATCAAGGTCACCAAATTTTAGGCTGTTGTAATGTCAATTTCTCAAGTAGGCCTCAATAAGGAGGACTCAAAGTACCCAAAACCATTGAAAAACCTTCTATTGCAATTTGTTAGGTTGAACCCTATTTCTACTGGACTATTATATATAGTTTTGTGGAACAATCTATCATTTTACAACTCATCATGGAAGCCTGAAGTGGCATTCTTAAAGACCTTTTTGATCTGAAAGTCATTTGACCAAAATTGTGGAGAATTTCACTCTGTTGATTTTGCTGCCTGCAGGGAATTTATAATCCCCTACCTTTTCTCCTTTAAGGCCCAGTCCACTAAGTCAATTCTCATGCGATTTTGCGCTGCAGAGGACTCTTTTCCACTAAAGTCTGTGAGAATTGCATGAGAATCGGCTTAGTGGATTAGGCCCTTTACATTCTTCATTACATTTATTCAATAAAGTCTCGCCAAATAAAAAAACACCAACTTTTAACACCATGGTTTGCTTCCAATTTAATTAACTTATAATTTGTTCAAACTATATTTAATAGAATCATACAAAATAACCCTCACGTTCTCATACTGCCATACACAACCTACATGAATAATCTGATTTTGTTCATAATAATATGATTCCAAATAAGTGAGAAAATACACTTGAGAGGAGTGCACTGACCTGGTGTCCACTGGTCTGGCTGTGATGGTGGCAGTAGCCTCCAGTATGTATGGTCCATCTTGACCAGTCAGTATATCTGGTACCAGGTGTTCGGGGAAGATGGGGTGGTGCTGTGGGGGGTCTATAGTGGTCAGTGCCACCTCCTTACGGGCAGCCTTCTTCTTCTTGTGTCTCCTATGATGCAAAATGGGCATCACATGATTAAATTAAATTCAACTCAGGAATTCTTTTATTTGAGATATGTTGTAGGCAAATGGGTCATCAGTCACAAAATATGGATATTTGAAAAGAGGAGATCAAGCTGATTCCAATGATAGTAAACACTAGAACATTTAATAAATATTTCTATATTTTAAGTTGGATATATTTATTTTTGAAAAAAATAGTTTGCAATGTTTCTGCATGGGTAATTAACAGTAAAGTAACTAAATATACTCCATACAAAGGCCTTCAAAACGCAATTAAGGATGCATCCAATACAATTTCCCGAAATTTGTTAGATAGATTCATATGACTATAAGTGCTAAACCCTCTAAAAATTAGAACATTTCAATAAAGAAATCCTGTGGAAAAAACCCTTTGAAAAGTATCAATTTTGCGACGTGTGACTCATTTCCCTGGAACACATCACATTTGTCGATATTTTTACAAATAGGTAATTCAGCTTTCTGATTAAGCAGTTATCCCAATTCCCGATTCTTGATCCTCGATGCCTTGATTCTTGTTCTGGCATCATAGTTGGTTACAAAGTTTCAACAACATGAAATAACAAAAAAATAAATTATAATTTTATAACAAGAGATTATTAAGATGTACAGTTTTATGAGGTGAAAATATAAGATATTTAACAGATCTCAGGATATGAAAAATGGCATGCAAAATGACAATATCAATTTTTTTACTTTGATTGCTGCTAGAGATATTGTACAGTTGAAGTGTAACCTTCATCTGTTGGACATATTCTTTAAATATCTGATGTTCAGGTTAGGTCAATATCTAATTTCTAATTTAAGTGTAGATGGGATACTCATTCTAACATTAAACATAGTTGTGTAGTGGTATTGGTTTACTTCCTCTCCGAAGCACCAGCTGGAGCTACCACTGTGTGCTATTTCTCTGTGTCATATTACTGAGATTAGAAGTCACGCGTATTTCTATCTCCTATTTTTCTACTCTTGTGATTTTTGATGTGTTGTTGGACAGAAGGTCTGCTACACTTTACCTTTCTATACGAAATAAGGTTTTCTACAAGAGTTTAACATATATTTTATACTTCGGATTTGTTATGGCGAAACATCATGTGAAAGGATTACCTCAAACACAGGAGAATCAGCAGGAGAACCACCAGGAGGAAGAGAAGAGCACCTGCACCAGCTCCTGCAGATATTCCTGGCATGGAGAGAAAGGAGAAAAGGGTTGTAGAATATGAGCTATAATATGTGATGTGTTACAAGAAAATGAGTCACAAGCTGCAAAAAATGGATTGTGAGATATTGAAAAATCCTAGCCCTAACTTTGCAATGTTAAGGGATTTATTTTTAAGAGTCTCATTCAGACATGCATCTGCCAGGCCCCCTACTGACTCAGAGGCTAACTAACTTTCTTCCCGCCACACACTCATGGGATATTCTAAAAGTCCAAGGTACAAGTTGTGGTCCATGTCATTGTTATCTTAGGTTTGATCACAGGGGAGGGACTGACCACCAGGTCAGCAAAGGGAGGGGGCATTGATTAAGAGCGGGAGGGAGAGGGGAGGGGAGATAACTAAATGACCTGGTCACGGCACAAAGGTATTGGTCAGGTGTGACACTGGTCGCTCTGACATTGTATTCATCTTTTATGCTCATTGTTATCCTGCAGTTGATTGGATCTTTTATCTATCCCGGTAATTAATTGGTCCAGCCAGGATAAGCCAATCAGCCCGAGCCCTTTGTAAATCGTTGTATTCTGTCTAGTATATAAGCAATAAAATGATTACAGCCGTCCTCTTTTAACTGGTTCGGTTCTCGACTCATTTTCCTGTAACACAACAAATCTTAAACATATTTGTTTACATTTGAAACAATCTTATGTATGTAGTAGACATGCGAATGGCTTAGTAGCAGAAAAAAATCCATCCATGATGGATATTGCATTTTTTTCTATTTATATTATTCCAATAATGTATTGGCCTCAAATGTAATTTAATGAAGTTTTAAAAAACAAGGTAGCAAAATATTGTGATAGATGATGGGTTCGAGTCCCACCATCTTTTCTACCAAAGCAACTAAATGTCAATATTTCCAGAAAAGTTCATCTTTACTACTGAAAAGTCCTTGCCTTTCCTTTTTATAATTATGCTAACCTATGGCACATTGCCTATAGCTATCAGACTTGGGTCTCAGATAAGGCACAGTAGAAGAAATTAAGAAAGAAGGGTTTTGACCTACCTATGATAACATTGCGATGCACGACAACATGGTCTATGGGTTGTACAGTGGTGGCACCTGGGGGTTAGATAAGATAAATAATTAATAACAAATAATAGATGGGTCAGATTTTCGGAAAATGTACAGTTGGCAGCTCTACAAATTCAGGGAATTTTGCTAAATTAGGCTGAAAATGATGAATACCGGGTATATCTGAGTATATTTGGTATCACATTCATTTAGAGTATCAGTTCTGTTATGTTAAACTGCATTTTGAAGCACCTTTTTGTCTTAAATATGGGTTATTTGAAAGGATTGGTGACCCAGATACTCTCCATAAACCTTCTAACAGACTGGGGCTCATGTCACATTCCTCATTCAGTGTGGGCCATACTCTAGTAATTCTGCTAAAAGGAAATAAGAAATAAGATATCTGACAAATCATATTAGTACTTACTGCCCTCGACCTTGCCAGCTGCCTCAGGTACAAGTGTAGGCTGTGTAGGCTGTGTAGGCTTGCCTGTCTGCTTAACCGTCCCTGTAGGAGCAATGTTACATATTCAGCAATACAGGCCATTTGTATATGAGTGAAATCGCCAGAAAATGTACAATTCACCTTCACTAATCGTCTCAAATAACCCAAATTTAAGACAAAAATCAGGTTAAAAAACCATTCCATACTCAACATCTTCATCAATTTTAGAATACACATTTATATTCATTAGTCATTGGTCTTTATTGGGGGGCATTAAAAATGTATAAATAGTAGAATTGAATACTATACAAATGAAAAACTGATATCATTATGAAACCTACCTGGGTGAAGAGTACCAGCTGGAGTATATAGACGTATAGGTATAGTTGGTGCAACAGTGGGTGGTGGTGGGGCCCTGGGAGCTAGCGTCTCAAACAGTACAGTGTTAGACCCTAGGCCCACTTGGCGGCCATTAAGGGAGGGCTCCACCCAGGCTATGTAGGCAGTGTGCGGGGAGAGCTGCTTGATCTCCTTCCTAAAGTAGAGGACATGTGCAGTGTGTCTGACGGTGGTGAGGATGGATGTGGCTGAGTCTATGGGACGGGTGTAGATGCGGTAGATAGAGATGTTCCAGCTGACTGATGTGAACTCCAGGTAGACTGAGGTGGACTGTACGTCTATTACCTTCAGTGATATGGGCACTGGTGGCATGGCTGCCAGAAAGAGAAATGGGTCAGATTTTCAGAAAATGTACAATTGGCCTTCACCAATCCTCTCAAATAGCCCACATTTAAGACAAAAATGAGCTTCAAAATGCAGTGTAACATAACAGAACTGATACTTTAAATCAATGTGATACCAAATATACTCAGATATACCTGGTATTCATCAATTTTCAGCCTTATTTAGGAGAATTTCTTACATGTGTAGAGCTGCCAATTTTACATTTTCTGAAAATCTGGCCCAAATAGGTGATATTAGGAATGTTCATTTTTAACCATTGATGGGGTGGGGAGGGGAGAGGAGGGGAGATTCTTGTGTGAAATCTTATGATCCGCTTAAAGTCTTAAGAAATAAGCCCAACCCTTGAAAGTTTGTGTAAAAGGTGGCCCCCCTGAAAATTCTCCCCTCGACCTATATCAACTAGGTATTACATCATATTATATCAGGAATAAACTTCATCTTTAGCTCCCTATATATATTTTGTTACTTTTATGTTATGCCAAACATAACATATTGGTGAAGAACCCTCAAGATTCTGGTGCCTTCAACAGAACAGGAACTCAAGGCTGAGCATTAGATCAACAAGACTACAGGAGAAAGAGCTTTCGCTTTCCTGCCTAAAACTTCTAAGGCAGAGAGTGTACCTTAGATCAGAAGGTATCAAATTAGCAAAATTATTGGGCCTACAGGCAACAGCCATTGGAAAGCAGCTGTAGATGGAGACATGTACCCTTACTGGAGTGACCACATCCCACTGTCCACTTCCAAGAAAACCACACACCACTATCTGGCACTTAATGAGTGATAAGAATCGAAAACAAGCTCGTCCTAGGTTCTCCCCCCACCCCCTCCATATAGGCCTCTCAGTTGAACCTCTTTTCCCTCCACTCTCGTAGATTAGATACACTTTCTTAAAGCGCTAATACCCCAAAAGTGAGAACAATTCGTGTGAATAAAACACTAAAAAATTTCAATTTTGTGACTTATGAATTGTGTTACACATTATAATACACATGGCAATAAGAAAAATATAATAGTCAGAGAAGCAGTAAATGGTTGAAGAGGGTGGACAAAATATGTAAAACAAATGTATAAATTGTAGTAACAAAAAACTGTAAAGAGGTGATAGCGTATAACAATTATTAAAAGATCAATTTATGTTCAATAGGCTGTTGTATCACCAAAAAGAAAAGCCAATGTATTCTATGTTATAACGAACGGTTGGCGTTTTTATGTTATGGAAAAATGATTCGATACCTTTTTTAGGAAAGAAGTGGTGACAGAAAAAATTGAAAACCTCCCTAAATGCAAAATAGGGTCAACGTAGGATGAATCGTAGCTGTGTAAAAGCCCAGATGGCAGGTATGTTTGAATAAAACCCTTTAAAAACAAAAAAAAAGACAAGTATAATAGTAAGGGCAGTCATTACGTGTGGTTGCCTCAGCAGGTGAAGTGTAGACTTTATCAGTGTGTGTAGTGATGAATGTTTGTTTGTTAGAGGTGGCCCCATACACATAGTCAGTCTGCAGCTGTATGAAGGGTACTACCCACACTCTGTAGTGGGTGTTGGGGGTCAGGCTGGACACCTGTACTTCATACCTGGCCCGCCCATCATCTGCTAGCCATATACTCAGCCGCCCTCCTGTCAGGTCCAACCTTTCAAATAAAATCAAATAATTCTGTAATGGTAGTATAGCAAGAACAGCATAGTATCGCGTATGAGGGGGGCTATATTTTCCGAGTATGGCCGAAAACTACGAGGCCGTAGGCCGAGTTGTTTTTCGGCCATACAAGGAGAATATAGGCCCCCGAAGACGCAATACTGTGCTATTCTTGCTTTTATTCCATGATTCTTAACTTATTACAACTTTATTTGATTTATTTCATCAAATTGTGTTGTCCGCATAGCTCACAGATAGTCTTGAACAGTTGTGACGTCACTGTATAATACAGGGAGTTTATATTGTCCACCTTGTGAGCAGCAAGTATATCGATTATACTGTCCGCGGAAGCATCTATATACTAGCTGCCAGGATGTTAATAGAGCATAGTTACCATTACACACTGTATTTTCATGTGTTCTGTGAAGTGGAATAGAGTACATGGATGGATACTGATGCTAACTATAACCCTAAACCTAACCTTAAATGTGTGGTCCTAGGTCAGTGTAGGCAGTAGTTATACCCCACTAGCATCCTGACAGCTAGTCTTTAGTTGATACCACTGTCCGCTCACGGCCAAATCATGGAATAAAGTATGCGATAGAAAATTTGAAAATAAAAAAATAAATAAAAAAAACTCAAAGGGATGAAGTCAACCTGTGATTAGAATTGTAAGCTTCACTAAACAAAGTGATTCATCTGTCTGAAATCTTGGAAAAACTGAGAAAATATCTCTTTTTCCCTCAAACTTCAATTGTGAATGGAAGTAAACTGTAATGGTCCCTTAAATGACAAATGATATGGTGACACCTGTTTTCTTTGTCTTTTTTCCATTTTCACCCCATCATGCCTGACAGTAGCAGAGCATATTGAGGTGGTTTATCTCTTTAAGCAAGGATTTCTATATTTCTTCAACTAGTAACTTTGGAGGGAAGCCCTTGTTTTGGTAATTATTTCCTACACCCTGATTTGGCTCGCCATCTCTGTAGTAAATGTGGGTTGTGGAAGGACAGCTAACATGATCTTGTTGCTTTAACCCCTCTTTTTTCCCTATATCAAAATCATTTTAAGATCATGAACAGTTTAAGAAAGAAATAGACAAATTCTACTTAGACAAAAATCAATAATCTGCTTGCTCGGCCTCTCTCTCTCTCTCTCTCTCTCTCCATCCGTCCTCTAGAATTGTTTTATGTGACGAACACTTCGCCCAAAAGTGAATTCAGGCGATTTTCAAGACAATCTGCCATGATCTATATAGATAGGGTTTAACATATAATTTGAGATGACATACATATGTTAAATTACATTATTATGTTCTAGCATATGAGAAAAAATATTAAAAAAAATTAAAAAATAAACAATAATGAAAGATGAAAAGGAATGTTTCCTTAGTCTGCAATTTTTCTGTTAAATGTGAAAATAAAATTCTTTAAAAAAAAACCCATGAAAAAGTAAGCTTGGGATTTTGTGTGGGGAGAGGGTTAATGATAAGACAGGAAGAGCTGTCCCTAAAGGCATGACCCAGCTGTTATTTCATCAGGAGGTGGGAGATTTCTAGTGATTTAATAGCATCCCTGTATGATCACCAAAGAAATCTTGCTGCAGTTTAAAAGTAACAAGTGAAACGAACATGGTAACTCTCATAGAGATATTTACTTAGCAGAAACATCCCATGATGAGAACAGCAGTGAACGGAATGTATTTCTTGATAGTCCGGCAGCCAGCCACATGAACCTTGCAAAAATACCCCCCGAAGAGGTTATGACTGATTTGGGTAGAGGAAGTCATGTACTTTTAGAATCTGGATGATGTCAAGCTGACATCCTTGAGCGTTTTGAGAAATCCAAGATGGCGGCCAAGATGGCCGCAAAAAACGTTCTAAGTCATAACTCTGCCAGTTTTAATGTGATTTTCATGTGTAATACCATTAAATTAGGGTTTTGTGGGATGACAAATCAATTGAAATGGTCAAATTACCATTTGAATGCATATCCATGGAGATAGGCTGTTTCCATAGCAACCAATATGTCGTTTATAACTATAATATCAATTTTAAGCCACTTTTTAATTTATGAATGGAATATTACTAATAAGCATGTTCATAAATCATAACTGCATCAGATTTACAAAAACCAATGGCTACAAGTTGGCCCACACACCTGGTGGCTGGTAGCTGCAAAAAATAAAATGGCCGACACAAGACATCAAATGCATCTTATTTTGGCTTCTACTCTTCCTATTTTCAAGTACAATACCAATTTGTCTATGTTTTGAGGTGCAAGAAACCCATTTCTGACATCCTTTTTCTGATTCAAGGTTATTTTCAAGCTCAAAATCCAAAATGGCCACCCCCAGAAAACAAAAATCTCATATCTTAGCTTCTGTTAGCACTATATCCGCATATAATACTACCTTTCTCTCAAGTCGAGGAATGCATTTATGAAGTAATTTTCCTAATTGGGGAGGAATCAGAAAAGCCCTGAATCATACAAATTGTGATGCCTTTTAAAAATTTGGTATGCTGTGAGGTGAGGCCATAGGCTTTTAAAAAAAAAAACTGTATGATTGGCTTTCTGCACACAAGAAGCTGGAGAAAAGCTGCTGTGTGGTTCAGGCTGGGAAGCAATGTCCGACTTAGCAAAGATAATTACACCTGGAGTGGCATCATCTCTGCTTAGTGAAAAACATGTGAAAATGACACCTTCTCACCTAGCTTGGCTTGAAATACTGAGAAAATAGGCATATGACAAGTATTCTCAACAACCTGGACCCCATGAGTCCTTTAAAATGTGAGAGCATGTTATTGGGGTCAAATAGTCAGTGACTTCCTCTTCAAAAGCTACTCTTTTGTTTGCAACCTAGTGCCTTGTTATCTGGCCTGGTACACATTCTGCCATTGATGATTTGTGTTCATATTTCTTTGCTATAAGTCACATCAATTACTCTCAGTGGACCCCGGTATTTCTTACAGACATGGCTCTTGCTTCCTCAGAGCCATCCTGCAGTCCATGCTAATTTCATAGATGGCCACTTTGTGGTCCAGTGAAGTGAAAAGAAGTTCATTCTAATGGGCCTGGACCAAAACCAGTTCTCTATCTTAGCAGCAAAGGTTCCTCCAACAGCACAAATCCCTTCTTGAGATTGTGGATCAGGAAGTCATCATCAACCCTTATGAAGAAATAGGGAATCAGTTGGTGACATTAGACACTGGTGAATATATGGACCCTGAAGTAAGCAGGTGTATTCAGGAGTTGCCAACAATCAGGCAAGCTATGTTTTACAATTTGTTAAGGAGGGAATTGAGGACTACCACACCACTCTCTGGTCTGATCCCAAGGCAAATCTCTTCACCTTTCTACATCCATCTCCAGTGAACTTAGATAAAGGCAAAGACAGCAATTGTGACTCAAATGTTTGTTTCACTTCAAGCTTAATGGATGAGTTTTTCATGCATGAAAATGCAAGCGATCTATCTTGATTATCCAATAAAATCAAACTGTGAACTGGTACTAAATCCCAAATTCTTGGCTGCTTGCCAGTTATGTCTGCATGTGGCAGAAATCCATCAGTCAAACAAGCTTCTGTAGTCATCTTAGACATGACTGCAGTGGTTCATTAAATAACAGCAAGCCAATGTGTTTGGCAAATACACTGCAATGCACCACCTTTCATTGAGAACGATACAAGTACTACTAGAATGGATGCAGTCTTAGATCGTTATCCTCAGGACAGACTAAAGAACCAAACAAGAGTGAAACATCTGGGGGGAAACACCTGCTCGAAAAAAATCTTACTATTATTATACCTTATTGTTACATAAGGGTACCTACCTAAATTTTCATTTCATTTACATCCTACCTGCATGCTGGTTTGCACCAGACTGATTATTAATCCTTTGTGTTACACTATGTTATTGTATAACACTATCATTTGACAACAAAAAGGGAACTGTCAAACAAGGCAGTCAATCAGCATGTCCTGAGAATAGTGTAATTGTTACATAATGTTCTATTGCTGAATAAAAAATACAAATACAAATTTGTCTGACATAACTCTATCTGACCCTGAGGAGGCACACAACCATACGATGCTGCACCAGTGCCATACTATTATCCGATGGTCATAAAGAAGCTTTTCTAAGAACAGTTCATTCAGATGTTGTCATACTGTCTGTTTACCTCTTCAACACAACTGGGGCAAAATCTGGGGCTTACTAAGCTGTGGGTTGGTTTGGATCTGGAAAAGCATACACGGATGTACCGGTCCATGAAGTTTCATTACAGCTTGGTCCTGATAAATGCAAAGCACTACCTTTCTCCCATGGATTGACAGGTTGTGATGTAACATCAAGCATGATGGGAATTGGGATAAAATCATGATGGAAAGCTTCCCCTAGGTAACTGACACAATGATCCACTTAACTGAAAATCCACAGAGGATTCTCTGCACATGTAGCACATTGGGCAATTTACTGTGCTCATGTACAGTTCCTGCAGTACAGTAAATGAGGCATGGCGGCTTATGTTCACTCACTATCTTAGGATTCTAGAGATCATCCCACCTACAAAAGCGGCCCTGTTCCAGCACATCAAAATACCATTTTGGTATCAGATTTTGTTTGGCATCAAGCCTTGGAGAAACAGCTGTGTGTGCCAGATCCTGCACAATATGGTTGGGATAGAATGGGCACCTCAAGACATGGGTCCCCTATTGGACAGAACTGAGTGATGCTAGTGCATCCTGTGCACTTATGCTCTGCTTTTCCTGACTAAAAGCTTGCAAATGTTTTGGGGCTGGAATGAGGTGTATGTAAATGTCATGGTGGTTGCTGCAACAACCTTGATGACCACTCTGAATGGCTGTCCTGATGTAGGTTTGTTTAGTTATCTGTGTTGTATTGCTTAATTTTATTGGCATGTTCATAAAGCAAATTAAAGATGATGTAATGCAGTATATTTCACATACTTTACACTGATCCGTCCTTTATGATTCAGAAAAAAGATTTCAGATATGGATTCCTCACACCTTAAAACATAGAAAGAATGGTCTATACTTTGATGTAGTACTAACATGACCAAAGATATGACAACTTTTTTTTCCCAGTGGTGGTCATAGAAACATGGAAAGGTAGTATTATATTCGTATGTAGTGCCAAAAGATATGAGATTTTTGTTTTCCAGGGGTGGCCATTTTGGATTTTGACCTTGAAAATGACCTTGAATCAGAAAAAGGATGTCTGAAATGGGTTCCTTGCACCTCAAAACATAGACAAATTGGTATTGTACTTGAAAATAGGAAGAGTAGAAGCCAAAATAAGATGCATTTGATGTCTTGTGTCGGCCATTTTATTTTTTGCAGCTACCAGCCACCAGGTGTGTGGGCCAACTTGTAGCCATTGGTTTTTGTAAATCTGATGCAGTTATGATTTATGAACATGCTTATTGGTAATATTCCATTCATAAATTAAAAAGTGGCTTAAAATTGGTATTATAGTTATAAACAACATATTGGTTGCTATGGAAACAGCCTATCTCCATGGATATGCATTTAAATGGTAATTTGACCATTTTAATTGATTTGTCATCCCACAAAACCCTAATTTAATGGTATTACACATGAAAATCACATTAAAACTGGCAGAGTGATGACTTAGAACATCTTTCGCGGCCGTCTTGGCCGCCATCTTGGATTTCTCAAAACGCTCAAGGATGTCAGCTTGACATCATCCAGATTCTAAAAGTACATGACTTCCTCTACCCAAATCAGTCATAACCTCTTCGGGGGGTATTTTTGCAAGGTTGCCATAAAAAACCCCCCTTGGCAACCGGACTATGATGCGATCTGTTCAAGTTGGTTTTGTTGACATTTGGAATAAAATGTTTGAATTGCAAAAAAAAAAAAAAAAAAAAAAAAAAAAAAAAAATCTTGCTGCTTAGTAACTAAAATCTATAATGAGCAGCTCCATGAGCAGTGCCTACCTCTGGTACCAGACTCTGTAGCCTGAAGCTTGACCTATGGCAGGAAGGAAGGTCACATTGGCAGACGTCTGTGTCACGTCCTCCACCTCTATAGGTCCTGACATCAGTGGTCGTTCTGTGTAGAAAATCTGTTTAGTATTTGATCAATTAACCATGCCAAGTTCAATTTACCATTTATTTTATGCACTTAGCAAAGAAATAATATTGAAATAAAAACCTTTGTAAAATTATGTTATTAAAAATAAAATAACAGAAATCAAGGTTAACCTAGAACTGCAGGATTGAAATAGACGTTTTAGAAAGCGAAAAAGTAAAGGAATGTTTATGTTGCCGAATGTTTCCCATGTCTAACCTCAGAAATAAACTGAATGTTGAAAAAAAATCTGAACAAAGTATCTCAAAGTTAATAGATAATATTAATAAACAGATAAAAAAATTAATAAATATACATACTGATCATGCAGTCTGGGCCGCTGTAGTCTATATGACAACCAGAGAAGCAGTAGCCAGTCTCTGGTGCACATGCCTCACTCTGATCCCTGCAATTACACGAGGTACCACAACCTTCCCCAAAGTACCCTGAAGTACAGGAGACATCTGGAATGATGGACAATATTACATGTGGTGTAACAACCTTCCCCAAAGTACCCTGAAGTACAGGAGACATCTGGAATGATGGACAATATTACATGTGGTGTAACAACCTTCCCCAAAGTACCCTGAAGTACAGGAGACATCTGGAATGATGGACAATATTACATGTGGTGTAACAACCATCCCCAAAGTACCCTGAAGTACAGGAGACATCTGGAATGATGGACAATAATACATTTGTTACAACCTTCCCCAAAGTACCCTGAAGTACAGGAGACATCTGGAATGATGGACAATATTACATGTGGTGTTACAACCTTCCCCAAAGTACCCTGAAGTACAGGAGACATCTGGAATGATGGACAATATTACATGTGGTACCACAACCTTCCCAAAGAATCCTGAAGTACAGGAGACATCTGGAATGATGGACAATATTACATGTGGTGTTACAACCTTCCCCAAAGTACCCTGAAGTACAGGAGACATCTGGAATGATGGACAATATTACATGTGGTGTAACAACCATCCCCAAAGTACCCTAAAGTACAGGAGACATCTGGAATGATGGACAATATTACATGTGGTGTCACAACCTTCCCCAAAGTACCCTGAAGTACAGGAGACATCTGGAATGATGGACAATATTACATGTGGTGTCACAACCTTCCCCAAAGTACCCTGAAGTACAGGAGACATCTGGAATGATGGACAATATTACATGTGGTGTTACAACCTTCCCAGAAGTACCCTGAAGTACAGGAGACATCTGGAATGATGGACAATATTACATGTGTCACAACCTTCCCCACAGTACCCTGAAGTACAGGAGACATCTGGAATGATGGACAATATTACATGTGGTGTTACAACCTTCCCTGAAGTACCCTGAAGTACAGGAGACATCTGGAATGATGGACAATATTACATGTGGTGTTACAACCTTCCCCAAAGTACCCTGAAGTACAGGAGACATCTGGAATGATGGACAATATTACATGTGGTGTTACAACCTTCCCCACAGTACCCTGAAGTACAGGAGACATCTGGAATGATGGACAATATTACATGTGGTGTTACAACCTTCCCAAAGTATCCTGAAGTACAGGAGACATCTGGAATGATGGACAATATTACATGTGGTGTTACAACCTTCCCCAAAGTACCCTGAAGTACAGGAGACATCTGGAATGATGGACAATATGTCATATTGCATAACTAGTGTTCATATAAGTGCTATGTGTGCATCAGCCTTTTAAAGTTCACCTTCACCCATACTCTCAAATATCCCAAATAATTATATTTGTACTATTTCCTGGCCAGTGATCTCTGAATGAATGTATAATTACTTTGAATAAAGAATAATGAATGAAGATTTGTATAAAGCAATATATAAATGAAGGTCCAGTAAATCATTGATCCAAAAAGTTTAAAAAGGATATGCTAGGAAACTCAGTCTTGTCTGGTCTGGTCTGGCCTAACTCCTAGATTACAAATGAACTTGTGCGTCACGAAATATTCTTTGTATAACATAAAACTGTAATAAAACTGTAATAATCAAAAGATTTTTTACTCTGCATCACAGAGGAATTTAGACGAAGGAAAGAATTTTAAAGTTTTATACTAAATTAACCTAATGGACAATAGACTGATACTGCCAACTCCGTATGTAAATATCAAACTAACCGATTATTGCTGACTCTGTATGATTGCAAAATTTGCTCATTTATTGTTATAACCCCCAATGAAACCACAATGTAACCACTCGCTGATGTAGCCACACCCCCTTGGCGAAAAGCGTAAGAGTCGCCAAACAATAAATATGCTACAATGAATTTTCTGTGAGGTGTTTTTTAATTGAGTTGATTCATTCCCTTCATCTCTAAACTGTAATAATAGAAGTGAATCACTTTCAGTTATTAACGAAAGGGATATTGTCCACTAGAAAACTATTAACTAACTAACTGTTGAAAAGATAGATAAAGGGGATGTGAAAAATTCCCAATAGCTGGAGGATGCCTCCTTATCATAATCTAATATTGAATAAAAGGTTTTCAAATTCAATATACCGAACTTAAAATTATAGATTCGGTTTCAATTTATACTATATTTCATATAACCAACATTTTTTTTATCTTATCACTATTGTATATCAACAATGGAAGACTCTTTATTAAAACTCTTAAAACTAATAGCTGTGTCAATCATCAATTACGCACAACCAAGCACCTGTTTCCCCCCAAAAAACCCACCCACCTCAGAGAGAAACAAGCTCCACTTGACCCACCCCCCTGTAACACATTATGTGTCGTAACACATTAATGTGTTACACCTATCAGAATCGAGTATAGGATCCGTGACACATTCTCAACACATTCTCAACACATTCTTCCTATATATGTAGCATTCCGTTTGAAAACTCATTATCCCTGACGAAGCCCCCCCCCCCCTATAGGGCGAAATATTGGATGAATAAAATGAAACTTTCGAAGATGACGACTTGAGTGATACATCTTCTACAAAATCTATTTTTCAAATTCAAATTCAAATGCTACTTGGGTCAGATTTTCAGAAAATGTGCAATTGGCAGCTCTACACATTTAGCATATTCTGCTAAATGTGGCTGAAAAATAAAGAAAAATAAAGAATACTGAGTATATCTAGCTGGGTATATTGGGTATCGCATTGATTTAAAGTATTAGTTCTGTTATGTTAAACTGCATTTTGAAGCTCATTTTTGTCTTAAATGTGGGATATTTGAGAGGATTGGTGAAGGTGAATTGTGAAATGTTCTGAAAATCTGCCCCACTTACTGCTGGTGGTTGTGTTGTGGTGTATGAGTGGGCTGTCAGTGCACACACTGAGTACCTCGTCCGCCAGCACCGCCGCTATCACATCCTGCCGCTTGTCAGTGTTGTTCACTTCCACCAGGTGGAGCTCAGTATCAGGAGACAGTCGACGTACTACATCCTCATCTATTGGTCCTATACCTGGATAAAGACACCTGGTTGTACTCTTTAATTATCGTTATTCATGATAGGCGCGCAAAATTAACACCATATATGACAAGCCTCAGGCTTGGTGCTCTAAGTCAGAAGCTTCCAGAATCTGATCAATTCTTGAGAGAAACTTAATGAATAAGGCTTCTTTAAAACTTTAAAAACAACTGAATTAACATAATGTCTAGGTCAATTATTGACACACTAGGTGGCGTGATGCTCAAATTGGCCTAACGAGAATAACGAGAATTATCAGAATCATTCTGTCTCTTTTCCGCCACTATATTTATCCAATACCCACTATAGTGCACACTTGGTGGTGTTACATTTATCTCTATGAAATCAAATGTATACATAAATATATAGTTTCATGTAACAAAACTTTAAATCTTAAGGAAATTTCACATTCCAGTTCCAGAATACATACCTATGAATATAATGCCTATCCGCCCAGCAGATCGCATGCTATCCAACTCGAAAATCTTTCAAAAAAATAATATATGAGCAATGAGCCAGGTTATATCAAGTTATATAATATATGAGAAATGATAGGTTGGTACTCAGTTACTCAGTTACAATATAAAAAAAGTTGCTTTAAAGCAGTTGTGTATGATCGACTCTCAAGACCAAATTGTCCTAATTAAAAGGTTAATGATTTTTTTTTCAAATGGCATATGATTATAATTGTTGAAATATGTTGTTAACTTGATAATCTGTGTCATGATGTAATCTTCTGTTCCTTCTCATATTGAAGGAGTCATGTCTCATCAGACTCTGTAGACATTGAAATTGAATACTTAGTGTATCGCCTAATAATGAAGGGATAATCGATTAAAAAATCTTTAAATTGTTCAATCAGAACTTCATTGACTAACATGACTACATGTATACATACAATATACAACTGTTAATATCAAGGAAACCTTACTCAATGTTGCTACTACTGAGAACAGAAATTACTTCACATTATATCTATAATAAAAACAAGAAATAGTTAACAGTGATCAGTTTACATTTATATATTTATTTCCGGTTCATGTAAAAGATTGCGTTTCCAAGGGAAACGAAGATTGATGTCAGTAAAATATAAAATTCGAGAGGGAGGTATAGTAGGAGGGAGTGGAAGGGGAGACAGAACACATGAAATCCTTATCCCATATATGACTGGTCAGTCCATGTAATTTTGTTGGTCCCTTTAACACTTTGCATATGAGGCATCTTATTTCTTAGCTTGCCACTTTAATTCACACATGGTCTACCCTTTAATTCACACCTAAACACCATCCCCTCCCCCTCCCAGCCATTACCAGCATGATTCTGATCCCATCTACTGATATCAGAATCAACAGATTCTTCACACTGATATCAAGGATGGGAGGAGCCAAGATGCTATCAATGATTGACAGATCTCACCCCAATTCACTTAAATTGATGATAACATCAATCTAAAAATGTAAGATCATTATTAATAACATTAGCCATGTACCACCTTCATCAATGACGACTGTGGACACGTTCACTGCAAGACCAAAATGTAAAAAAAACAAGAAAACTTGCAAACCTCCTTTAGCTAGAGAAATGCTTTCTTACAGCGACAATGTTAACTATACAAGCATTCATGCTATTGAGCTATCAGTGTGAAGCGTGAGAAAATTTCAGAAAAAACTAAAATAAAATCAAAATATAAGGGACACTGCATACTTGTTCTTTAGAATTGTAAGAGCCTCGATGGAAGGGTATGCTGAATAAAACCTTTTCAAAAATAAAAATTTTAAAAAATGTTTCTAAATCTAAAATTAATTCTAACCTCTCTGTCGTAATCAAACTGGTACTTGTGGGTGATGTTGGTATCAGAGAGTATAATGATGGTGGAGTCCCGCGCTAGTGGTTGCGTCTCCACATAGTGCTCCAGGCGCCACTTGTTGAAGCCATGTGCTATGTTAGTCATACCACCCAGGTAGGGGATCTGCTCCATGGCTGACCGCAGAGCTGGTCTGTCCCAGTAGTCCTAGTGTGGGAGAAAAGGGATAGAATATAATAGGTGTTATCATAGCACCCAGGTAGGGTCTGTCCCAGTAGTCCTAGTGTGAGGGAAAAGGGAGAGAATATAATAGGTGTTATCATAGCACCCAGGTAGGGAGAGCTAGTCTGTCCCAATAGTCCTAGTGTGAGGGAAAAGGGAGAGAATATAATAGGTGTTATCATAGCACCCAGGTAGGGAGAGCTGGTCTGTCCCAGTAGTCCTAGTGTGAGGGAAAATGGAGAGAATACAATAGGTGTTATCATAGCACCCAGGTAGGGAGAACTAGTCTGTCCCAATAGTCCTAGTATGAGGGAAAAAGGAGAGAATACAATAGGTGTTATCATAGCACCCAGGTAGGGAGAGCTAGTCTGTCCCAATAGTCCTAGTATGAGGGAAAAAGGAGAGAATACAATAGGTGTTATCATAGCACCCAGGTAGGGAGAGCTAGTCTGTCCCAGTAGTCCTAGTGTAGGAGAAAAGGGAGAGAATACAATAGGTGTTATCATAGCATCCAGGTAGGGAGAGCTGGTCTGTCCCAATAGTCCTAGTATGAGGGAAAAAGGAGAGAATACAATAGGTGTTATCATAGCACCCAGGTAGGGAGAGCTAGTCTGTCCCAATAGTCCTAGTGTGAGGGAAAAGGGAGAGAATACAATAGGTGTTATCATAGCACCCAGGTAGGGAGAGCTGGTCTGTCCCAGTAGTCCTAATGTGAGGGAAAAGGGAGAGAATATAATAGGTGATTGTGAGGGAAAATAAATAAATGAACTGAACACGTTACTAACTGATATGTCTGAATGTACATTCACTAGTAAAATATCCTTCTTTTGGATGATCTTAGAAGCACAGAGAAATCTTTAAAATACAGTCATGAAATTTGGGAGAAAGTTCTGATAAAAGTAAGAGCACTAACCATCCTAAAAATCAAAACATTCCTAGAAATAGATCTTGTGGGAAGAACATTTAAAGAATACCATATTTGCGACCTTAGACTCATTTTTCTGTGACAAAATTAATATTCTACATCCAGTTGATCATGACTAGTAAATGTGGTGGAGTAATAGGGCAGTTGCATGTCTCAATGTGCATGTCTATTACAGTGCATCCTGGGATGGATTCAGTTCAAATCTGACATACCAATATTTAGCAACATTTCTATCTGAAAATGCAAGGATCTTTTTACTAATATCATAGCTTGTGTAAATGATCTATAACAACCAAATGCCTGATGGGAAAGATGAGATCTCATTTTATTGAAGTATGTAAAACCCATGAATATTTTCACTGAGCATTTATAACATGTTTTCTAAAGGCTTAGTTTTACACTGACATACCCCTCCCATAAGTCCATGCGAATCAAGATTCAAAATGGCGGACTTGCAAATCCCCTATTTTCTAATGATGGTCTCACCTCAAATTTGAAGACTGTGTAAGCCTCAGTGGAGAAGACGATGAGAGAGACCCTGGTGGCATCTGGGGAAACTATGAGACCCTCAATGATCATCTTCAACATGTCAATCACGCTGTGAAACGCCCCCTGCGGGACGCTACGGGAAGTGTCAACAATGAACGTCACATCCTGTCTGCATTCTGTTAACAGTGGGATATTCCGGAATTATCCTTTTTGTGGAAATGAGGTAGGCCTATGTGCTTTTATATATTTGTATCGTATTTTTGTAAATGATACTTTGTTTTCATATAGAGACTTAAGTGCGGTATCCACTTGTACGATAATCGGTCACCTAGCGGTCACCGACAATCGGTCACAGGGGGTCACCGACAATCGCACAAGTGGATACTGGGGACCGACAATCGGTCACCTGGTGCATTTTGTCGGTCATGTTTGTCGGTGACCCCTCCCGACAAAGTTAGAATCTTCTAACTTTGTCGGGAGGGGGTCCCGACATCGGTCACCCCTGCAAAAATTTTTGTTTTTGTTTTTCAACTTGTATGGCCATATCGATGTTGGTTATGAATGGGAAACACCCCAATAACATATGCATCGACGTTATACTTCAATTCCACCTCAATATAGTCAATATTTGTGTCGATTATATGTTATTTAAGTACTTTTTAAGGCATTTTTCCTGATTTTTTCACTTTTTTCCGCTTATTTATTATCTATTATGGTTATTACCGCCTCCTAACAGTTGCTTATATTAGATATTATATAGAGCCATATTATTGGTACAATATTTTAACATTGTGATTTATTTTTCTGGTATTTATTTTGGTTTCTACGTTAATTTTGGCTGGTATGGCCATATCAATGTAGGTTATCTTTGGGATTCACCCCAATTACATTTGGATCGACATTTTATTTCATTTCCCCTTTAATTTTGTCACTATTTCAAATTGATTATATTTTATATTGGTCTTTTTAAGACATTTTTCTGCATTTCTCCTCTTATTAATTCTTTTGTATGGTTTTGGTGAATAGTGTTATTTGGAGTTAATTTGTACATTTATTATTATCATTTCCATCATTCATTATAATTATTTATTTGTATTTTTGGGTGATTATTTTGACTATTTCGACTTCAAAAGACTCCCAATAGTACAGTATATTACACCACGTTGTAGCATACTTATTTAACTTGATATTTCTTTAAAATTTTAGATATACCGAATATAGGTTTTAATATATTTAATTCCATACTTAATAATTATGAGTAATTCTCCCAATCGAGCATCATTTGGTTTTCCAGCCTAGGGTGTCTACAACCTGTACTTGGGATTATCATACATGAATATAACCGTTTTATTTGAATTCCTTGGTCATTTTTAGACAGAGTAGAAAGATTTCCCTCTCTTGGAGGCATTTTAAGGATCTCATGGAGAAAATCAACAGCCTCAAGAAATAAGAATCTCCAACTAAGCATGAAACGTTCTTTTCGGTGGTCTTTTTTGAAAAGGTAATGTGTATACCCCCCCCCCCCCGGTTTCAGCCTTCTGGTTGCTTGTGTAACCTCCTGTTCTAATCTTCTAATCTTTTTCTACAACCCTGCCCAAACTTGCGTTGATCTTAGTGTTAAGGCGAGATTTTTCTATTGTCATTGATTTTGATTTAATTTGATTTTTGATTGGAAAAATATTTTATTCAGGTCGGAGACATTTGTATACATATAGTACAAATATTCTCAGAATAGTCTTATTTTATCTTATATATCTAAAGCAAATAAACAGATAATTAATCAGATATTTAAGTACGAACAACACATTTTGGCATATAATCAAACTAAATATATGAATAAATTAACTCTTTTTGCTATCATTTGGTACCTAAAGACATGGGTACTGCAAGACCAAATGAGAAATAACATTAAATTAGAGTAGGATAAATATACCGACCTTCGTTTGAAACAATATCTGAGGAAATCACAACTAAAATATAATATAAATGCCTGGTACACGATTATCGTACAAGTGGATACCAGTGACCGACGATCGGTCACCCCTAGGTGACCGATTGTCGGTGACATTTTTGTGACATTTTTGTCGTGTAAGTAAATACCGGGAACCGACGAAGGTGACCGACGATGGCAGGGAACCGATTGTCGGTCACCTTTGGACACTTTTGCCGGTTGTCGGTTGTCGGCTAAGTGGATATTGCACTTTATAGGCAATTACGTATCACAACAATTGTTAGTAAGGCCAAAAAAAAATAGGTGTGTTTCCGATTTATCTGGCTGAAAAACCAGGTAGGGGGGTTGGTAACTCTTTTTTTTTTAATTTTCTTTTTAAACCACCTCCCAGGAACTGAAAAAAATGTCTATTTCATAACAATTGTTGTTTTAACATGGGAAATGTGCTTTTGGACAGTTCCATGTTAGGAAAACCGATTTTCCTGCTTTTGTAAGCTTTTTTTGTCTAAAAATCCCCCAAAAGTAAGATATGATTTTTAAAAAATCAGGTAAATCGGAAACGCAGCTATTCTTTTGGGGGGCCTAATCTTTATTTTTGTCTTTAATGAAAATTCATCATTTCATTATCTATTCGCTAATATACTGGAAAATGCTTTGACAACAAAGCTTGGTAGAAATGAATTTAGCTCAAGTGGTTAATACAAAGTCAAATAGGGAGGGTTGACTATCGCGGCAACGTCAAACGTATGGGGACATGTAGTTCTTTGTTTGTGTGATGTGTACGGTATGGGTCAAAGTGGGAGGAGCCACGCTATCTTAGACCCATATCCCCATGTTTGGACTGAACTATTGTCATATTCAACAGACCGTAGTAAGAGTTGTTGATAGAAAAATCATAATAGAGCATGCTCAGCAGGAGGAGAGGCATATGTAAATCTAGATGTCGATATGCCGGAGGAAGCGAAAGTTTTGTTGACATATTGAATAAAGTTGATGTAAAAACAAAAAAACAACACGAAAAATGCTTTAGTATAAATACTGCTTAGAAATGTGGAAAGTCATTAGAGGAAACAATAATTAGTGACTCCATTAGTGGAAATCACATTAATAACGAGAAAACCCATCTCACATCTGCGATATTGAATGGTTTTTTTCTCAAACATTAACCTACCAGTGGGAATAATACGGGCAGCCGCGGCTGGAATTAGAAAGGGAAAAAATGTAAATTTTTGTTGTGTGAATATTTTCGCATAATTATTACGAATATCCTAATTTTACTATTTGTTCATTTACAATATTCTGGCGTAAAACAGTAAACTTTTGTTTCTCATGAATCTTTATCTTACGATCGAGTTGCTGATGCTTTAGAGAAATTCCCCAACTCACTCTAATAGTAATAATGTTTTTGACAGAATAATCTTCTTTTTTTTTATTTAGTATTTGTATACAGCACATCTTCTGTAAGTTATCAACAACAAAGTACATTGTACAATAATATAAAATAAAAAATAAATATTAAATACAAACTACCTGTATGGTGGGAGAGAATGAGTAGTAAGGCACACCATATTGTCACCTGTGTGACCGTCACACACGCCATCATGCCTCCAAGTTATCAAACCTCCATGTCTCTATATGTTGTCCCACATCTACTTATTGTATCCGTCCAGCCATGGCTTCACTCAACACTGGAAATGATTTGATTTGATTTGATTTTGTAAATATTTTATTCAGGACTATTTAAACATTTTTATACATCTCGCATAAATATTCTCAGAGTAGCCTGATATTATGGTTTACAAATGTATCATTATTTTTAGCATAACTTTTAGTATATATACTTCCTTAAATACAATCAAAAATGAGACAAATTATTCGATACTTCAATAAAAGAGTATACAGACATATACAGTCCATCTATATGTGAATACAGTCAGAATATATAAGTCTGAGAAGATAAAAGAAAAACCCTCCACCTACGCCGTGCTCCTACACATATAGTCACTTCTTCAACATAACATTATGATAACAGGTTTCAAGTAGTTCATGGATTATACTCAAGAAATGCATATTACTACATAGGTCCGACATCTCTCATTACCGTACGTTATATAACATTACATTTCCACTCTCCCTGATTCGAGGAAAGCGTGACAATATTTTGTCTTGATCAACGACTTCAGGATCATGTGGTCGTTTTCAGATCTCATTTTCTCAGGCAGACAATTCCATAGATCATAGACTCTAATGACAGACTCATATCAGAATGACATTTTGAGAAGAGGTACTGGGTGAAATCGACAGAAAATCTACAAATCCTGTTGTATGAACACAACATTGTACAGCTGTATTTTGTTTTATCTTATTATCTTATTATTTCATTATTGGGTCAGATTTTCAGAAAATGTACATTTGGCAGCTGTACACATTTAGTAAATTCTGGAAAATTAGGCTGCAATTTGGTCAATACTAGGTAAATTCCAGTATATTTTGTATTGCATTGATTCTAGCAATCTGTTTGGTTAGGCTGAACTGTATTTTGAACTTTATTTTCGTCTGAAATTTGGGTTATTTGAGAAGATTGGCGAAGTTGAATTGTACATTTTCTGAAAATCTGAACCTATTATCTCATTTACTTTCTTTGTGTCTATAACCGATGAATGTATGAAATAAATTAGATAGTTCAAAATAACGAATGTATTTACAATATATACCGAGTGTCGACCATTTTTCAGTCTAATTCAGCAGAATTTACTACATATGTAGATCTTCCGATAATACATTTTTTGAAGATCTGACCCACATACTCAGCTGGTACATTATAGTAGGACCAGATACCGACTGAATGACTCTGGCTCTATTTTAAAACTTCTCTTTTTATTTCAGAAGATTTGCACCACTGACTGTATTTTTTATGCGACGCGACATACATGGGGACGATTTATAGCACAAAATGCATTTCTAGGGAACAAAGTATAGAGCTGAAGGTTAAATTGTATCTAAAAAACATGTCTCTCGAGTGAGAGGTTACATGGTATACTTCCTTAAAACGGTCTAAATACAATAGGGAAACAAATCTTTATTTGAACTTCAACCTACATCCTCCATTCAAATACCACGAATTAATATATGGGTCAGATTTTCAAAAAATGTACAATTGGCAGCTCTACACATTTAGGAAATTCTGCTAAATTAGACTCCAATTTGGTCAATACTAGGTAAATCCGAGTATTCATGGAAACTGCATTGATGTTTGCGGTGAGAAGCAAGAGGCCTTGCCTCAGTTTGATGGGACTCTCTCAACTCTGAGCCTATACTGTATGACTATATGGGCGCATGCAAGTATATGTGTGTACATGTATACCGTGTAGGCCTGCGGGTGTATATATGTGTGCATGGGTGTGTATTGGGTGTGTATGTACACATACCCTATAATACAAGTGTGTACAGGTGTATGGGTGTGTACACATGTGTACAGGTGTATACACAGAGATGTACGGGTGCCTAATGAATGCTTACCTTGGGCAGCAGGTGAGGGTGATACCCAGGAGGAGGACAGGTAGAGATGTAAGGAGGGGTTGGTAGACAGGTAGATATACCAGTGGTACATGTGGTGTATTATAACACGGGGCTTATACTGAGCCACCACCACTCAATGTATGTCGGAATCACTCATGTGTGAACCAGGCCGGTGATTCGTGCACAACTGGATTTATCAACTTCAACAATGAATTTTGTTTGTATTTAAACGATTTTATTTAGCCAACGTTATGTGATACACAATGTTCTCAGTCAAAGCTAATGAGAAAAACAAAAAATAATACTAGTATAGATTTACAATCGAGCAAAAATCGAAAAAAAGGTGTATCACTAAGATTTATGTATTATTAAAGATTAAGCATTAAGTCACAATTTTAAAAAGTTAAAAGAGACAAATTAAGATCAAGTGCAACATGAGGAGCATCATCAGACATATACATGGGTCAGATTTTCAGAAAATGTACAATTGGCAGCTGTACACATTTAGTAAATTCTGCTAAATTAGGCAGCAATTTGGCCAATACTAGGTAAATTCGAGTATATTCGGCATTGCATTGATTCTAGCAATCTGTTTGGTTAGGTTGAACTGTATTTTGAACTTTATTTTCGTCTGAAATTTGGGTTATTTGAGAGGATTGGTGAAGGTGAATTGTACATTTTCTGAAAATCTGACCCACATCGGAAATAGACTTTCGGGCGTCTCCATACGTTTACATTTAAATAACTTGTCATGCATAGGACACTGTCCCGGTTGTGTGGTTTTAAATTGTCTTAATTTTATAATTTTCCTAACTTAATAATAATTGTAATTGTATAATGTCTTTGCAATAAGTTTGTCCATTTTATTTATTATGATTAAATTGTACTGAGAAACAGTTATCAATTGCATAATGTCTAGCTGAATAAAAATCTTAAAACCAAAAAAAGAATTGTGGATTGAATAGACAGTCTAGGCCCAAAGTTGGAAGAGTTCCTTCAAACGAAGGGAAAGCCCGTCAGTTCAAACCGTAAAGTGCAATTGTAATCCCATTGAGACCGCAAAATGTCATCATTACATTCCCATTAAAACGCCGAATCATAGGCCAGGAAATCGATTAGTGAAGTAGGCGTCCAATCACTGACATATCATTCTTATCTCGTCTGAGGGTTTGGACCTGGAAGGGCGCACATATTTGGAGTAATGATTGCATGTTGTCAGGGAATGTTAGATATCTTTTTTTTTCTTTTTGCAAATTCTTTATTATCTCCTGCCTGCCTTCTTAGCTTCTACTATACTAAGACATGTGTTATGGGTTGAAGACATGCATTTTTTTGTACAAATTTATCTATTCAGGAAATTGTTACACAAATTATAGCACGCTCATCCGTGGATGAATTTTCGTTGTGCCCTGAGATTACAAAATATATTATTAAACATATATTGAGAGAGGGCATGATCAATATTACAACCAGTCTACGTTATTATTACACAATTATAATACATTTCGAAATAATGAGAGAGGTAATAATGAGATGAATGAAAAGGATGATATATTCCAGTCTAGTTAGATACATTACAGTATTAAAATAGAGAGGTGTGAGAGGGTGTCAGTGATTTCTGAACACAAAGTACAAGATATATAATTAAATTCCGGATAAAGGTAGATTGACACATGGGTACGAGATATACTTTTCATAGGTAAGTCGACGAGATGCATTATTAAATCTAGTTTCATTGTATAGGGAATAACATCTGTAATACAAAATAGGGTTGTGTACCTGGTGCAACGTAATGAACAAGGAAGTATATTAGGGTCAGATTTTCAGAAAATGTACAATTGGCAGCTGTACACATTTAGTAAACGTTGCTAAATTAGGCATCAATTTGGTCAATATTAGGTAACTTCGAGTATATTCGGCATTGCATTGATTCTAGCAATCTGCTTAGTTAGGTTGAACGGTATTTTGAACTTTATTTTCGTTTGAAATTTGGGTTATTTGAGAAGATTGGTGAAGTTGAATTGTATATTTTCTGAAAATCTGACCCATTATCATGAGTGCATGGGGAGTTGGGCAACATGAATTCTTTATGGATTTGAGCTTAATTCGTCCCAGAGCTGCCAAGGCGCATGAGAGGTACCTTTGGCCCAACACTACCGAGCGGAGATCATTGTTTTAATATATTAGGGTCAGATTTTCAGAAAATGTACAATTGGCAGCTCTACATACTTAGTAATTTCTGCTAAAAATGTTAAATTTTGGGTGTATCTGAGTATATTTGGTACCGCATTGATTTAAAGTATCAGTTCTGTTATGTTAAACTGCATTTTGAAGCTCATTTTTGTCTTAAATGTGGGTTATTTGAGAGGATTAGTGAAGGCGAATTGTACATTTTCTGAAAATCTGACTCATTAGTTATCTCTACTACATCTTCTTTTAATATCTTTCCCCCACAACATTACTAGATCCAAACCCTCAGATCAGGTAAGAATGGTATGTCAGCCCACTTCGCTCATCGGTTTCCTGGCCTAGGACTCGGCGTTTTGAAGGGAATATAATGACATTTGCGGTCTTAATGGAATTATAATGGCACTTTACGGTTTGAGGTGAGAGGCTTTCCCTTCGTTTGAAGGGACTGTCTCAACTTTGGGCCTAGACTGGTGTGTGAATGTAACTCTTTGAGAATAATAATGATTCGTATGATACATATTCAATGTACAAAGAACTCAGAGACAATTCGTATGATTTCAAAATCATCCTTAAGAAACATACTTGAGTAATCAACAAATCATAGATTTTACCACAATTTGTAGGCAAAATTTTGGACTTTTCGTGAGTGGTGAGTTAAAGAGACTATATGGGTCAGATTCTCAGAAAATGTACAATATAGGCAGCTCTACACATTTCGCAAATTCTGCTAAATTTGACTTAAAGGCAAACGCTACTATCTAGTGGAAAATGAAAATAAATGTCATTTTTCTGAAACCTTGGTATTTGATTCTTGAAGTGTTTCTGGTCATAAAGATGGAAAAAAATCAATGGGTCGCCGTACTCATTTTTGAATTACAGGGCTTCAAAAAATTTTATTTGGCCAATAATTCTATGCCTCTTTTTTTATAGAGTGTATTGATATTTTTATTCTGAAACAACAAATACCTGATGCGAATTTTAAATTAAAAACTCAAATAAAACCATTATTTTTCACTACTTTTATAAAAACAATTTTATTTTTCTCCTCATCGAAAATAAATGTCATTTTTCTGATATTTTAGTATATGATTCTTGAAGTCTGTGTGTTCATAAAACTAAAAAAAAATAATGGGTCGCCGTGCTACTTTCTGAATTACAGGGCTTTGAAACATGGCTGACAACCCAAAAATCTGCTGCTTTTAATGTGTTCTATATTTCCTAAACATGTCTATTTCAGACACCTACAATTATTTTTTGAATGCGATGACATACACCTTTTTCCCTGTATATATTTAGAATATTACCTGCACTATATGTGTAGAAAATTTTGGTACATTAGGAGGTTCCGTTTTTGTTTTATTCCTTAAACCGTGAATGAAAAATGCAGCATTTCCCGATAGTCTTGTATACTAATTGGGTACAACTGAGAGTACCTACAGCTACTTATGTTTCCCAAACATGTCTATTTCAGACAGCTACAATTATTTTTACAACGCGATGACATATATTTTTTTTCCTTTTGATATGTAGTATATAACCTGTACCATATGTGTAGAAAATTTTGGAACAGTAGGAGTAACCATTAATGGTTTATTTTGTACTATAAAATGTGAAAAAATGGGCCGTTTCTCCATAGACTGCAATGCTAAAGGCATAGTGCGTTAAATACCCGTATATTTGGTATATGGAAAAGGGCGGCGTGGCAGTGAATAGTAGCGTTTGCCTTTAAGATAGTTGTGGCCAATGCCAGGTATATCTGAATATATTTGGTAAATAGTTGATTTTAAAAAACTGCTTGGTTTTGTTCAACTTTATTTTAAATGTCATTTCTGTTTTAGATATTGATTATTCAGGGACTCCACAAAACTATCATTGTATGAAACTGGACCCAATAAAATTTATTAAAAAAAAATTATTTGAGAGGTTTGGCAAAGGTCAATTGTGCGTTTTTCGCGGTTTCACCCACTGTTCCTTTGCTGCTGTTCTTTGCGTGTTCCCATTTCATTAATTTCTGGAGATTGACCCAGATGTGAGTCTCTGAGGTCCGGCCCAGCGGGGCGTGAGAAGTCGCTTGTTGTGGAATATACTCCCTCTATATGGGTCAGATCTTCAAAAAACTGTACTATCGGAAGATCTACATATTTAGTAAAATCTGCTAAATTAGACTGAAAAATGGTCGATACTCGGTATATCTAAATACATTTGATATTGCCTTGATTCAAACAATGTGTTTGGCTATGTTGAACCAAATTTTGAATATTATTTTCGTCATAAATTTGAGTTATTTGCGAGAATTGGAGAAGGCGAATTGTACGATTTCTGGAGATTTCACCCATACACCGTCTGTCTGCCGCCTCCATGTCTCACGCTATATGGATCATGTCGTCAGAAAATGTACAATTCGCCTTCACAAATCCGCTAAAATAACTCAAATTTAACACAAAGATAAGGTACACAAAGCGTTTGACATAATTATACTATGGAAGACGGTATTAGTACATATCGCTCCGTCCCGTCCCGTCCCGTCCCGCTCCGTCCCGATCGCGCCCCGAAGCTAACACAAACATCGCCATAGACTTAACATACGTTGTCTAAAAAAGAATATCCAACTCTTCCGATTAAGATGTTTTATCACATTTATGGTTTCTTTTCAATGTTTACCCGAGTTTGTCTGATAAAGCAGATTATTCTCAGAGTAGTTAGTTTCAACACCACACCAAATATACTCAGGTATCAGTATTAATTATTTTTCAGCCGAATTTATTAAATGTGTAGAGCTGCCGATTGTACATTTTCTGACCCGTAGTCAATGCTGAATCGTGCACTTGTGCTAAGCTTTACAATAGAGGAGTTGTATAAATGATCAGCCAAGTGGTGCTGGGTCAGATTTTCAGAAAATGTACAATTCAACTTCGCCAATCTTCTCAAATAACCCAAATTTTTTACGGAAATCAAGTTCAAAATTTTACAGTTTAACCTAACCAAACAGATTGCTAGAATCAATGCAATGCGGTATATACACCAATTTACCCAGTATTGACCAAACAGTCTAATTTGGCAGAATTTACTAAATGTGTACAGCTGCCAATTGTACATTTTCTGAAAACCTGACCCTGCTGCTCATGTCTAATATGAAATTAAAATTATTCTATCATAAATATCCAGCAATGAAAAAAAAATATTGCATATATAGAAATATGAGAAATGAGGAGTTAATTTAGATTGGTTTCATTTGTTTAAAACTGCATTGCAGCAAATATATTATAAAATTTAGATTACTTTACTCAGAATTTATTTAGAGAAATAATTGTTATTCAATTGCGTCAAATGGAATGGTATAAATGTGTGATGTCAGCCAGCCAAGTGTGCCAACCAGCAATTGTTGAACTAATTTTCTGAGGACTTAATAAGTTAAGTTAATATCTGTTATGGACAACGCCCTCTATGCATTTCACTTTCAAAGATATATACTTTTCCCCTTAATGAACTTCCTCTCTACTTCTCATAATCAGTTCTTAACATATTTGGCTGCTGTGCTCATCGCACAGTCTCTTTTTAATAAGTTAAGTTAATATCTGTTCAAGGTTATAGTCTGTCCGAAAAGTAGTTGACACTTGATTTCTTAGGCCATTAATGGGAGGAAAAAGTGGGGTTTACTTCAAACCTTTGCCCCCTGAATCGCCGTTTGCGACCGACCATGGCCGTTTGCGACCAACCATGACCAAATGTACAGCTGTACTGTATTGTTCTGTCTCTGTTCTATGTGCAGCAGCTGTTGTTTTGCTTAAAAGGAAGGAAGAGTTGGTTATACTGGCCCGGTTTCTCCATGGTTGATTGCAAAGTGCAGCTCGCTGGGCAAAGGGTTGACAGGTCCTTGTCATAAATAGAAGGGTGCACCAAAAAGTCTCTCACTTTTCCCTCGCCTTAAAGGGTTTAAGGAATCACGTGTCAACTACTTTTCGGATAGACTATATCGATTTGAGATTTAATACATTTTAAAAAGAGACTGTGCGATGAGCACAGCAGCCAAATATGTTAAGAACTGATTATGAGAAGTAGAGAGGAAGTTCATTAAGGGGAAAAGTATATATCTTTGAACAGTGAAATGCATAGAGGGCGTTGTCCATGATGGAAGGAATATCATATTGAAGAATACCAGGTCATTCCCTGTAGTCAAATTAGAGTCGGCAGTCGGGTGAGAAATTAATCAATGCAACACACAAATGGATATGTTTCAAGTCCAGAACCGAGCTAGTAAGAAGACGTCGGTAATCATTTATTTGGTGGCTTATATGGGTGAGATGGTCTGAAAATGTACAATTCACCTTCACCAATCTTCTCAAATAACCCACATTTAAAAATGCATTACCAGCTATGGATGCGCAAATCTGCGCATTTTTTCCTTTTGTCACATACACCAAGTATAAGATGAATCCAAACATGTCCCCGAATATCTAAGAATTCCGAACTCATTAAAAGCATGTAAATAACAAAAGAAGTGGCGAATTATTCAATCAGTGCGCACCGTAAAAACGTGTATTGGATCGTCTCTCACCCAGAGATTTGACAGGGATTTCTCCCTTGTTAGCATACGTCATATATTGGAAATGAGGGTGCACTTTATGCTAATGATCTCAGTTGACCTCGTTATAGTGTGATGTTTTGTGGAATTCCGTTCCATATTTTAAACAGATGTTTGTTATTTTCGTTGTAAATTATGTCATTACCACATAGGCTATAAGGCATTGCAGCAGGGGCCTGTTGTACAAGTGTTGTGATTCTTGCCTATGTTCTGTCCAATGGAAGAGGTTCACTCCTCCCTGGTTACCCATGCAGCTTCCTACCCATCATTGATTGTATACATAGGCTCCTCCTAAAAGCTGGGAATTTCACATATATGAGGAATGTTTTCCCTCCCTACAGGGGAAGATATTGCCATAAGAATATGGCTCTCCTTAGCTTATACAACAGGACCCAAGTGTCTAAGTATTGGACTTGTTGATTGAATGTTAAGTGCCAATCATCAGACCATCATTTATAGATGTCTACAATTATGTCCCTACTGGTAGTGACTCATTGCTCAATGAAGCATACTACCAAATGATGGTTATGTTTGTTTGTTTCTAACTGTGACCAATAACTCGATTGCCTATTAGAACCTGTAAAGCCTATTTCTATAAACCTTGCTTCTTTGGACCCAAACTATATAAAAATAGACCCTGTGTATGTATGTGACAAGGGGTTCCCCACTACCCCTCCTGTCTTGAATGGGCATTTACAGGCCACTCATGCAGTGGTATGCAGAGCAAAAACCGATACTGAATTTGTTACTTTTAATCAGTTTTTCTTCATTTAAATCGTTTCTCCAGAACATATGATAGGTTTAGAGTGTTTATCTCAAAGATAGTCATTTCATTTCAGGATCTTCCACAGCTGGTAATGCATCTTTAAGACGAAAATGAGCTTCAAAATGCAGTTTAACATAACCGAACTGATACTTTAAATCAATGCGATACTAAATACACTCAAATACAGCTGGTATTCTTCATTTTTCAGCCTAATTTAGGAGAATTTCCTAAATGTGTAGAGCTGCCAATTATACATTTTCTGACAATCTGACCCATATACTAGATAGATTACACAGAGATTGGGCTGATTGGCTTATCCTGACTGGGCCAATTAATTGCCTTAACATATACAGGATCCAATCAGCAACAGGTTAACATAATTGGTTTTGTCTCTTTGTTTAATGTCTATCATGACATCCACAGAATGTTGTAATAATGCATTCATGGACCTGTTGTCTCCAGTAGTATTGCATTCAAACCAGCGCTTGCCCTCTTTCATTAAGGGACATGTGTAGGGACACTTGGAACTCTCACATGTCCAGACAGAGGACATTTCCTTTGTGTGCTGCAAATATATAAAAGCTTAAGCTTAGTTTGCTTAGTTTGTGACGCTCTAACAACTTAGAAGAGATAAAACATTGAGCAAATGATATATGTGCTAATTAAAAATTGTACTTTATATTTATACTAAAATCTTGTGACAAACCGAGGAACGAACATTGAACTAAAATCTCGTGACATACCGAGGAACGAACATGGAACTTTCAAAATATAAGAAAGGACACTCAACATTGAATATTAATAATCGGAAAAATAAAAAAAATTCAGAAATTTAGTATTGGATCGTGCGGTAGACCTGCTTCGCAGAGTATTGCTTTCCAATTCAGTGTATGATGTAATTGGCAATTTATATGTAAGCTGTAAAACTGAATAAAAGTTGTTATATATATAATATAGAGCATACTAAGTGTAGTCAATCTGAGGGGGGAACAAGTCCATCGATTATGGGTAAGACAATTCACCTTCACCAATCCTCTCAAATAACCCACAGTTAAAGGTATACACGAGTGTTCAATGGAAAAAAGATTGGTCGGTGACTTTTTCATGAAACGTTCAGGGATCATTCCTGACTACATAAGAAAGCAAGAAATGAAAAAAAAAGTATATCTCAACGACTTATTTTTTTTTCTACAGCCGCCTGAAAATAACATTGCTTTAGCATTGTAGGCTATGGAAAAATGTGTTTTTTTTCACGTTTTACTATATAAAAAAAAATTGATCGGTGACTTTTCATCAAAACTTTCTATACATATATTTGGTGTATCATGCTACTGATTTATCCAAAAAAAACTGTACGTTGACAGGTTTAAAAAAAAGTTATGGTCATTTGAAGTATGAAATAACCAATAAAACCCAATAAACATAAGCATAACTAATAAAAATGAATCTTAGAAACATGACTTAAAACTGCTGTAATGAAAATAAACCATGTCGATATTGGAAATCGTGTACAAATATATCTCAACTTATCATGGTAACGAAATATTTCAAAGAAAAAAAGGAGCCGCTAGGTGGCATGTGCGTTGACACCCGCGTATACCTTTAAGACAAAAATGAGCTTCAAAATGCACTTTAACATAACAGAACTGATACTTTAAATCAATGTGATACCAAATATATTCAGATATACCCGGTATTTTTCATTTTTCAGCCTAATTTAGGAGAATTTCCTAAATGTGTAGAGCTGCTAATCTCGGGTCATGCCATTTAATTAAGAAAAGGACCCAAGGACTGAATCATGATAGTAAGAACACATAATCCATATATCTATAAATCTGCGGTCTATGCCGTTTAAATTATACAAAAAATTCAGACCTTCAAGCAGTACATAAATAGACACAAGATAAAAACCAGAAGAAAACAACACTCTCTGGCACACATGTTCTCAATGGTGAAGATGAATTGTATGGAGGCTTCTAATATACACGTGACTATATTTCTGAGAGGTAGCATCCCATTTCTCATAGATTGATTGCTTTTGTAAATGTTGAAGAGAAATAAAAATACATATATAAATATATATTGATGTATTGTAAGGTATTAAAGTGGCTGGGTAGCTGTCCACTATTATCTAATACCCAAGCTGCTTGACAGCTATTCTGGACATCACACAGTACCCTGACACCCCTCGAATAATATTATGTTGGCACTTTAAGGGTGGTCTCTACTGGCTGCGGTAAGCTCTGCGGTAAGCCTTGCGATGGTGTTGTGCTGGTTCTGTAGGTTGAAAGGAATGATGAGGTCCTGCCTACAGGGTTCACTGGTCCTGTAGGCAGGTCCTCGCCACTTCTCACCATCACAGCACCATCGCAAGGCTTACGGCAGAGCTTACTGCAGCCAGTGGAGACCACCCTTTAATGACCACATCTCCAAAGAGATGATAGAAATACCTTCTGAATTTAAACTTCTAACTTCTAACAATCAAGTATAAAATAATTATGCCTTTAAATCAAATTGAGAATTTTGGTGTGTTACTTGGTATTTATTAATATAATTGACAAAGTCACTTTGAAGTGAGACATACCATGTTTGTCCTCTGTTTTCTGGCAGAACTTGGCGTACTCATTTGTAGCCGTAACTTTGTTGAATCCTATGTTCCAGGCTGTAATGATGCCACTGTCCTTCCGTGCCATGAGTGCATTACCATTCAGGGTACAGTACATCTCCATTGGTACCTTATCTAACAAGTTCCTTTGTTCTGGAGTCCACGAATTGTCATTCGTAAAAATTGCATCAACCTATGAAATGATGAGTAAATTGATTGTTATATTTACATTCTTAGTTCCGTTTTTCTTGACAAATTATCGGAACAATATCTGAAAACTTTCAAAATGTGCAAGGCAGTGCTACATATGACATATCACATTATGCATGTTTATTTTCACCTGATCATTTTGGATGGCCTTTAAGAGAGCTTGTATACCAGGTGCCAATACGATCTGTGAATCTGCCAAGATGTTGTTAGCTATGCCTGTCTGTCGAGCTATACACTTGGCATCAGATGCGGCACCATCATGGAAACCTGAAAACATTCACAAGGAGGGGAAGTCAACTATGCACCTCTAACTCATACTGGTCAGCAAGAGGGGATTTGCATAGCCGCCATTTTGAATTTGAATTCGCATGGAATTATGGGACTAATGGTACAGTTAAACATCTATAGAAATCATGTCATGTTCAGCATGGACTATTTATCAATGCTCTATAATCATTTATCAATGCTCTATAACCATGTGTTTTACATGTTTCCATAACAGACGTCCCCATCATTCCCACCAAGCATTCGGTTTTCATAGATGATTTATACAAGCAATGATATTGGTGAAAACATTTTTGCAATTGTCGATAAAATATTGTCAAATATTTGTATGTCAGATTTCAACAGAATCCATCCCAAGATGCACTGTAACAGACATGCGCAGTGGCACATGCAAGTCCGCTATTAAAGATCCGGAAAACTCTCATCAGAATTGCTGAAGTAATAAAAGAAAGGACGAAAGAAACATAGAAGAACATATAGTTGATATGTCAGAAGAAACTCAATGTTTAGTCACACAAATATGGATTTTGAGATGGTTTTTGAAAAGATGGGATTTGAACAGATGGGATTTCTTGCAGCTACCAGGACACCTATTACCTGCAGCTGGCACTGATGGAGGTACTTGCAGTACAGCTAGTAGTCATATAGTATATTTTTTTATATGGACTCTCTTTTTAACATTAACATTCCCGACGGGCACTGAGTGCAATTGAGTGTGATAGCACTGTGATCATTTTGTGATTGACCGCAAACCAGTGAAGTGTGATACTTATGGCCTTGAATCACAGTGAAATGGACATACCATTAGCAACCATTATGTGAAATCCATTGCGTCTATTTCCTCCAATGTTTTGGTGGTCTCACACTTGTGTTAGATCAAGTTCTCATTCATATTCATTTATGTTTGTATTAAACATGTGTTACTCAACCAATTGCATCAGCGAATACATGTTTTCTTCAAAAGTCAATAATGTGATCTCAATTGCGCATATAATGCGCAGTCTAAATCGCGTCTAAATACTCATCATAATAGGGTGACTCCACTATAGAAAAAAACCCACAATAATCACTAGTGGAAGAGGGGTAAAATTGGTTGTCGGCAACACATTTATTTCATTTCATTTCATTTCAAGAATTCTTTATTGTGTTTAGGTGGTATGACAATAAGGTTGTACAACAATCTAAATAGGCAGCTGCCTAGGTAGTTCTTCCGTTGGATGCCTGAATCTTGATTTACTTTGAAAGGTTTACAGAATTTCAACAAGAACACGAAAGTAGACAATTAAATAAATTACGAGCGTACAATAATAGAATCTGTGTTATATGGGGTGGTAGGATGAGAGACATGAGATTGGTAATGTAGTTGAAGAAGGTAATAACATAAAGCTGTGAATGCACATTGGGCATCATGAGGCACGGAGGCACGATAGGGTGACTCCACGCTCATCACATCTGATTTGTTGCCAACAATTGCAAAATATCTAACTTGATTAGATATTTCGTCGCAAACAATTTCGCAGCCGTTTTTTGCCGTTTTTCCCATAGTGGAGTCCCTGCATAATGCAACCACAACTGGACGCAATACCTGGCACTGCTCACTCACCTAGCATTCACACTTACTGTCGCGCATCTAACACTGCATTCAATGACACTCATACTCACTCTCTAATAACAAGTCAAAGAAACCCCTACACACAAAGCTAAATGATATAAGCCTAGGTCAGTAACTTTATGCAGGGCGGGATAATTGTTTTTGTCTGGTCTCAGAGCCTAATCTATGCATAGAAAACAATTCTATTATATATGTTCGAAATAACCCTTAGCTAATAGCCCTTACCATTATGTGACTTGTTTCCACCAGGTGCCGCAACTGGGAACTGGAGTGCATTTGCAAATTCTTTTACAATAAAAGTGCCACTAATACACTTGTATGGCATTTATACCACTATACATATTCGGCATCATGTACATAGAAATGTTATAAGTGATATACATCTATGGTTTATGTCTGTTATATACCTGCTTGATATTGAAAAATGCTGTGATAAAAATACCCTTATGATTGTACATATAGTTTGTCCCTAGTGGCTTGGGCAAGGCAGAGCAAACAAACAACTAATGCACTACGGATGGAAGTCTTCTATGCTTCAGGCTCACATAGAGGATGGTAGAATTGATGAAAATGAAACGATGCACACAAAGAGTGGGCAACACATGCTCTGCCCTAAACTCTCTTTGAAACTTTTAGGGAATAATGTTACCCTTCAAACTCTCTATTATGATATATATGTGAGAAGAAATATACTGCCACTGCCAGGCCAGGAAAATGAAACTGCCATGAAGTGTCTCATTTATTTCAGATGCTATTAATTAATATAAGGAATATGTAGTGTATAAATATCCCTCTTAAAATGCAATCTCGCAATCATAGCGCAATAATTATTGCGTGAAAAGCGTCCACTCTCATCACAGAACTCTGGCGAGATGATTGCGCATTAGAAATCGCGTAGAATCGCGCTCATTTGCCCGTCGGGTTAGCCCTCTATATAGTAGCACTAGCATTAGATAAGTTAGAACCAGTGTGAGTCAGTAGTTAGGCACAGCAGTGGACGGAAAACAATGGATATTCAGCAATGGATAACTACCCGTGAGTCCATGTCAAGGTTAAAACTGATTTGCGAAATGACTATACATGTATCTTTATTGTACTTGATTACTTGTGAAATGATTTGATTCATTGACTTGCTGTATAAACATTCTGTAGTAGCTCCTCTGTATCTTACCATCTACACTGCCTACCATGCCAACACCATGCTATGGCAGTGAAGGGTGTCTCTACTAGAGCTGGATTTAACACTTAATGCCGGCCAGTTCCAGCAGAGGGAGACGCTATATGAACATTCATACTCAAGTAAAGACACCTTCCTGCAGATGTTAGGCCGAGTATACCATACTTTGCAAGGTGATTAGACCTTTGCTTGAAACTATAGGTTTCTTTCCACTCGAGGTCCGGAATATATCTGTTGTTCAAATCAAGCTGTTACCATATTGCTTTGGCATGCTGTTTAAGTAATAAAACCTGTCACCTATCATATAATACATTATAGATATAATATTTTACATTATATTGTCATGGTGCACCCACAGGTTTCATTAACATCAAAAGACATCAATGATAAATATTACCTATTTTCTTGCCGGCCAAATCAACAGGGTTGAAGGTAGAGCCCTTTAGTACCCAGAAGTTGACTGTATATCGATTCAGATAGGGCTTGGAGAATGCCAATGAGGCGATGCGTGGCACTGTGACAGCCCAGCCCATACAGGCATCATACCTCCGGGACATTAGGCCTACAACATGGAACATATATATACAGGTTAGTTTTAAGCTTTTGTTCTACCTCGTTCACAAACATTAAAGGATCCTATATTTGGTGGACTTGGAAGGCACTGAACATGAAAACCGGTATACAGGTCCTTTAGACTTTGGAATTTCCAGAATTGCCAACCTGGTCCTGGGGAGGAGTGAGCACCCTTGTTTACCTGGTCCTGGGGAGGAGTGACCGCCCTTGTTTACCTGGTCCTGGGGAGGAGTGAGCACCCTTGTTTACCTGGTCCTGGGGAGGAGTGACCGCCCTTGTTTACCTGGTCCTGGGGAGGAGTGAGCACCCTTGTTTACCTGGTCCTGGGGAGGAGTGACCCCCCTTGTTTACCTGGTCCTGGGGAGGAGTGACCGCCCTTGTTTACCTGGTCCTGGGGAGGAGTGAGCACCCTTGTTTACCTGGTCCTGGGGAGGAGTGAGCACCCTTGTTTACCTGGTCCTGGGGAGGAGTGAGCACCTTTTTTACTTGGTCCTGGGGAGAAGTGACCGCCCTTGTTTACCTGGTCCTGGGGAGGAGTGAGCACCCTTGTTTACCTGGTCCTGGGGAGGAGTGAGCACCCTTGTTTACCTGGTCCTGGGGAGGAGTGAGCACCCTTGTTTACCTGGTCCTGGGGAGGAGTGAGCACCCTTGTTTACCTGGTCCTGGGAAGGAGTGAGCACCCTTGTTTACCTGGTCCTGGGGAGGAGTGAGCACCCTTGTTTACCTGGTCCTGGGGAGGAGTGACCCCCCTTGTTTACCTGGTCCTGGGGAGGAGTGACTGCCCTTGTTTACCTGGTCCTTGGGAGGAGTGAGCACCCTTGTTTACCTGGTCCTGGGGAGGAGTGACCCCCCTTGTTTACCTGGTCCTGGGGAGGAGGGAGCACCCTTGTTTACCTGGTCCTGGGGAGGAGTGACCGCCCTTGTTTACCTGGTCCTGGGGAGGAGTGAGCACCCTTGTTTACCTGGTCCTGGGGAGGAGTGACCGCCCTTGTTTACCTGGTCCTGGGGAGGAGTGAGCACCCTTGTTTACCTGGTCCTGGGGAGGAGTGAGCACCCTTGTTTACCTGGTCCTGGGGAGGAGTGACCGCCCTTGTTTGCCATCCAGCAGTTCTTGAACGGATCCAAAATTATCCTGCAGTCCATGCCTCCCTCTGTGCACACTGTAACGTATATAAGAGTTTGTCAGGAACGCCAATAAACCTGCATAATGCCAACTTAATTCGTTCCCATGATTGCTTTAGATGAGTTGCCTTCCTTCAATCTTTTAATTATGTAAGAGATATGTGATCCAGGAATTTTGCCCACTAGATACAGGATATTATTTTATTTTCTGTTTTTGTTCTTATAGTTGTCGTTTTTCTCATTTTCAATGACACTGCCCAGTGTCTATGCAGCATTCCAGCTCCTAAGTGACTATGCAATGCATACTTACTTACTTAAGTGACTATGTAATGTCCACTTTTCTAATATAAAAGTAAAATATAAAAGTAAAAACAATGAATCTATCATAGAGAGGTCCACACTTGTTCTTGTTTTTATTCTGCTACGGCCTTTTGATCCTTGGAAACAAAATCTACATCTATAATATATATATTTCCCCAGGATGATTGGATAACTTACCTCTGTCTATACATCTATAATATCTATAAATTAGATGAGATGTAATAATATAATAAAGGCTGTAGGCAGCTTCAGTGGCGACAACAGTCACCCTTTATTAAAATATAAGGTGAAAAAATAAAAAAATGTTCATGTTCTCTCTTTCGAAAACGAGCAGCAACTGTCTGTTCCTGCGTTTGAACTTGGCGGGCTTGGGTGACCCCCGGTCACGTGGACAGTCACTTCTATTTATAATCGCATAGCTGAAGCTATATGTGATCCGTTTTAGGAAAATGAGTCATAGGTCGCAAAAAATGGATTTTGAGATATTATTATATTTGAAAAACTGAGATCAGGCCAATTCTAAAGAGAGTAAACAGTAGGACATTTAATATGCATTTCTATATTTTAAGTGTTGTATTTTTATTATTGAAAACAAAGTTTGCAGTATTTTTGGGTGAGCAATTACTAGTGAAGTAGCTACATATATTCATTCCGACAACCCTAGAAGTACATGGATATATTTATTACACTGTCCTGAAATTCGGGACATGTATTCAGGCTACTAGAGGCTTTAAGCATCCTAGAAATTAAAACATTCCCACAAATATATCCTGTGAATAAGTCACTTTGAGAAATAACAATTTTGCGACTTGTGACTGATTTTCCTAAAACACATCACATATGATACCATTAAGTCAATCCCCTTCTTACCCCAGCAGTTATAAGAGCCCTCAGCAGTTATTAGAATCCCAGCGCCTTTTAACAAGTGGTCCAAACTCATACCCAGATATTTTTGTTTTATTACAGACATATATATAAGAACAGGTAGTATTGGATGGCAATTAGCAACTGTATTGAGAGAAAAGCAGAGACTAAGCAGATAGTCATGACAGCATTAGTGGCCATATAAATTTATTAAAAAAATTAGCAAGAAAATCTACTAAGTTTTTTCTCAGATTGTGTGCATTGTTCATTTTGTAGTCTGAAGTTTGAATTTAAATTCACAGCACCAGGAGATAAACTTGTCATCACAAGGAGTCAATTGTCCATTCCCACCCCCACCATCCCCAAAGGACGACCACATACACACCCAGCACTTATTAGAATCCTGGTGGTAATTTAAAGCTGCTTTCCCTGATGACGCAATTGTTGATTTCACCCGTTTTTCTTGTAATTACCTTCAAATTAGTTACCAAAACTCACAATCAGGGGTCTGTCACATAATGACAAGTTTGCTAAAGCTGTAAATTCAAGGATTTATTAGATTATCCTGCAGCCGATTTCAAACTTGTTTGGCCGTTTTGCTTTTCATGGTGGCAGTAGGTGGCAGCACTGAGTGGACACTCTTGTATTTTGTACAATAGAGTATATAGAGCCCCAGCCACCACTCAGTGCTGCCATCTGCCAAATATGATCTTTTCATTTCTCAACCGTGTACACCTTTAGAAATCCGAGCATAGATCTTCAATTTTTTAGTCTTCAATATTAGAAAATCGACCCAAGTTCTTGAGGCAAGTGTAGGCAGTGTATCAGGGCTTCAAATAAACAGGATTGCAGTAAACTTGAGAATTTTAGCTGGGAGGGCAGCTTTAACAGATATCACTGATACCCCGGTGGTAATTAGATCCCCAGCATTATTAGAATCCTGGCAATTATTGGAGGTTATACAGTATATATCCACAGGGAAACTTACCTCTGTCTATAAGATCCAGTGCAAATCCTTGATGGTAACCATTTTCATCACTGTAAGAGTTAAATAAATGAGGTCAGCAAAGTTAGCACACTTACCAATAATGATAATCCATAATATTAATTCTGTTAGAGAAAAGTGTAATTCTCCACATCTCCTCTGAAACTGCTGGAAAGATTGCCGCGATTTTAACAGAGGACATACTTTGGCATAGTGTTTTATGAGCAATTTCCTGGAAAATAAGGGTTTAATAAGGGTTTCAAATATGATTTACACCCATTTCTTTAACACCCACCTTTTTGAGTTTGACTTTCCATAAGGAAGCAGTAGCTGGATAACCAGTAAATGTGAGTCAAAAAGCTTCAATACTGCGTCATAAGAAAGAACTTGTTGTCATAGCATCCTCCTCCTTTCTACTTCCTTCTCCTTCTCCTCCCCCCCTCCATCCTCACAGTTTAAACCACTTTATTCCTGTTCTTCCCTTCATAATTACTCTAATAGTACCTCCTTTCGCTGTCTCTGTCTACATCTCTCTTCCCACGGGTATATATGCCAGTAGACTTTTATTTCCATATCATAATTACATATCATGCCATACAGTGAAAGGTAGCAGTAGCAACACAAGCACACAAACTCTCAGCAAGGTCACCATTGTTGGTGATCGATCATAATCTGACTATAGCTGGATAACCAGTGAATGTGAATCAAAAAGGTTCAATGCTGCGTCATAAGAAAGAACGTTTTATCATTGCAACAGAGTTCAACACTGCATCGTAAGAATGAACATATATCAGTAACATATTCAACCTCTTCCTCCCTCTTCCCCTCCTCCTGCTCCTCCTACTCCTCTTCCTTCCCGTCCTCCTCCCTCCATCCTCACATAAATCTTGTTTAAATTTTAAACCTCTTTATTCCTGTTCTTCCCTTCATAATTACTCTAATAGTACCTCCTTTCGCTGTCTCTGTCTACATCTCTCTTCCCATGAGTATATGCCAGTAGATTTTTATTTCCATATCATAATTACAAATCATGCCATACAGTGAAAGATAGCAGTAGCAACACAAGCACACAAACTCTCAGCAAGGTCACAAGGACACAAGGTTAACATAATAAATAAAAAGTAGGACTGGATGTATGTTATGTTGTCATTGGGCTATGACTAAACTAGTGTTTTGAAAAGAAATGACATGCTCTAGTAAGCTTCACTTGCTGGATATGAGCTGGGAGTTGCTGGGACCGGTGGAGTGTTCCCCGCATGCTGCCTACTGCATCGAGAGTGGTTGATTGCAATTTCTTGATGCCTGGTTTTGCTTTCAGGCCAGAGAGCCATCCTGTAATTTGTAGTTTCTCTGGCCTGGAGCCTTCAATTCAATTCAATTATTCAAATGTGTTAACACATTTGGTTTTGCGAACTCTCAACAACTGAAGTGAGGAAGATTATAAAAGATATAAATTTATGCATCTAAGAATTCAGGAATTGAATCTCTTCCATCCACTATTTTGAAATCATGTTTGTTAGCATTAGATGACCATGTAACCCACAGCGTTAATACTTCACTGTTATTGGGCAGGGTATCTAGCTCCTTTAAGCTAGCCCAAGTAACGCCACTGTACAAGGCAGGCAGTAGAATGGACACCACCAATTATAGGCCAATTTAATGTATAAAATACTGGAAAAGCAGTGCACCAACAACTGACAAACTATTTTGAAGCAAACATGGTAATAACCAACATGGTTTTCAAACAGGACCCTCTATACAGCAAGCACAGTCGATTTTCTTAATACTATATACACAAATCTAAATAATAAGCTTCTCAACAAAACTGTTTTCCTTGACTTCAGCAAAGTGTTTGACATTGTTCATCATCAAATATTAATAGATAAACTAAAATCATACGGCATAAATGGCATGCAGCTACTCTGGTTCACAGATTATCTTAAAAATAGAAGGCAATTTGTAACTGTCAATGGCCTGAAATCAGAGGAGGGTACTGTTACCTACGGAGTCCCACAAGGAACAATCCTAGGTCCCACATTATTCACCATTTATATAAACGACCTACATTCAGTTGTCAAACATACAACACTTTGCAGATGACACTGTAATATTTTATCACCATTCAGATGTTGCATCCCTCCATACAAATTTACAAGACCTTGATAGTATATCCACCTGGTGTGCAACAAACTGTCACTAAATGCATCAAAATGTAAAACAATGTCTTTTTCTCTTACCTACTCAAAAAAGTCAAAACTGATTAAATCACTACACAACCTCACCCTCGGTAACACCACGCTAAACACAGACGTATAAACCATATTTACACAAAACCCTGAAGGTAATAACCTCAAAAATAAAACTATTGTGGTGGTCGTGTGTTTTATGGGTTCCGGAATAGTGCAGTCCGGGAGTCCGAGACTGTCCGCTGGTTGATTCCAGTCCTTTCGGACTGACGCCAGAGGGCAGTCAAGGGCTCTCGGATCTATCCGAAGCACAGACCCTGGAAGAGTGGTCTGTAGCTTATTTACTATTATTTGTATTCATCACTTTATATTGTGTCTTTTCCTTGTATATTGTCATTTTATGCTATGCAAATGTTCCTTTATGTGTTCGTACCCAATCTCTGGTTTTACTTATTCTTAACTTCGCTTTTATAAGAATATCTGTGATATCGATATTCTCCACACCTTGTTTATACTATTTCCTATTGTATATGTTCCCTTTCTGGCTGGTCCAGAAAGGTTGGTCTAAGGTTGTGAGGTAATAAAACCAGAGTATGAGAGTAATTCTTGTTCCGTTTTATTCCTAAGCTAAGAGTCCCGAACCGAGTTCACTACAATTGGTGCCGTGACCAGTTCTTAGCCACAACCAGAAGTTAGCTTTTCAAAAAGCCTGAAAAGTGTTCGGATCCATCCAGGTAGAATTCTATGAAATAAAAAAAGAGAAAGAGGTCGGTAGAAATGTCAGACCTAAATAGAGCGAGTCAGACGGAACAGTCGGCCGGGGCTACTGGAGGTGCGGGCAGAGGCAGAGGTAGAGGTACAGGTGCTGTACCGAAGGTCCGAACCGCAGTGCCTAGACCGAGTCCAAGCACAAAGAAAATTACACAAGATGTTTGGGCATTCCGCGATCCTCGCGAAAGATTTTTTTCGGACGATACGGATGAGGGCTCCCCACAGAGGAAAGAGTCTACTCCACCTCTGCAGTCTCAGGTAGAGGCTTGGCGCAAAGCCTATGAGCGGGCGCACAAGTTCAGCTTGGGCCAGAGAAACCAAGTGGTGATGTTGGAAGATCAGAATGCAGAGCTCCAGAGAACTCTACAAGATTATGCTGAGAGGAGTGATCGTTCAACAGCCAGGTTAATGGCTGAAAACGAAAAACTCCGGGCCGAAGCTTCTAGAGTCGATGATTTGTCCAGATTAATAAATCAGGCAGATCAGACAACAGAATCTCCAAAGGCACAGCCAACGTTAGAGCAAGTGGCTGCTATTTTCGGATTGGGGACGGGCACTGGACCCGAGTCCCCGATAGAGAATCCAGCACCCGAAGAAACTGGCAATGTGAGGAATGAAGGACAGGGGGAGTCTTATGTACTTAGGACTCCTGCTTCCTTCGTTAGGGGAGCCGAAAAGAAGGTCCAGATTATGACCCCGGAAATTCCCCAAACTTCCTCACCAAACCAGGGAGTAGTCACCCCACCCACTGGTACAGCGGGTAGACCGGGCATAGGAGCTGGCATCTCCACCATTAAGAAACTGGCGGATAACACTATTGGTTATCCGGGTGGACATGTCACGGATGGAACCTATGTCCGTCATAATGTTGTTGGTAGTGCAGGTGCTGATTCCTCGCGGAGTTATGTTCCTGTGGCTCATAGTACAACAATGAGGAGAGAAACATACTCATTCAAAGATAAATCCTTGACACAAGGATTAAGATATGACGGGCCCGAGCCAGCTGCAAGCTCATTTCATTATGAGTACATGCATGAAGCGGCAAGTCATGTCCCGAAGATGTCTTTCTTGAAGCAATGGGATTCTTCCAAAGACAGTTGGAGCATTCATCTGGGAGAGATGAGGGTGATGGCAGAAGCTCAGAATTGGTCAGACGATATTTTCTTGATGTTTCTGAAGTGTACCTGCCGCCGCCAAGTTCAGGAGCTGGGGGAGTTACCCCCTGGACTGAAACTCCCAGAGTTTGTCCAGCATATGGAGGCAAATTTCGGGGAACACAACTCCCGGAAGAAGGAGGCCATCTTCTATGCTGCGCGACAAACAATGAATCAGACTAGTCGCAACTTCGCAAATGAAGTTGTGAAGAAAGCCCGAATTGCCTTCGGCAATGTAATAGACTATACCGGACGCACATTGTGTTTGAAGGTATATCTAGATGGCCTATCCAACGCCAAGGAAGCTTGGTGGATACGACTCCAGGAACCTTATGACTTGGAACAGGCCGTCCATTGGTCCGAGGTGTTCGAGGGAGCTGATTTGGATGCTGTGAATACTGTATCCATACAGAACACTACCGCTAGTTCAGCGCCGGACTTTTTCGGACCGCCTGAAGCTGGTGGAGGGCATAAGAGCAAGACCCCGAAGAAGTCTGTCATTGCCCAGATTACTGAGGCATTGCACGCCAGTGATATAGTGGAGTCAGAAGAAGAAGACTCTGGCATTGGCGCAATTGTACAGGCCATTCAGTCATGGCAGGCTCACAAGAAACCAACCCCGGATGCCCCGAAAACATCTTATTATGAGAGGTCTGGGTATAGGGGGAAGAAAGAGTTTCCGAAAACTAAACCCTGCTACTTCTGTGGTGAATTTGGACATAGAATCTCTGAATGTTCAAAGAAGAAGGGGCTGTTCAAACTCCTTGCAGAATCCGAAGCAAGGACAGCCGCAGCAGGAAATTCGGAAAACTAGAAGGGGCCCTCATGAGAAGCGTAGTGAGGGTCGACGGCAAGGCGCTTCATAATACCGCAATCCGAGAGGAGTATGAAAGTAGTGTAGAGATCGGGAGTAAAACCCAGGCACCGCTTAGTACGCTCGGAGGAATCCCAAGTGTGGACGAATCCGAGTCGAAAGGTGGAGAATCTAGATCGTTGCCGGACGGTAAAGCTCTTTCAAAGGTCTGTACTCCTTTGAGAAGTCCGGAGGATGACCCTGATATACGATGGGGGGAATCCGGATTCCAAGCTGAGGAAGGGCAGATTTTAATGGTCAAGAAGAACCGTAATAAACCTGCCAAGATTCAGAAGGTTTCTGTGCTACGGAAGGAAACTCTGGAGATCCCGTCTAAGTTATTAGTTCGGGAGAGATGGTATGCCCCAGTGATGGTAGGTGGGATGAGTGGATTCTTTTTGGTTGATCCTGGTGCTACTACCAGTTTGATCACTAAGAAGTTCTATGATTCCCTTCCACATCCACCGCCAATGATGCCGGTCCGAACGGTGTGTGCGATGGGAGATGGAACACCTATTAACACTTATGGTAGCGTGCTATGTCCGTGGAATATAGGTGGACGGACCTATATGATTACATGTCTCGTTGTCAGTGGTTTACAAGGCCCTGAGGATGGGATACTCGGTGCAGATTTTTATTATGTGCATCGATGTAGTCTTGATTGGTCAGGATTACTTTACTTGGATAACTACGGTCATTCCGTGAGTTGTAAACTCTGGAAGAGACAAGGTAGTAGTAAAGAAAAGTCCTCCGTGAAGGCGGTGCAGGTCGGAAATTCACTTGCAGGTATAGAGGTGACACTCAAAAGAGGTGTAACCCTTGTACCCGGCAAAGTGACTCTGGCCGAATTAAACATTCACGGTGGCTCAGACACATCGGATGGATTGATGTTCGAGCCAGACCAAAAATTACTAAGTGACTATGCCTTGGGAAGCTTGAATACATACGTATCAGGTGACGGGAAACCGGCTGTGGTGGCATTTAGTAATCCGTCCGGGCGAGCTATTAAGCTCGGAAAGAGAAGAATGGTAGGCAGATTGTATAGTGTGACTTTACTTTCACAAGATTCAGTCATGTCTGGGGAAGAGGATGACGGTGTGATCGAAGAGGTAATCATCAATTCAATACAGGTTATGGAATCACCTGTGGCGGATGATGATTTGATCTCACCTGAAATGCCCGAGAAAATGCCCCCCACTGTGTGTCCGCTGGCTAAGTTAATATCGGACTCAGACCTGCGGGATCAAAAAGAAATTAAAAGTGCAACAGATCTACTGAAAGAATATCAGGACTGTTTCTCCATCCCAGGGTCCGGGAAACTACTGGGATGCACACATAAAGTCCGACACGCTATTAATACGGGTGATGCGGCCCCTATTAAGCAAGCGTATCGTCGGATACCAGTAGCAAAGAGAGACAAGGCCGAAGCAGAGATCTGGAAAATGTACAAAGAAGGCCGGATCGAACATAGCAGCAGTCCTTGGGGTGCTCCTATAGTTATGGTGGCCAAGAAAGATGGGACCCAGAGGTTTTGTGTCGACTATCGTCAGCTAAATGCAGTGACCATAAAAGATAGTTTTCCATTACCTCGGATAGATGAGTGTGTGGAAGCCCTTGGAGGAAACAAGTGGTTCTGCACCCTAGATCTAGAGAGTGGATATTGGCAGGTAGCCATGGATGAGGAAAGTAAACACAAAACTGCTTTTCTGTCCACTGTGGGCTTATTCCAATTCAAAGTTATGGCTTTCGGATTGTGTAATGCCCCGGCTACTTTCCAACGCATGATGGATCAGATGTTAGACGGACTCAGATGGAAGTCCTGTCTGGTCTATTTGGACGATATTGTGGTTTTCGGAGAGACTTATGAGCAGTGTCAAAGTAACCTCAGACTCGTCCTAGACCGAATCCGAGACTATGGTCTAAAACTAAAACCGAAGAAATGTGATTTCTTTCGGCAAAGAGTGGAATATTTGGGAAGAATTGTATCTCCGGATGGCATTCAAGCTGATCCGAAGAAGGTACAAAAGGTCAAGGACTGGCCTATTCCCAAGAACGCCAGAGAGGTGAGGCAATTCCTTGGTTTTGCTTCTTATTACCGAGAATTTCAAAAGGATTTCGGAATAATAGCAGCCCCTCTGCAAGATGTAGTGACCGCGGCAGGGAAAGAGAAGCGCTATAGCAAGCCTATAGTGTGGACGCCACGGTGTGACGATGCCTTTAGCAAGCTGAAAGAAGCCCTAGTAACTTCTCCAGTGTTGGGATTTCCCCGAAAGGTGGGAGACTTCATTCTGGACACGGATGCTAGCGGTTTCGGGATGGCTGGGATCTTGTCTCAGATCCAGGATGGGAGAGAAGTGGTATTGAGCTATGCTAGCAATAGTTTTTCTAAATCACAGAAGAATTATTGTGCTACCAAACGCGAGCTCTTAGCTGTTTTGACCTATCTGAAAAAGTTTCGACATTACCTATTGGGAAATCGGAACTTTGTGGTTCGGACAGATCATGCATCCTTACGTTGGTTGCTAAACTTTAAGGATCCAACTGATATGCTCGCGCGGTGGTTATTGACGCTGCAAGAGTATGGTCTGGATCAGAATATGATTGTCCATCGTGCTGGAAAGAAGCATGAAAATGCTGACGCGTTATCACGACTTCCCACTCGGAAATGTGGAAGACTAGATTGCTCGGATTGTGGTATTCATGATGCTGTGGCTGCCCCCACTACTGTGGCTTTAGGCACACAGGAGCAAGTGTTGCGGGAGGCTCAGCAGGAAGATCCACTCATCAAAAGATTACTGGCTATTGTTGCGGGTACAGAGGATGTCCCTAGCAGAGAAGATCTAGCTGGAGAATCCAATGAATTCCGTACATTTGTCCAGCATCTGGGTAATATGGAAATGAGAGAGGGTGTGCTATGTCTGGGTTGGACAAGACTAGCCACAGGAAGGAAGTATTGGAGGAAACTCATTCCTGCCTCTTTGAGAAAGGAAATATTCCAAGGGATGCATGGTCCGAAGATCTCGGGTCATTTCGGTACATTTAAAAATTCTTGGTCAGCTAAAATGAAATATTACTGGCCAGGGATGAGGTACGATTTGAAACGATGGATCCGGGCCTGTCCGGAATGTAGTATGAGGAAATCCAGACAAGGGGGAGGGACTTCCCTCCTTAAGAAAGAAAAACATGGGGATAGGTGGAATCGGATAGGATTGGACATCTTGGGACCTCTTCGGACAACTCCCAGGGGAAACAATTATATCATGGTGGTAACGGATCATTTTTCGAAATGGGCCGAAGCCTACCCCATGGCAGATCACACTGCAGAGAGTTGTGCAGATGTACTCTTCAGAGAATGGATCCTACGATTCGGGTGCCCTGTTGCTTTGCAAACCGATGGAGCTCCCGAGTTTAGGTCTCTGCTCTTAAGATCCTTGTTAGAAATGTTGGGGGTTGAGAAATTAATTACTCTTCCCTACAGACCCATGAGCAATGGTCAAAGCGAGAGACTCAATCGTGTCCTCGTGGAACAATTGTCATGTCTAACAGATGGAACTGAAGATAACTGGGATATATTAGCGCCCTGTATTGCTCATGCTTATCGGGCCACGGTACATGCCAGTACACTCTGTACTCCGAATTCTGTAGTCTTCGGGACAGAGCTGGTGGCACCAATGGATTTAGTCTATGGTGTGACACCAGGAGAACTGGATTTCCCATGCAAAGTGGGATATGTGGAGCACTTGAGACAGTGTATGAGAAAGGGGCACCAGTACGTGAGAAATAATCTCGGAATTTCTGCAGTCCATCAGAAAAGGGATTATGACAAACGTTCTCGTCCTCCGAGATTCCAAGTGGGGGAGGTAGTATACCGATTCTGTCCCCCAAAGGCCTCTAAAAAGATCGGACCCAAGTGGGATGGGCCTTATGTCATCAAAAGATTCATAGGAGGTACCACCTGTGAATTAGAAACCTCGGAAGGTCTGATGAGATATCATATAGACTACTTGAAGCCAGCCTTTGACGAAAATGGACCCATACAGGCAGCGAACCTGCATCGGGCGTCCGAATTCCAGAAGCAGGCTAAAACAGGTAGAGATATTCTCCGACTTATCGATGGGAAAGTAGTAGCTGGGAAAGATTGTATAGTTCCTGCGGCAAAAGCTAAAATAACTATAGGGGCCAAGCCGAGAGGCAGGCCCCGAAAAGTTAAACCAGCAGGACAAGAGAAGCCCGTCCGAAAGAGGGGTAGGAAGACAAAGAGAGCGGATACTGTAAAAACTACAGCTCCTGTGTCAACTATTCCTCCTCCTGTGACAGAGAAAGGCCGAGGCAAATTGAAAAAGAATGCAGTAGTGCCTCAACCTGTTATTCAGGGGAAGAAAAAGACGAGGGCTAGAAGGAAACCGGGAAGACCTAGGAAAACAGTAGTGCCGGATAAACCCGAAGCTCCAACAACTCCGAAGAAAAGAGTTGGGAGGCCTAGGAAGTTACCAGGCGCTGCTGTTCCACCAATCTTACCGGGTGGTAGACGGACAAGAAATAATCCGGGTCCGGATACTAGTAATCCTTCCCCAGCTCTGACAAGGGCTAAGCGCACGCGCAATGCCCCAGTTCGGTTGCAAATCAAATAGAATATGGTATCAAATGAGTTAAAATTACCGAACTGATTTTGGCTCAATAAAAAAGTACACAACGAGAAGTCCGACTGGCAGTAGACCGGAGAATTGCTGCTGTGTCCCCTACCGGCGTAATGGATTCATTTCTATTGTGACTGGGAGACGAATCTTTGTCTTAATAAGTATTTGTTTGAACGATAGGTATTGACATGATCTAGGCTTGCACTGCGGGTCAATGAGACCTGGAACTTGCTGTAAGATCGGAATCTATTTATAGCAGATAGAATGTAGCAATTAAACCTATCCTGATGGCAAAGAAAGTGGAGATTAACAAAGGGCCTGTCATGTCTCAACAGGCAGATCAGAATAGCTATTGGATTAGCACCCAATCATGCTATGTGAGCGTGCTCGGAGAAGGAGCGCGGGAAGCGTTGGCGCTACCGTCGCGGTGTCGGGTTGGAGTACTAGCGTTGCACCAGGTGCGGCGAGAGTGTTCTACCCTTTGCCATTCTGCTTCCGGAACTCGTATGAGTAAGCAACCGACAGACTTTCACCAACCGTACAGTAAGTTTATCAAGCGATGATGTACATAAAGGACTTGTCATGTTGTTGATCTTGTATGAGTGTAAGATGTCTAGAGATTTGAACGTATGGTACCCTGTATTTTGTTGCCGATTGGCATTTCTATACTTTGGCGGGCTGGTGCCTGGTACCGCTACGTCCATTTTGATATACACACTGTTAGAAATACTAGCTACGGGTATGCGTGTTGTATGTTGTTCTCTAGCATAGAAGTGAACCATCATGCCCTGTTAACTTATTCCATTATGATGTTTGGACGTAATTAACCCTTCCGGATTGGTGGGAGATGTGGCAACGGTGTGTTGGCTCGCTAGAAACCTAGTTCGGATCGACCCACGCTAAAGGAGTGGGGGACTGACAGCACAGTTCGGATCCGAAGGGCCATCCGAAGCTCAGTCCGAGAATGGACAAGGCTCAGAAATCGGGCTTTGTTATTCCATGGAGTCTTGTCATTAAAATGCTTTGTTTGTATTCCTTTTCTAGCAAAGTAATCGAAGATGGAGAAGGCTATGGCTGAGCAAGTCGAGAAGGAGTTGGCCGAGGCGGAAAGATTGATGGCCGAGGGCATCGAAACTGAGCTCCCTGCCATGACAGAGGCGGAGGAGCAACAGTTGTTGCTCGAGGAGGGGGCTGCTAATCTCATGGGGTTAGCAGCCGAAGTCAGTGAAGTGGTGGAGGACGAAGGACACGACCGTTCTGAGTCCGAAGCCATGGAAACTGAAGCTTCCGAGGAAGTGGTGAAGGAGGAGCCGAAGCTTCGGGTGAAGGCCAAACCCGTAGCTGAGGCAAGTCCGAGGGACAAAGGGGAGACTGTTGTCGACCCTGACGTCCTACGCCGCTCTCCGAGGAAGCAGTCAGCACCCCGGAAAAGTGAGGATGGATCCCAGTCTCCATCGAGCCCTAAAAAGGCTGACGGTGAGGACATGGAATCCCGGGGCAGATCCCGAAGTCGCAGATACCCTGTCGGTGGCAAATCGGGATCCGCATCCATGACCCGAGGCGGGTCAAGTAGGTCGGAAGAGGAGAAGAGAAGCAAGAGCGCGGTGCCACAACCAAGCACCAGTTCTGTTTCTGCTGGGACCACCTCTTCCAAGAAACAGAAGCAGAATCCGAAGCTGTCCTTTAAGAAAGTGAGAAGGGTCCACAGCGCTCGGATGTCTGTGTGGAGAGCTAGGGTTGGTGAGATTGGGGGAAGTCTAGAGCACTTCAAGGCTGTAATGGATAAGCCCGACAATACAGCACCCATCAACCCTGGTTCGGACAAGCCAGGATTCCGGTTTCCTTCTGATGGTCCGGAATCAGACTCAGACGACGTTGATTTCCCCGGGACAATGAAACGCTATGAGTCCGAGATCTGGCCCGAGCTGTTGCAGGAGGACAGCTTGGATGAGGGCACCTTGGGAAAGCTCAAGATGTCCCCTATGCTCTGGAAGCCAGGACACCGTTGCCCCTTCTTGGTGTGTCGGTACACTGGTTTCCGAGATGTGGGTGTAAAAATTTACACCACCCGAGAGAGGTTCTTTCGCCATTTGTGCGAGTGCCACGCCCCCCTCCGTCAAGCCTGGACTTGCCCGTACACTAGCTGTGCACAGGTCCTGGATCGGAAGGGTGAGCTTATCCAGCACTTGATGAATGGTGAGGTGAGACAGCACAACCTCAGTCGGGAGAAGGCCCAGGCCCGCATGGTGAAGGACACAGTAACCGCCGGAAAGAAAGAGAATCCTCTCTTTTACAAGATGGTGTACTTGTCCTTCAATCACCTGAAGGTCTTAAGAAAGGCACAGGCTGCAGTCCAGACCCGGCTAAAGGCTGCAGAGAAGGCCGAAGCTAGGAAAGCCTCTTCTTCCTCCAGTTCTGGGCTTAGCAAACCCGCAACTGGACAGCAAGACTCGGTATCGGTGAGCTCTGCTTCCAGCAGCGTTGCCCCTGAGTCCGGAAGTAGGCCCGCTTCGGACAAAAAGACCTCCAAGAAGACGCACAAACGACAGTCTTCGAGCCATCCGGAGGCACCCATCACCAAGAAGGGCCGCAAAACCCAGCAATGGGTGGAGCAAGCCAAGGAAGATCTGCCTTCTCGCCATGACACCCAAGAACTGGTCCGGGCAGTTGACGTTAACGTTGAAGCTGCCCTGACGGATCTAGAGAAGGCAGCCATAGCTCTAAGCGAGGGGGTACGTCGGTCAATTGCTTCGTTGACCACGCCCCTTCAACGTTTGGAGACTGTGGAGAGTAGGATTGATGAGGTCGCCAACCTCCGAGAGGAGAACAACCAACAGGCGGTCATCATCAAGACCCAGCGCGCGTCCCTAGCCCAGAAGGACAATCAAATCCGCGATTTGATGGAGGCTAACGCGCGGCTGAGGTCAAGGTTGGAGTCCGCGGAGTCCAGTTCTCCGCCGGAGCAGGACCCAACAGAGAGTGTGGGAGTCACAGATCCATCTGCCCCCACTCTACATGTGGATGGTGGTCAGGCTGGGGCGATCCAGGTCAATGCCCTCCAACTGGATGTACTATCACAGTTGTTGGGACAGATCGGGAAACTCCCCCAGATGGCCCAGATGGGTGTTAAAACACCTAGCCATCCTTCAGCATCCCCCTTTCGGATGATTGTGTCCCCCGAGACTTCTCGGACAGTTCCCACTGCTGCTGCTGGATCCGCAGCTCAAGCTGCAAGGCAGCAGCAAACGCAGAGGTCCGCGCCCCGACAACGCTCACAGAGCAGGGCCCGGACTTGGCTAGAGGGAAGCGGTCTGGGACAGGGAGGAGTGGGAGCATCAGATCTCGGAATCCACCAATTGTTTGGACCCGAGAAAGTGATCTCCCCTCTAAAGTCGTCGCCCGGCTCTGGTATGCAGGCACCCCCCACTCCTGGAACCAAAACTGGCCACAGTGACGTGGAGGATGATGCCGACATGGACATGGAGCAGGACGACGAGAAGGACCCTCATCGCCAGTGAAGGAGGATGACCATAGGACGGACCAGACGACAACACGGATCGCCCACGAATGATGCTCGGACTCGGAATGGAACGACCTGTGTGGATGATGATGACTGGACTGATTTATGGACTTGGAAATGGATATGGACACACTCGGATTGACACAAAGATGAATCGGACTACCCACGGATATTAACCACTGGAACTAAAGTAATGAAGTAATGAACTTTTCTCTCTTATTTGTTATACTACAGAATGTAGTAGTGAGATTTATTTTTCTCACAGAGAGCCGGAGGAATTTTTTTACTTTTTCGCCATTTACACGGATCATTTTTATCTTTCCACTTGTATCAGTAGTGAGGACACTAAATGCTCCTGCTTGTACTTGTCTATGATCTTTTATTATTGTGTTGAGTGACTTTTGTGTTTACTCGTGGTGATTTGTATTATTTTTCCTCTTTTCATATGCTTTATTGTTCTATTACCCGATTTTTAAACAATGTTTTAAACTCTTTAAAAGAAAGAGGGGGTATTGTGGTGGTCGTGTGTTTTATGGGTTCCGGAATAGTGCAGTCCGGGAGTCCGAGACTGTCCGCTGGTTGATTCCAGTCCTTTCGGACTGACGCCAGAGGGCAGTCAAGGGCTCTCGGATCTATCCGAAGCACAGACCCTGGAAGAGTGGTCTGTAGCTTATTTACTATTATTTGTATTCATCACTTTATATTGTGTCTTTTCCTTGTATATTGTCATTTTATGCTATGCAAATGTTCCTTTATGTGTTCGTACCCAATCTCTGGTTTTACTTATTCTTAACTTCGCTTTTATAAGAATATCTGTGATATCGATATTCTCCACACCTTGTTTATACTATTTCCTATTGTATATGTTCCCTTTCTGGCTGGTCCAGAAAGGTTGGTCTAAGGTTGTGAGGTAATAAAACCAGAGTATGAGAGTAATTCTTGTTCCGTTTTATTCCTAAGCTAAGAGTCCCGAACCGAGTTCACTACACTATTATACAAAGCCAGAAACTCTCTCACACAGAAAGCTAAGCTTACTGGAAGATCTATCTGTAGATGTATTCGTCCAATTCTGTAAGATTTATTTACTGAATAAAAATTCTATATATATAAGCATGACCTGTGCTAAATGGCCATCCTACCTAACATTGACTTCTGCCACTTTACATACTACTCTGCCCCAAAAGCCCTGTTACAAAAGTTACAATCTCAGCAAAATTTAGCTCTGCGAATAATATTTAACAAACCCAAATATGAAAATGTAGACCAGGTACATCAAAATTTAAATATCTGGCCTTTACAAATACGGAGAGACAAACACATCCTAAACATCCTGTCCACTTGCTTTGTTTTGTTTTGTTATGTTCTATATTATCTTATTTACTTACACTTTATTCTAACCTGCCCAAATGTCTGTACCATGACCACTACTGTGCCTACTTGTTGCCATGAACTGTGATAACTCTTTCATGATCACTACTGTACCTACTTGTTGTCATGTACTGTATTACTATTTCACCCGTTACCATATGTATCATATTCTCACTGTAATTAACCATTCCATCATTCACATGTACTGAAAGTAGCTACTACTTAGTCCAATAGTCTAGTTTATTTGCAACTCAACCTGAAGTTCTAAAAAGATTGGCAATCATTGGAAGACCTGACATGTCAGAGATGAACAACCACTTGTAACAACATCAGCAATAAAGAATTTTTTAATTGAATTGAATTGTAAATAAATTTGTTGAATAAGGTACATCAGGGAAAAATACAACAAAGACTAATGAACCTATGGAGTAAAATTCCATGTCTTCCGGTTGTTACCATGATGAAATATTTTAGAGTTTACTGAAGAAAACTATACATGGATTATACGTTGTAGGATTAAACAGAAGAGCTATAAGAGCTATCGTCGACAGATGACAGAATTTTAATACTCACAAATAAAAGTGCTGACCAAACTCAGGGCCCACTTGTATACTCCATATCCTGGCATTACCTACATGCAGTAGCAACACAAGCATACAAACTCTCAGCGAGGTCGCCATTGTTGGTGATCGATCGTAATCTGACTACATCTGAGTCTTTGCTATGTTAACACAATGAATAAAAAGTAGGACTGGATGTATGTTATGTTGTCATTGGACTGTGTCTAAACTAGTGTTTTGAAAAAAAATGATGTACTATACCATGTGTAGAAAGAAGTCTCCCCAAGGCCTATACTGGGCGCTTCTAATTGCTACCTGTATGACACTAAAATGGGCAGGTTTACTACCTGTCAGCTATGAGTGGTCATGGTCTAGTGGATCTATAGTAAACAGTCAAGACTCCACTATACTTCAAGTGCTGCACCTTAAGTTAGGGACTTTGCTCCTATTACCCATGTTTCCTAAATCCTGGGATATGAACATGTTTTCTTTGTCCACAAGACTGAGGATAGATACTAGAAGCCAGAATCTTGTTTAGGTTTCAAGTAATAATGAATTTTTATCATTGAATTTGAATTTAGAGCCATACAATGGAATATTTCCCTTCAAATGATCATCTCTAAATTGGGCAATAGGGTTTTTCTCATTGTTGTTTTTCAAGAATAAAAGACCATTATACCTGTATGTACCGTATATACCCGTGTATAAGCCCCGGCTTATATTAATTTCAAATGGTGAATTGACCCGGCTTATATTCGGGGTGGGCTTATATTCGGGGCCCGGCTTATATTACAATAATGGAAAACAAGTATATATAAATGAAACTCATGTTAATTATCATCTTCATTCATTACTCTGGTTCCGTGTTTTAAGCTCAAATTTAACAAAGAAAACTCTTCCAGAATTGTTGTGAATTTACAATCAACCAACAACAACTGAATTCTGTATTTAAACTATCATTCATGATCCACTAAAAGCCCGTTTTGGACGATTTCCTCAGCATCTTACATTAATTAGGACTATTATTAGTCTATGGTTGTACAGCACCCGGCTTATAAACGGGACCCGGCTTATATTAACGTTATGACGTCCTGAACCCCCGGCTTATAAACGGGGTGGGCTTATAAACGGGGTCCGGCTTATACACGGGTATATACGGTAATTCAAATTTTGAGTAAAATGAGATAAATAATCAAAATAAATTGACTCCACATGTTATGAAAAAGAATTCTTGTAGTTGTGCATGTGACAGATTAAAATACAGATAGCCCTGAATTATTGCTTTTATTTGACTTAGATATCATTTTATCATGAAAACGCTTAAGTTATAATGAACCTTACAAAATAAGCTGAGGCAACTTTAAGTTTTAGTCCCAAACTTAGCACACACCACTATAGGACTACTACCTTCTACTGATCATGGTCTACTGATCTACTTGACACTTGAACTCAATTCTCAGAAGTGTATACACCTTGATGTTTAGCTATGTTTTTCAGTTGAAATTATTTGAAAGAGCTCACCGATCTCTTTTGGCTGCTACTAATAATGGTTATATACATCCATATATATGCTTTATAGGTTTGCATTTCTGTGGCATATAGAAGTCATATAGATTTAGCTTAGATACTGTTTGTGTGCGTTCATCTCCATTGAAAAGGAAGTTGGCCTTGCTAGTCTGATGTCACTCTGGCATAGAACCCTGGGAAGATGTCAGCTTACACTATCTCAATAACAGACAGTCAGAGTCTTTACTTTTAAATGCAGCCTAACAGCCACACAAATCATTGGATTATTCATTATAGTGTGCAGAACATAATACTATAGTTTTTCTCAATGTCTGAAAAGAGGATATACTCAGTCCAGTGTCCCCCTTTAAGCTTTCACACTGAGTCATCAAAGATTGTAAATAACTATTAAATAAATAAAGACACCACAACCTCAAACTTCAGTTTTTGCAATTTATTCAGGCATATATGGGTACTTTGAGGCACGACGTTTCGACCTGGTGTTGGTGGTCTTCTTCAGGTGGATGTCTACAGTGATAATCTTGATTAGGGATATGAATATTTGAGTAGGAGTGAGTAATTAATGAGTACTATTGTTCTTGAGCGGGTTGTCATGGGTTCTTTGATACGCGTAATGATTCAGTTTCAAAGTTATAATCAATGGGGTAATTAGCTGGTTAATTTTAGTGATTCGTCAAGTGATAAATATATGAAAAAAAATGTGATCATACACAGTATGATTAGTTTAGGTTAAATAACGTATGCAAAGTGATATTAGTATTGTGGCCTGAGGTAGCCTGTCCTGTAAAGTTCACGTTCTAAGTATTGACCCAAATGTTGGTCAACATTATTCAATGTTCGCCAATTGTAAATAACTGTTTGTTTATTCAGTGATAAAAGGTAAATTCTATTTATCAACTAGTGTAGCCTTAGCATATTTTGTAAATCATAGAGCATTATTGAATATTGTTAACTTCAGTTTGTCAATTATAACAATTGTTTTGAATTAGGACTAAAATGAGAGTTTTCAATTGATACCGTATAGTAGTTTACAATAATGGCCCAATTCCTAGCATTTTGTTACCACCATATTCAGATCATCAATATAGAGAAGCGTACTTGGCCAAGTATAGTTCCCTGTGGTACTCCATACATTAATACTCCTTCTTCTGACCTACTTTTATTAACATTAATTAATTGTTTTCTGCCATGCACATAGTTTTTAAACCATAGGATCACTATATTCTGAATGCTATATTGTCAAGGTTTTAACAGGAGGCAACTATGATTTACAGTGTTGAAGGCCTTTTTTAAATCTAGAACAACTGTGCTATTTGTATCCCCATCATTCAAATGTTAGTAAACTTCTTCAGTTCTTCAAATATTATTGACTGTTAACTCATCCTTTCTTCCTGCTCACTCAGTAGAGTTGCAAACATTTGAAAAAAGAATAAAAATTTGCTGTTAAATGTTGGATCTATAAATTAGGGTTTTCCACCAGTGCAAAGTCTAGATGAACCGTGACCAACTGCTTTTCCTACCTTGCCGGGTCACTATAGGTGTACTGATCAAGACTACCACTGGTACAGCTAGGTGGCAGGTAAATCAATCAGTGTGGAACGCTCCCACCTGTGGTTACTATTCCAAAGGTTACCTCTTTTCAATGTCAAAGTCATTATCATAGCATTGCAACAGTATATCAATATCCATCTGTTTTAGATGTTTCTATAACACACAACTTCATCGTTTCCATCATGTATTTGGTTTCTATAGATCACGTTCAAAACCAAGATATTGTTGAAAACTTTCTTGGAACTTTCCATTACATTTTTTCTAAATATTTGTATGTCAGATTTGAACTGAATCTATCCTGACATGCACTGTCATAGACATGTGCAGTGAGACATGCAAGTCCCCTATTTGCAAACTATTCTGAGTAGTGCATATAAATATCTCCGTAAATCCAAGACTAGAAACCCGAGACAAGCCAAGGACCACTACATTAGTACATATTTACATGGCCAAGCAATGCACCCAAAGGAAGAATAAGAGATAAGGTGAAATGTTTTGTGCATAAAGTTTATTCCAAATCGATGCAGAGTTAAGTACACTTCGCTGATTTAACAGTATCAGATTGTCTCAACAATTGAGAAATAAATAACAATAATTATCACAATTATGATGAGCTATGTTCCGTTATTCCAGTTACCATTAATTTTGACAACATTTGATTTATAAAATCCCCTCTACCAGAGGCACACATACAGTGGTATAATAGCTCTGATGATATGTTCTTCATCTATTAAATATTTTGTATTGTCTTTTTATTTGAAAAGTATTTTAATCAGGATAAGAATTACACAAAGGATTGTTTTCACCACAACCTGGGGCACTTTGTAAGATATGAAATTATAATGATAGAGAGCGATTACAATGACATAATAGTGACAATATCTTAAAAAGATAATACTAATTACACAATCCAAATTATCATAACTTATGGGTTTTTAAAATGTGTCATAAAATATGTGAATCATGCCTAAGAATCTTTGCGCGGTTTTAAAACAATTCTACTTACAAGTAGAATTGTTTTAAAATCATTACATTTAAATCTACAATAGTCTGATTCGTGTCCATATTAAAAATATATAATATATAAAAACCTTAAAATGTCAAATTCTAAATGTGTAGTGGTTGTGCTACTCGCCCTGGTGGTTGATACTTCTATTGCTATTTGTTTCCCTTCTTACCACTAGAAGCGCTGCTTTACACTGGGTTTTATATTACTTAGCAGCTGGTGTATGTCACCTTATTATCACACTTATCTCCATAAAGGCCTTATGCCTATTCACATGTAACACTAAGTTCATGCCTTAGCCTTTACTTCATATATTCCACTTTATTATACGTGCATCCTTCTTGAGGGGTGCAATAATTGGGGTGCAATAAAAATATTCATATAGAATGTTTACTATAAAAATGTAGTTGTCTAAAAATAGCTCTGTTGATATGCTTTGCGGAGTCTTGGCTCTCCTTTTTAATTCAACAATGTCAGTAGATACCGCATGATCGCACAGGGCTCTCAGCGGGGTTCACAGTGGGGCTCTGTGAGACTTGTTTAATATTTTTTCAGTGATATCTGATGACATATGATCAATTTTATGCACATGTAATAAATATAGAATGGAACTCGCCGACACTCTGCTTACGGCATCATGCTTATGCGGACAAATCTCGTCCAATAAATTTTCGATTATTGCTGGTTCCATTCTCTCTATATATGTTCCTCTTGTTATGACTCATGTTGATGTTTCACACTGTCTGGCCCATGTCTGGCAGACGCCTTGTTTCACTGAGGACAGCTTTGGTGACCTAAGCTGGGTCCCAAAGCTATGTGACCCCACTTGTGTACAACTGGAGATTGTAACCATTCTGCCTGTGTTATTCTTTGTCTTGAGCCCAGATCACATATTGGGGGTAGTTCACTACAAATGTACTATTTATAATATATCAAAAACGAAAGAAAAATATTTCAATTATGCAACATGAAAGAACAAATATAAAGCACATCACCAAAGGTAACACTTTGTAACTAAATCTTTTAAAGGCAAACGCTACTATCTAGTGGAAAATCTAAATAAATGTCATTTTTCTGAAACTTTGATATTTGATTCTTGAAGTGTTTCTTGTCATAAGGATGGAAAAAAATTGATGGGTCGCCGTACTCATTTTTGAATTACAGTGCTTCAAAATTTGGTATCTCAAAAGAACCAATGAGGACCAAAAGAGGGGCTCATTTTACAGTACCTTGACTTCATAGTTCATATTTGCTATTTACATTCACTCAATTTAAGTAAAATTAACAATTTTGGAGAGAGTATTATTTGGCCAATAATTATATGCCTCTTTTTTTCTAGAGTGCATTGTTATTTCTATTCTGAAAACAACAAATACGTAATGCAAATTTTAAATTAAAAACTCGACAAAACTCACTATTTTTCACCATTTTTATGAAAACAATTTTTTTCCCTCCCCAGTGAAAATAGATGTCATTTTTCTGATTCTTTAATATATGATTTTTGAAGTATACATGTGTGCTCTTAAAACTGAAAAAAAAATAATGGGTCACCATGCTAGTTTCTGAACTATGGAGCTTTGAAACATGGCTGACAACCCAAAAATCTGCTGCTTTCAAAGTGTTCTATGTTTCCTAAACATGTCTATTTCAGACAGCTACAATTATTTTTTTAATGCGATGACATACATTTTTTTCCCTATATATGTGTAGAATATTACCTGCACTATATGTGTAGAAAATTTTGGGACATTAGGAGTTTTCATTTTTGTTTTATTCCCAAAACCGTGAAAGAAAAATGAATTTGAAAATGAATTATTTATCACTTCCCAATAGATTTGCATACTAAATGGGTACAACTGAGGGTATCCACAGCTAGCTCTGTTTCCCAAACATGTTTATTTCAGACAGCTATACAACAAATTTTAAAGTGATGACATATATTTTTTTCCCTTTTCATATGTAGTATATAACCTGCACTATATGTGTAGAAAATTTTGGGACAGTAGGAGTAGCCATTAATAGTTTGTTTTATTCTATAAAACGTGAAAAAATGAGCCGTTTCCTCATAGACTGCAATGCTAAAGGAATAGTACGTAAAATGCCCGTATATTTGGTATATGGAAAAGGGGGCATGGCAGTGAATTGTAGCGTTTGCCTTTAAGTTTATATTAATAATAATAAGAAAAATAGTGTTCTAATCAAATCATTGGCCAGTGAACCTTGTAGGTAGGACCATACCATGCCACTCCACCTACAGAACCAGCAACAACACTAAATGCATAAGACAGGTATTCTTAGAAGGATTACAAAAGAATTTCTCAATTATGTGACACTGAAGAGGGACTGTAGAGCCAAGAACTACACGTCACTAACTTATTATATCTTTCTAGCGGGTAATATTGAACGCCATAGGCTACAGCATTGGGGTTCATAACACTAACATCAGGTAATAAGGCCTGCTTATTAACCGCTACCCTTGCCAATGGATTTTACTATTTGTTCACTGTAAATATCAGCAAAAGTATAATAAATTCAGAATTAAACTCAGGCGATCTCCACATTCCAAATTAGATAATTCTGTTATTTCACAATTTTCAGAAGTTATTGGTCATGACCTATAACTATATAAGCTCTCAAAAGGGGATGTGCATGTGCCACTGCGCATGTCTATTATAGTGCATGCGGGGATGGATTCAGCTCAAATCTGACCTACAAATATCTATCAACATTTTTATTGAAAAATACAAGGATCTTTTCACCAATATATCATGGATTGAAACACTGAGATATGAAACCCCCAGAATTTAGCCTTTAGTGCCGTCTGTCCTTAGCTGTCAACTGATGGTCACCCCAAGTGTTTATGTCACTTTACTGTCAACTGATGGTCACCCCAAGTGTTTATGTCACTTTACTGTCAACTGATGGTCACCCCAAGTGTACATGTCACTTTACTGTCAACTGATGGTCACCCCAAGTGTACATGTCACTTTACTGTCAACTCATGGTCACCCCAAGTGTTTATGTCACTTTACTGTCAACTCACAAGTGTTCATGTCATTTTACATGTAAATAACATTATTGATATGATATCCATTAATATAACACAGGGACAATATCAAAATGTTTAATAATTAATAACTTATAATTATCACTTTTACATACCAACAAATAACGATATCAATTAATGATTATTATTTCTAATTATAAAGTGAACTCATATCCCAGTGCATTGATGAAGATATGTATAACAAATTGTGAGGAATGGATAAAGGTAAGTATACTGCAACATTAGCTTATTAGTTTACATTAAATAGTTACCCAGTATATATCATCTACCGGGTTACCAGGCAAGATGTGGCCATGAGATCTTCCACTGGCTACACAGCAATGTATAAATAGATCAGGTTTTTTATAAATGCACAATGGGAACGTCCAGTTTATGGGTCAGATTTCCAGAAAATGTACAATCGGCAGATCAACACATTTAGTAAATTCTGCTACATTAGACCGAAAAATCATCAACACTAGGTACATCGGAGTATATTTAGTATTGCCTTGGTTCAAACAATCCGTTAGGTTATGTTGATCTGTATTTTGAACCTGATTTGTGTTTTATATTTGGGTTATTTGAGAGCATTGGTCAAGGCGAATTGTACATTTTCAGGAAGCCTCACCAATATACCGTTTAATAACATGAGAACCTCTGGTATGGAACGTCCGGTATAAATTGTATGTCTATTATATATCTTATCACCAGGCAAGATGTAGGCCATGAGATGTGTACAAAACAATCACAGAAAGTTCTCTCATGCATGTTAGGTCCTGACAAATCTGGACAAAGCATTAATTAAAGAGTCACTAAACCTCTAAACTTCTTTGTTATTATTCAAATCTAGCGGCCCCACTAGTTTAAAGGTTTACAAATCCATTGTGACTAACAATAAATGTGATGTGTTTCAGGAAAATGAGTCATAAGTCACAAAAAATAGATTTTGAGATATCATTAGATTTGAAGAGATGAGATCAAGGGGATTCCAATGATAGTAAACAGTCTTATAATCTTATAAGTATTTCAGGATTTTAAGTTTGATATTTTCGTTTTTGAAAAAAAAGTTTTCAATATTTATTGGGGTCAATAAACAGTAAAGTAACTAAATATAGTCCATATAAGGACCTTTAAAACAAAAGGATATATTACATAGATTGTCCTGAAATTTGATACATCGATTGATACAGCTATAAGTGATGAACTGCCTAAAATCAGAACATTCCAATAATGTGATCTTGTGAAAAAAACACTTTAAAAAATACCATTTTTGCGACTTATGACTCATTTCCCTGGAACACATCACAAATACTAATATCCAGAGTCAGTGATTCCAGCATAAGGCCACTACATCCGCATCAGTCGGAAGTGGTGCTGTATGACAGGGCGTCCGTGACGGCGTGGGACGCTGTAGTCACGTCACCTCCGGCTGCGCCTACGAGAGTGCGCAGGAGGGCGCTAGTAGCGTTGACCATGCACTCACACTTGGTGGGCTCCCCGAGTGGGTTCTTGAACTGAACCAGCAGGAAGAAATAGGTCAGAACCATCCCTACCACCTGGTGGGGGAAAAAGGAATTAACATGCATTATCATATGACCAGTTAAATGATATAATTGTTAAACTGAGTCTCATATATTTTGTCTCTACTTCGTTATTTGTTTTCATACATAATGTATTTATCTGATATATGTATACCAAAAGGAACCAGCTAACACTGAGTAACCTCTCTTGCTTACTACTGTAAAAGGAATTAACATGTATTATTAATGCACACTTGCTGTTGTAATACAAACAATTCGATAAATCTTTGATTACCGGCAGCTCATTTCATTCTCTCTATTTAGTTACTGCCTTGAACTGTACAGGAGCTATACCACCATAGGCAGAGACTAAACAGATTAATAACCTCCATTTCAGGCCTGCTGGTGCACTGTTGCACGTTTAGAGACGTTTAGAGGTTTGTATTTTACAATGTACATTGTTATTCTCAAAATGACCTTTAAAATACCTATGCACGATTATCCTTGATTTAAGAAGTAAATATCTTCTCATACTCACGGTGAGCACAGTGGGTTTGTTGATGACGAACATATCCCAGGCCGTGAGACCAATCTGTGTGCCAGTCAGCTTGTTCACAAACATGTTCACCTGCAAGTAGGTCACATTGGTGTCATCACAAAGTGGGCCTCAAAAACTGACCAAGTATTTTTTCAATAAAAAACAATAAGAAAGTGACCCATTGCCTTTACAATGTCAAGGTCAAGGGTATGGGACAGGAAGGTCAAATGTTGCATGGGGCAGGAAGGTCAAATCTTTCATGGGACAGGAAGGTCAAATAATGACCCAAATATTTCTTCCCTAATAGTTAGCCAGTGAGGGGAGTATGAGTGGTGTTCGTCTAAGACTTTCTACCATACCGATTGACCGAGGTTAAAGCTGCTTTCCCTGATGACGCAATTGTTGATTTCACCCGTTTTTCTTGTAATTACCTTCAAATTAGTTACCAAAACTCACAATCAGGGGTCTGTCACATAATGACAAGTTTGCTAAAGCTGTAAATTCAAGGATTTATTAGATTATCCTGCAGCCGATTTCAAACTTGTTTGGCCGTTTTGCTTTTCATGGTGGCAGTAGGTGGCAGCACTGAGTGGACACTCTTGTATTTTGTACAATAGAGTATATAGAGCCCCAGCCACCACTCAGTGCTGCCATCTGCCAAATATGATCTTTTCATTTCTCAACCGTGTACACCTTTAGAAATCCGAGCATAGATCTTCAATTTTTTAGTCTTCAATATTAGAAAATCGACCCAAGTTCTTGAGGCAAGTGTAGGCAGTGTATCAGGGCTTCAAATAAACAGGATTGCAGTAAACTTGAGAATTTTAGCTGGGAGAGCAGCTTTAACTGAGAGTGCAGCTTTAACTGAGAGCATGATTTTAAATTGTCATGTCAGACATAGAGTGAGTAGGTTCCCACCACTGAGGAGCACCTGAGCTGTACTATAAATAAAGACTCATGCTCTAGAGACCAGACAGGAAAGTTGACTCATTTCTTCCTCAGGAATATATCAACATATTCTTCTATATAATCTGTGCATTACATATCAAGCTGAAGGATAAATCATTGGTGGAGAACAAGGCTTTGACTGGTGCAATTTGTTAACGGAATTCATAGGATATTTGTGATGTGCTTCAGGAAAATGTGTCATAAGTCGCAAAATGTATATTTTTCAAAGTGATTTATTCATAAGATATCTTTGTTGGAATATTCCAATTTAATGCTGCTAGTAATATCAATACGTGTACAAGATGTATTAAATATATCTATACATTTCCAAGGTCATCTTATGGAGTATATTTAGGTACTTTATTAGTAATTATCCACCCAATTTTCAAAAATAAAGATATCAAACTTAAATTATAGAAACACTACTTATATGTCCTATTGTTTACTGCCATTAAAATCGGCTTGATCTTATCTTTTTAAATATGATGATATCTCAAAATCCGTTTTGGGGGACTTGTGACTCATTCCCCTGTAACACATCACATATATACCTGAGCCAGCAATATCTTACCTCAAGCTGCTTTTCTGTGGGCGCCGTCTGTACTTTGATGCTGTATATGTCTGCTAAAGGGGCATGTGCCTGTAACGAGGGAAACAATATTATCGTCCCTGCATTAAGAATCATAATTATTTTTATTTTCTTTTATTACAAAATAAGCGGTACATTTCAAATATCATTATCAAAACACCGCCTGTGCACCAAGTGGATGTATTCTTGCGTCGCCTCTATTTACACAGTATATCAATTCTTAAACCTCTTCTAACAATATATTAAGGTTTTCCTACAATCTACAATATATTATGACTTATTACAAACACGTTTCCAACATCTCCATTTTAAGTCGATCTGATATAACAATTTGTTAATACCAGGATTCCATTACTTCTACATAAACACTCGTGTCATCATAAGGCCAACAAAAATAAAAGGTGTGTTTCCGATTTACCCCCCCCCCCCCCCCCCTACCTAGAAAAACCTTACCCTACCTAAAAAAAAGTTTACCATACCTGGTTTTTTCCCCATCATGTCTAACTTTTTTTGGATTTTTTGACAAAAAAAGCTTATAAAAGTAGGAAAACGGGTTTTCCTACCCCAAAACTGTCAAAAAGCACATTTCCCATGTTCAAAACAACTATTGTTATGAAAAAGACATTTTTTTCAGTTCCCCGGAGGTGGTTTCCAAACAAAAAAAAACAAAAAAAAATGTTACCCCCCCTACCTAGTTTTCAGCCAGATAAATCGGAAACACACCTATTATTTTTTTTGGCCTAAGCAATCATTTCAGCAAAATAAGCAAGTTTTCGGCATACGATACTGTGGGCACATAATCGCCCAGCCCTTATAAGGACAAACGTTAACCAACCTCCTAAACATGACTAAAACTCAACTTAAGACTTAAGTGAGGTTCAAAATGCTGTTCAACAACTGAATAGTTTTTGAGTGAAGCAATACCAAATATGCTCTGATATTTATTTTTTAAATAAATTTTAAAATTTAATTTGCACTCATCGTCGAAACATCAACATTTTCAAGAGATATACAAATGGTTTATCAAGCTGTGGTCAATCCCCTCCACCCAGGTTTAGGGGGTCCGCGACTCCCCTAGATGACAAATACTTACCAAAATACTTTTGTCTCTTAATTGCCTATTTAATGGCACTAGTTATATTCAAATAAGACTATTATTTCAAAAGTTATAATGATTTTACTTAACCAGTGAAAGGGGGGTCCGGCCCCTATATTAAAAGGCCCCTCACGCCCCCCTAGTGGAATGACGGCTGGACACTCGGACCAAAAATGTTATTTAGACCCTAAGCTTTCATTTGGCACCAAGAACGGAACTTTTGCACGAATTTGAAGTGGCTGCCCCTCCTGGCACCCTACTTTAGTACCGGTATTCAGGATTTTCCAGCCTAATTTAGCAGAACTTACTAATTATGTACACCTGCTGGTTACAATATTGTAATCCGATCGTTATTGGCAAACTTATAAATAAGCTGTTCAATGTGACAAAGCAATACGTAGTAGCGTGCCTCAAAGTCAACTTTGCCTATACTACTTATAATTCATGTTTTATGTTCTTCACCTTGTATAGACATGCATGATATATTACTACTAAGGTCTAACAGGTGTTATTATATGTGTAAAAGTAAACAATGCCATCCCCTATCAGAAATAGTTGGGGAAAGTGACCTGACCTGGCCATAGAAAAAAGACATAACTTTTCTTGTAGTGCAGTGACACACCTTTTATGGTGTAAAATCCAGGAAATAGTTGAAAAGGTTGCTGCACTGAATAAAACATCCCTGCACTGAAACTTTCCCGGTAATAGGAACATCTGCTCTGTTTTACCGCCATTTGCATTACCGCCATTTTGAATCGTGAATCGCATGGAATTATGGGCCTAATGGTACGCTGTAAAATCTATAGAAAACATGTCATGTTCAGCATGGAATATTTGTCACTGATCTAATGTCGGTTATGTAGTTATATATTTGTATGTCAGATTTGAACAGAATCTATCCCAGGATGCACTCTGACATACATGCGCAGTGGCACATGCAAATCCCTTATTGGACACAACACTACATGTCAACAAATCTTTCCTGTCCACATGGACATAGGATTTCCCCATGTATGTACAAGGTTATATGACCAGTAGGTTGTATAACCCGCTGTTTGGGTGTGCGGTATAAGTGTGGGAGTAAACAATGTCAAACAATGTCATGTATACGTAATCTAGTATACATGTAGACAGTCTGTTATTAGTTCCTGATCTCACCACTGCACGGCGTGATCAGCAAACATAGTTAACACAGCGATCAATAGGGGACAGGTACTGACTAAATACTAGGCAGTAGTAGTATTTAAGGACCTATGGATACCCTACCTTAGAATCATTGAACTGTGACTGACCCCGCCCCCTGGGGGGTGGGAGGGGTATTTCCCCCACCCACCCTGGCCCCACTCTTGGGGGTATCCCCCCTCCCCTCCCCCCCCCCCTCCCCCCCACCCCCCACTCCCCCCTCCCCCCCCCCCACTCCCCTCCCTCCTCCACTGCCCCACCCCACCCCTATCCCATCCATTTATTTGTGCCCCTATTGTTTCCAATTTTGTTATGAGACAGCAGCCAATCAGCTACCTTCATTTTGATGAGTCATGGGTTTTTGCTATGATCTGTTGTTGTGGCCATTAATTTAATTACGAAGTGAGTGATATATTATTTACATGTATATATATATATATGTATATATATATGTATATATAGGAGATGTTTTGTTACTTCTTTCATTTCTGAATGTGTTGTTGTTCAGTAAACAAGGAATTGTGTGAGACGAAAATGAATATAACTGAACCTTTGATTGATTCCTCTTATGAGAGTTTGATACTGCGACTACCTGGATATATGAATGAGGAATTTTTAAGGACTGGTATTTTATGTCTTTACGTCTTATTTCTTAGTGTTCTTGTATATGCATTTGGTACAGTGTGTAAATCACCTAATATGAAGCGTATAGCCATGAACATAATTAATCGGATGACCACTTCACGTATACAGCGCGCTGCTCATTATAGCTCTGAGTCACCGGAATGTGGCAGCGTCCATTCACGAAGAAGCGTGCCTCCTTCCCTACTGGGATAGGATAGCGTTACCTTTACTTTGTAGTTCTATATAAAGAGACGTTGGAGCCTTCATCATTCATCATTCATACAACACTACCAGAACGATTATTACTGATTAATAATGGCCGCTTCTACTGCTTCTATTACTGGTACACCAAGATTTTCACGTTATTATCTCAGCAGAAAGACAAAGATACAAACTTCTAATATTGATGGAATTTATATCATAACGAGGGAAAAGATAGGCCACCCTCCAAGGATGACGCTTGTACCCGCAGAAATTTTACAGTCCTCAGTAAATCAGAAGGATTTCGAAATGAGTGTGGAGGTTAAATGCCTTTCTGACTGGACAATTTCACTCATCGAGTTTAGAGGGGTATCATATATATCGCACATACACTATGGCAGCGATGGACAGAAACAGCTGAGTGATTGCTTCAATCTAACAGTTGAAGAACATAGGGCATTACGTCATTATCTAGGAGCACCTGAGAACGCAACACCGCATCAAGTGGCCCCAATTCCAATCGGGAAGAGCATCATTGATGGAGAGCTAATGAGTCCATCATCATCGATGAACGAATTGGTCTACCTTTCCCAGCCATTTACACACCAGAGGCTGACTATGAGCTCGGAAGACTACTGAAGATGTGGCTTTTGCAATTACTAACAAGAGACATTGTGCGAGTAAATTTGATGCCAAGAATTTGTAGTACTAACGTTTGTGTACTTATCATAGATGATCGTTGTGCTTGATGTCTAGTTACTTATGTCTGACTACAGAGGATGAATAAACGATTCAAAGATGATATATATGTGTTTGCTTTTTTGATAATGTTGTTATGCTAGACAGTTAATTAAGGTGGAGATTGTAGGAAGTATGGATAAATACATTAAAACTAGTTTGGACATTGAAAATACGAGTGCTGTGACGAAAAAGAAAACAATAACAATTGATTTACATAAATATCATTTTATTTATAATATGAAGAGAGATGTAGGAAGGGAGAAGGATCTATAATTTGAAGTCCTTTTTTATTATTGGGGTTTAAATATATAAGAAAGTGAGGATCTATAATTTTGAGTCCTCTGATTTAATCTAAAAAGTATGTATTTATTATTATTAAAACAAAGGAGGGAAGAAGGATCTATAATTTGAAGTCCTTTTTTATTATTGGGGTTTAAAGATATAAGAAAGTGAGGATCTATAATTTTAAGTCCTCTGATATAATCTAAAAAGTATGTATTCATTATTATATGGTAAAACTAATCTACACTAATCTAATGGTATTCTACTTGGGTGTGGATGTATGGAGAGGAGGGAGAGGGAGCGGAAAAGAGGGTTCCTCCTCCTTTTTCTCCTCCTCCATCTCCTCCTCCTCCTCCCTGGGCGCCACTTGGCACACCCACACATTCCCCCGAGAGGGGGATACCAGGTATACGTCAATAGCAGCCTGGTCAGTAGCAGCCTCACTGACAGGGCTTACTTCAATGGACGAAAACTGAAATAAAAGTCATTGACATTAGTATATATAGTAGCAATAAAGCTAAATCTAGTATAGTGTGTACGATCCTTAACCACATTATGTTTATTCCAAGTCAACGACCTCATGACTTTTATTAGTCAGTATTAATAGCAAAGAGCTAGATCTAGTGTAGTGTGTGTGTACAGCCCCTTATGTACCACTGCCCTTGTCAGGGACGCGCGCCGGTGCTCACACTAGTCTCTCCACACTCCCACTATCTGCAGGGTGGTCACATAGCGTGTGGGTCCAGTGCGCGCTCTAGACCCAGCTTGAGGCACTTGGAGTGGGGTGGTGTGCAAAATTGAATGTATTGTGTGCGTGTGTATGCTCTAAGTGGGAGGGACCTAACTTATATCATTGTAGTACTTAGAATACAATCAACACAATAACCTGTACATCTTTTAGTCACATAACCATTAAAATTCGTTTAAATATGTAACTATTTTGATAGTCAGATACCTTTGACACCTAAATATCTGTTAGATACAGATTATTCGTTCACTTTGTATCCCTTATACCTTTTCCATTGACTAAATGTACTTCATGAGATCATAATATAACACCGTGATAAATGTCTGATTAATGTTGGGGGAGAGTTGAGAGGTTCATTGTCTTGAAAGGAATTACTTAAGCTATACTTAGAATGGAGTGGAAAGTGCTGCGTGGTGCACAGAGAGGGCTAGAGTATCTAAACATATAGGCCTAACATATTTTCACTGCCTTTTTATAAGCCAAAACCAGTATAATGTATATACACTTAAACATATTTACATTAAAATTCGTTCAATCATTCATTTACCTTGACAGACAGGTACATCTGGTAGATAGATATCATTTAGATACAGATAATTCGTTTACTATGTATCCCTGATCCATTGACTACATGTAATTTATGAGATCATATCATAACCCCATGATTAATGGCTTATTAATGTAGGGGCAAGTTGAGGGGGTTGATTGCTTTGAAAAGGATAACTTAATGCACGTAAAGATGCAAGAATGATATATAATTTCACATTTTAACAGAGATTTATGAGTACTTGTATATACAGGGCAATTGAGCAATGTCTTTGTGTCCCTGTACTGACTAGTATTAGAACTAGTATAATTCCATTGAAATGTTAGTGATAATTCACAATATCCTGGTATATCCTGGTATATCCTGGTATAACATAGTTCAATTGTAACATTTAAGAACTCGGATAATGATGTAAAATAACTTACATTTAGTCGTCGAGCCACTGATGATGATGATGCACCCAACCTTGGGCGTTTTGGTGTTCGGTGTTCGGTGTTTGGTGAAGAAAGCCTTGGCCTTGGCCTCAGTCTTTCCTGCTATTTTAATATAGAAATACATACAATATAGTGTTTATATGAACCCATTTGAATTCACTAAAAACGAATTAAGACGAATGACAAATATCAGACATACTATATGTATAGAGTCAATGCAATATTTAGTACAGCATACATACCTCTTCTTGGATTTCTGAGCGCATTAATGCGCTCAGATGCTCCAGGGCCCGCTGATAAATTTGCATCCTGCCTACAAAGTCACTGGAAATAATTGTAGACAAATATGAAATAAATGGAATTTGTGTGAGTTATTTATACGACTTACAATGTCAATACAAATTGATAATAGAATATTGTATTAATAACCATTAATGTTCTAATGACGATTATCAAGAACTGCCACTAAATAATGTATGAGACTTACGCCATGTTTTCTGGGTTCTTTTCTCTTCCCTTCTCTCCTCGTAACTAATTGCCCAAGATGAGGCGTCTAGTTTTTTATACCCAGACACAATTTACCGTTAATGATGAGTTTAACTCATAAGTTGCTTTCATAGATACGATTGCCAAGTCTGCGTCTTACCTTTGTGTTACTCTCCTTGTAAGTAGATAATTGAATGACAGGTCAATCGAACGGTCATGACAGATGACAGGTCATCGGATTTCGAACCAAAAGCAAATATTACGCATGCAATGGGTTGAATTTATTAAAGATTGGTCATTTTGGATGAAAGTCAATTGCATGTCACGTTCCAGATGGATAAAGAGGTCGTTTCAAGCTAAAAGCAAATGTGCATTCAGTGGAACGATTGTACATACATTGTTCATTTAGGATGACAGTTTAATCGCATGTCATGTTCCAGATGGATAAAGAGGTCATTTTGAGTCAAAAGTACAATGGGATGGATTTATTTCCCAGAATGATTTAAACATTGACAAGTCTTAAATTCATAGACTTTATTAAAAGTGATTTCGTTGTTATTGAATATCTCAGATGATCTGCTAATCTCTATACTTCAAAACATATTGTAAAACTCTAAGCTAGACTTGTGCATTTTCCATAGAATATACGAATCATATATAACAAGGAACTTTGCTTATAATAGAGTATCTGTCAATATGGAAATATGCATATGATGACGTTTTTTTTTTTTACTTCTGAAATAATAATTCTTTTATACGCAGATGGAGTTTACCAGTAATTGAGGGTTCAGGTCCCAAGTTTGATGACAATACCACATAGTTTGAATGGAGGATAGGTCAATCATAGGTCAGGATAAAGGAGCCAAACGTTAATATTATGCATACAATGAAATGAATGAGTTCTACGCTAGCCAAGTTTGCTAACAAAACCTGAATACTTGGAGGACGACATGTCAATCATAGGTCACGTTTCAGATGGACTAATGACAGCATTTGAACGAAAATACAAATATTATGCGTACAATGACATGGATAACTTTTTCCTATATAATTTTAATTTGTCAATATGGACAACATTACTTTTAGTAACTCAATGAGTTCATTTGTGCACTTATAACAATGTACATTCATGTATGTAACAATGTTCATTCATGTATGTTGGTATTCCAGCGTTTGATATATAGGATGACGATTTTTACTCCTGAAATAAAATATAGAACTATAAGAAAAATGCCATGGAATTAGAACGGGAGAAATGGAATAATTCAAAGCTATGATGAAATGACAAATGAGATTTCATTACTATTAATAAACGTTAGTACAAGAAGAAATTCTTACCCCAGGTTTGAAAAAGTCAGTCTGCTTCTTATGTCTGGAAGACTTGCGCACGTCTACTACGCCTTGATCCTTTTCCCCTGAACAGCTGGATGGTTTTGTCTCGTGGCTCAGATCGTTTGTTGGGTCATTGCCCAAGTCAGAATTCAGCTTTTCTTTCTTTCTGAACCTGTTTTGAATGAATTGTCCAAAGAATGACAGATCCTTATTAATTGACGTCTTTGATACGTCACCAGCTGCGTTATCGATAGGAACGGTTTGTTCTGCTGCAGCCACACCCTCCCCTACACTCTCGATACCAGATTGTCCCTCTACAGAGTCGTCTGGGAGGGAATAGAATGACGTTTTTTCTTCATTTTTTGATGATGAAGGTGTCTGATTTCGATAAGGGGTAGATGCCCCTAAGGGATGCATTTCAGTGCCGCCTTCATGTTCATTTTGATCATTGCCTGCTCTTCCCTGAACACGATACTTAACACAAATAAATGTAACAGATATAACGATAACAATGAAAGCGGCACAGCCAGCACTTATCCCAGTTATGGTTATCGCCACTCCATTACTTCCAATGGTCACTTTTACTTTAGCACTTTCTTCTGGTTCCTCTGGGGTAATTTCCTCACCTGTAGGCTCCTCCCTTTCAGATGCAATGGGTGGGATCTCACCTTTGGACGATATGATCTCAACTTGGGGTGGAGAAGCAGTAATTTCCACATCTGGAGAAATGATAACCTCCTCCTCCCCCGGGGCATAAGAATTGTCCTCTGATGAAATGGATGGGGAATTGATAATTTCTTCCCCGTCCTCAACTGGTGATATCATCACAACTTCTGGTTGAATGGGTGGGGAATATTGATTCGTCTCATCAGGAGAAACGATAACATCCTCTCCTGGAGCTATATCATAATCGTCCCCTGATGTAATAACGGGTGGGGAATATGGTCTTGTCTCATCTGGGGATACAATCACAACCTCTGATTGAATGGGTGGGGAGGCGGTAATTTCCACACCTGTTGTCTCATCGGATGATACAATCACAGCCTCTTTTGGTACTTCAAGGTATTCAGAGTTCAGAGTTGTTGGTAATCCATCTTTATTTCGTTTCAGATCTGTAGTTGGATCCTCATTTTGACAATCACTTGTTATGCGAACATTTTCCCTAATTAGTTGTTGGTGCATTTCACAAGTATCTATCCCTGTTACTTCCTTGATGTTGATTTGTCGAACTCGTGGGAAAAGTCCATATATGATTGATGGATTTCTGTCAATGTTGACTTGGTGTAAGTCAATATTCCATATCCTAAACAAAGGAGCGCTTCTCATCAGCAAAGACATATCTGAGTTTCTGCATGATACAGTTCTAAGAGTGCATGAGCAAATGTTGCACATATCCCCTGCGTAGATACAGACAAGTTGGGTGAAGATCAATAGTAAAATCGTTCTCCCCATGGTTCTTAGATTTGACATGAGTCTAAATCTCAGGTAGTTAGCTTCTTTTAAGTTCAAAGATTTCCAACCAACTGTTGAATTTGAATATACCAGGAAGTGACTTACATTACCCACACCCCTTTTCTTAATAGATTGATCCATTCTTAATAGGGATATAAACCTTTAGATCTTTTATGCCCCACCACATCTGTTTGGAACAACTGGTCTCACAAAACCACCGCAAGACTTCCGCCGCCGACTTTACAGGGATGACTTTACAGGAATCCCCAGCAGGAATCTATAACGGAGGTTGTAATTGATGGACAATAGACCCATTTACTCATCATACCTTGCTGACTTTCCCTAACTTGGGACAATTGGGGATTTTATTTTAATCATACCATGTACGCATTTTAGTGCTACATAGAACAAAATAAAGTTTCTGTTAATCAGTGATGCATATTATTGGCACCCTCCCCTACCATTACCTTCATCAAAGCCTAGCGTGTACAACATGCACACATTGTTAGGAATAGCCTTTGTTAATCATTGGTGCATACTATTTGTTAACACACTCCCCTACCACTCTATAAAAACCCTAGCGGTTTGTTTTTAGATTAATTATGACTCACAGTTATTTGTTATGAAATGCTAACCAGTTAGGGTTTAGCAACATATTGATCATTATCCAATCATGCCTTACCAATCCTTGCGCCCCCTACTGGCAAACGTGGATAATGTTTGAATTTACCAATCACATAACTATTTATTTGATATGAAATGGTAACCAATTAGGATTAGCAAAATATCATTCATTATCCAATCATGGCTTACCAAAATGTTATTGATTTCAGTGACCAATCATAAGCAATATTTATCATACTTAATCGATTTTGATGTATATAAATAGGGTCTGCTCAGTCCAATATAGTACAAAGCGCATTTTCTTGGTAAAAAAAAAAAAGAGCTGCTGTCACTATGGATACAACGTGGATTAGAGATCATGCCTACAAAATTGTAGACTCATTTTCCAAGTCTACCTCTCTACTCGAATGGGCAATAATGGTTGGTTGTGAAGAGCATCCTGCAGTACAATCAAAACTGCAACAACTTCAAACCCAGGAAAAGATCAACTCCTTTAAGGATCCCATTGAATTACTCATTTGGGCAAACTATGTGGGACTAGAGGATGATGAGCATGTTGCTTTACGCTTGATGGAAATCCACAAGGTTAGTAAACTTCCTTTCCAATGTCCTATTTGTCCTTATTGTGTTTCTCATTCTGATTCACTCACTCACCACTTTGTATTCAAAACTGAATGCGTCTATTCTAACCCCTCTATAGGAAAACACATTCACAGCAATGGACGTGTCCTTTGACCCCGATAATGAGGTAATTGAAGTCTTTCATCTGTTTACACTCCCCGCCACACGCCACCCGTCCTGGGTGCGTGACAAGGGAGACATGACAAGGGATGGATACACTACACTATGTGTTGCAGGAAAATGAGTCACATATCGTGAAAAATGGATTTAGTAAACATTTATGTCATCCATGAATTAATGAATATTCATAATGTCCATTCTTCCAAACATTTACAATTGTTCTTCATTAAATTTCATATTGTAACTTTATGATAATTTATGAATATTTTAGGATTTGTGAGTGTTCAAGTGTAGGTGTAGGTGTTCGAAACCTGGTCACCCCAACCCTGTCAGTGGTGTAGGATAGGCGGCAGACCTTACTCCAATAACGGCAGATGGGGGTTTCCCTAATTGAGGTGTCAAAGCGATTGCTTGTTGTTGGGAGAGCAACACACTACCACCCCCTTTTTATCACTATGGTATAGGCGGGGAGGTGAGGTCAAACCCAGGTCTCTGACTATAGGTCTAGACATATAACAAGGTTCATATTATGGACCCTTTCAAAATGTGATTTTGTCCCTAATTTGGTTACTTTGAATTTTAGAGCTGATTCCGATTGTAAGCCTTGCTATTATGTATATATGCATACAATTGCAGAACTTAACAAAATACACATCTGGAAAAGAAATATGTATAGCCCAACTAAGCATTTCTGTCTATAGAGTGGCTATTATGTGAGCCGGAGAGAGACTACACTATAGGTCCAGACACATAACAAGGCCCATAGCATACTTTCAAGAGAGTTTAATTTTCTAAGCATTTGTCCCCGTTTTTTTTTACTTAGAATTTTAGTACTGAGTCCGATTGTAAGCCCTGGTATTATTTATTTATGCATAGAATTGCAGAACTTTAACAAAATACACATCTGGAAAAGAAATATGTATAGCCCAACTTAGCATTTCTCTCTATAGAGTGGCTATTATGTTTGCGGAGAGAGACCCTCACTACACTATAGGTCCAGACACATAACAAGTCCCATAGCATACTTTCAAGATTTATTTTTCTAGTGTTTGTCGCCGATTTTGTTTTACTTAGAATTTTAGTACTGATTCCGATTGTAAGCCCTGGTATTATATATTTATGCATAGAATTGCAGAATGTTAACAAATAGACATCTGGAATCGAAATATGTATAGCCCAACTTAGCATTTCTGTCTATAGAGTGGATACACCACCAACCTCCCATTCCAGAGATGCCATGTGTTCATATATCAAACAGGAGGTCTATTGTATGAATCCCTTTGCCTTTGGAGATAATCCTGAGGTGGTTAGGGGTCGGACACACTGTTTACTTTGTGCCTTACACTACACTAGATTTTGCTGTATAATATTTTTAGTTAATACATATATGTATATATACATTTACATATATGTATATAGATATGTATCCATTGTATCATTATTTTTTTTTTTGTATTTTATTATTATTATTATTTTACTCCTGACAGGTCATGGAAACAGGGATGGACATAGACACAGACATGGAGAAGGTATATTTTATATTTATTGGGTTAGAAAATGATATTGTTTAACTAATTCCAACAATAATTGTAAACATATGATTTATTATATGTGTAAAATATTTTGTTTTGTTTTGTTAGACACGTAATGACATGGAGTGGCTTGATCATTTATCTGTTGAAGACATCATTTCAGGCCATGTCCCGTCTACAGATCTAACCCAAGCTGAGGTAAATAATGTGAATATTTATATAAGTTCATGAAATTTACGTCTATTGAATGTATTATCATTGGTTTGTCTATCTCTATTTACTTTTTTTTAGATGGAAGCATGGCAGGAGTTTTTTCCAAACGTAGTACCTCCTTCAACTCAACAACTGCCGTCAACATCCACTAAACAACATATCAGTAAATACAACTGTAGTACATGCAACAAAACGATTTCCAAAGCTGGTCCTTTTCATCAACACCGCAGGGCATGCCAAAAAAAGACAACATGTTTGTTCTGTTCACAAGTATTTAAAACGCTGATGGGAAAGAAACAGCACGAAAAAAGTTGTCCTGTGCGATTCGGATGCAAAAAGTGTGGATTCATGTTCACTTCCAACAAAGATGTATTGAAACATTGTTGTTCCAAGAAGTATCAATGTCTAATTTGCAAAACATCCGCGTATCCAAATCGTTCTGACCTGTTCCTTCACCAACAGACCATGCATGGAATGGGTAAAGAAAACCTACAGCAGGAACCCTGGGAAGAATCACCCTTTGATGAAGATAGAGAAGAAGATCGAAAAGCTAGGTCAATCTACGATGCAAACAATCGTTTTATACTTATGCCCCATAAAATCGGGGAAATACAGGACCAAATGAACTTCCCAACAAATGATCTACAGGGCGGTACACAAGAGTTTGGTAGACATTTGGAGCAGGTGTTCCACTCCCAGTCTTATGCATTTAAACTGGACATATCACTCGGAGTCATATTGCATAATCGGGAGACAAAACGTATGCGTTACTTTGTGCCTTACAACAATCTATCGCTGCTGAAACAACCTGCCTATATCTCAACCCGCTCTGACATGCTAAGTCTTCTCGATGAGTTAAGTCGTCTGGATATACGACAATACATCAATCAATTAAGACCAAACACCAAGTGGGAACCATGGATGTACACGAACGTTGTATATACCATAAACAGAACCCAGTATCCATTGGGAAACGGCTTTATCCCGGATTTTATCAAGCTGAAAAAGTGTATCATAAGTCTGGAAAAACCCCAAAATAAGATGGAGCCTTACAAAGACATGTTATGTGCCTTCAGATGTTTGGCTTTACATAGAAACCTCCAGCTAAATACGGCCAATATATCAAACCTGTATTCAGAATGGCGGGCTTATTTGCAAAACAAAAATATCAAGGAAATACCAGCAACACCCAAGTACTACCAAGGTATACTACTGGAAGAGCTTGTCTACTTTGAAGACTGCTTCCAGGTGAGCATCAATGTATACGAGCTGTTTGCCGACGACAGTGTTGTCCTCAGATACATTTCCAACGCGAAGCTGAAAAACGTGATGTATCTGAACCTATATGAAAGACACTTGTCGTATATTGCAAACATTGAGATATACGCCAAAAAATACAAATGTTCCACATGTCAGCGGCTGTTCAAAAGGAAGCAATACTACACACAACACATTCGTGTATGTGTTGGTAGGACGAAATATCATTACAAAGGTGGTATCCATTCTTCAACTAAGACAATTTTCGAAGAATTGGAAGAGGTTGGAATAGTCACAACACCCGAAGAGACACTTTTTCCATGGTTTTGTGTTTTTGACTTTGAAGCCATTTTGGAAAAGGTCCGAGAACAAAGCAGTGAAAAACTATGTTGGACGCACCGACATCGAGCCATCTCAGTATCCGTATGCAGTAATGTAGATATGTTTACGGAACCCTGTTGTTTTGTTGATGCCGATTTAGATAACCTGATTGGACAAATGATTGGCTACATGCTTCAGATCCAGGAAAAGGTTTCAAGCCTGGCCCTAGAAAAGTGGCATGTGTTGACTGAGAGATTATCTGAACTCCTCAATCAATGGACCCCAAACGTTGTTGAATGTTCATCGGATAAGGAAAGAGATGAAGAAGAAGAGGAAGACGAAGAAGAAGACGAAGACGAAGACAACAGCAACTCATCCTCTACTAAAAGCAGTGATCCACAGACGTTGATGCATAACCATTTGACGAGGCTTCAGTTTAAACTGAAAAAGTACATGCAACAGCTACCAGTGCTTGGGTTCAATTCTTCCAACTATGACATCAATCTTGTCAAATCTCTCTTGTTCAAGCATTTGGCTGACAACGAAAAGGACATGTCAGACTATTTTGTCATTAAAAAGAACAGTTCATACACCTGCATAGCTACAGAGAAGTTTAAGATTTTGGATGTCTCCCAGTTTTTAGCCCCTTGTACCTCATACTCTGGTTTCCTTAGATCATTTAACGTAGAGGAACAGAAATTTTGGTTTCCGTATGAATACTTGGACAGTGTTGAAAAACTTGATGAGACCGGACTGCCGAGTCATGATAAGTTCTACTCTGAACTGAAGAACACCAACATCACTCCAGAGGAGTATGCCTATGTGGAACAAATTTGGGCTCGGGAAAACATGACCACCCTGAAAAATCTATTGGTCTACTATAACAACCTCGATGTCAAACCATTTGTGACTGGAGTGGAAAGACTACAATCCTTTTATTTTGCAAAAGGTATTGACCTGTTCAAGTTGGTTGTATCAGTCCCAGGCATAGCGAGGAGAATGCTTTTCTCCAGTGTACCCGCGGGAACACACTTTGCTCTGATCGGTGATCGAGATGAAGATTTATATCTCGCCTTCAAAAAGAACATCATTGGAGGTCCATCGATCATCTTCCACCGTCACCATAAAGTTGGCGAAACGCTTGTACACAACGCAAAACCCTGCAAGAACATTCTAGGTTATGATGCCAATGCTTTATACCTATGGGCACTGGGTCGACCCCTACCAACCGGTTCCTATGTTCGACGTCTGGCCAAAGACAACTTTGCACCCAGCAAACATACTACATACATGCTCATGTTTCTGTGGTTGGATTGGGTAAGCCAAAAAGAAGGCATCAACATACGTCATAAACTAAACAATGGCAACGAAGTACGGGTCGGTCCCTATTTAGCTGATGGCTACTGCTCTGCAGAGAATCGTGTGTTCGAATTTTTCGGGTGTTACTTTCACTCTTGTCTGTGTCAAAAGAATAAAATGATGAGCACCACATGGGAAAAACGTAGAAAAAGAACGGAAGAAAAACTCCACAACTTGAAACTCATGAACTACAAAGTCACCATCATGTGGGAGTGTGAATTCAGAAAGATGATGAAAGAGGATGAAAACATCAAACTCAAAAATGCATCCTACTTTCCCAAGTTCTACCTCCGTCACCCATGTCCCGTAACACAAGAGGAAATACTAAAAGGGGTGAAAAGCGACGAGTTGTTTGGAGTCGTTGAAGCAGACATTGAGGTCCCAGAGGAATGGAACCCCGGTTACGAAAGAGACCTCCCACCTCGAGAATATTTTCACGAAATGGCTCCCATTTTCTGCACCCACAATGTAGAGTTTAAGGACATTGGCTCACACATGCAAGAGTTTGTCCTTGAGAAAAACTTATCCCAAAAGCCGAGACAGTTGCTGGTCAGTGGGATGAAAGCATCAAAGATACTCTTGGCAACACCTCTCCTCAAGTGGTATCTCGAACATGGCCTAACCGTTAGCAAGATTTATCAGGTAACCGAATTCATCCCAATGGCTTGCTTTGAATCGTTTCAAACCGAAGTTTCCGACGCTCGACGAGAGGGAGACCAACAAGGGTCGCAAGTAAAGGCTGAAACGATGAAATTGGTGGGAAACTCTGCGTATGGCGGCCTCATAATGCAAAAGGAAAAACATCAGACGGTGACCTATACAAAGAGCCGACAGGCTGCCCAATTGGCCATAAATGCTCCGTCATTCCGCAAATTGAACGAAATGGGTGACGAGTGCTATGAGATAGAAGCAGTCAAGTCAAAAATAACGCTAGATCTACCCATATACCTAGGCTACTTTGTCCTTCAGTACGCCAAGCTGCGCATGCTTCAATTCTATTATGACTGCCTCGATTACTATGTGGACCGAAGCAATTTCCAGTACATGGAAATGGACACAGGTAAAGTTGACTCTTTAAAGTGACCCTAAAGTTGGTCTCAGTTGGGGACTAAAGTGAACTTTACTTTATTCATGTTTGCCATAGACTTTACCTTGATGACTAATGGAACGTTACTTTTACTTTTTAAAAAAGTCACTTCCATTTTGAATCAAAGTGACCTTTCATTTAACGTGTCATTTCTAAAAATTTGGAATGTGTACCTCTGATAGTTTGCGAGTTGATTCTCCCTTACATCAAAAATCTCATAGGATTCAGTGCTAAAAATATCAGTAACTCGATACTTTTATCCCCGCAAAGTGCTTGTCAAATTCTTTTCGAGTTGACATTGTTTGCTGTTTTTCCCATTTCAGACAGCGCCTACTTTGCCCTAGCAGCCAAGGATTTGTGTGACGTCATCCGCCCTGAGGTCAGAGATCAATACCACGAGGAAATTTATGGTCGGTGTGGCAAAAAGGAGGCTTCTGTGTGGTTTCCCCTCCGTTGTTGTCAACCCTGTGCCATGTACAGCAAAAGAACTCCAGGCCTGTTCAAAAAAGAAGCCGAAGGAGTAGAGATGGTGGCTCTGACTAGCAAAACGTACATTCTCAAAGAAAATGAGGAGGGAACTAGTGTCAAGTTGAGCTGCAAAGGAGTGAACAAAAGAAGGTTAGATAATCCATTGGACATCTACAAGAGTGTGTTGCAGACAAAAGAACCCCGAGAAGGTTCTAACATGGGTTTCCGTCAGAGGAACAACACCATGTACACTTACAACCAAACGAGGGCTGGTTTTACGTACCCTTATTTCAAAAGGCAAGTTCAGCCAGACGGTGTGTCCACAGTTCCATTGGATATCGTTCTCAGTCCCTGGAATGTAAGCGAATGCTATGTCTTTGGAGATGTTAAAGATTCCCTGTCTCCCAACTACTACTGTCATCTTCTGTATGAGGGTTACACTTTTCTAACGGCAGAGCACTTGTTCTACTACCTAATGGCTCTGTGCTTGAATGATGTCCACACAAGCACCAGTCTGACGATAACGTTCAATTCGAGTGAGTGGCGTCTACTCGTCAAAGATTTGAAGAGTCAATCGTGCTGGATTCACAACAGGGACAATATTATGAAAGCAGTGCTGAAAATCAAGTCGGAGCAGGTGCCAGAGGTAGGCGTGGTCCTAAACACAAGCAAACGTCTACCCATAGTCTTTGCCAATCAATACGACAAATATTGGTCAGCTGGACTGAACAAAAGCGTGACCCTTCTAACAATTCCTGATGAGTATCGAGGCTTCAACAGACTCGGGCAACTGTGGGAAGAGTTAAGAGACACTGTTGCGTGCTAGTGCCTCATTACTGGACTCGGAAGTCATGGCGTCCACACATGAGAACGTACCCACATACACTTTTGTCACCCCTTGTACCTTGTCCGTGTCTGGAACGACAGGATCGGGTAAAACCCAATGGGTAAAGCGCCTCATCAAACACAGAGATATCCTCTTTAGTCAACCACCCCAAAGAGTGTACTACTATTACGGTGTGTGGCAAAATGCTTTCGAGGACATGACTGACGATGTAGACTTCCGAGAAGGTCTACCGGAAAATCTAAATGACATTGATAATTTCGATGGGGAATCAATTCTGCTCGTGGTGGATGATCAAATGCAAGATGTGGTGAAATCTCCAGCCATGGAAAGACTTTTTACCAGGGAGAGTCATCATCGAAACATAAGTGTTGTCTACATATCACAAAACATGTTCTGTCAGGGTAAACATGCTAGAGACATTGCACTCAATTGCCACTATCTCGTACTCATGCGAAATCCTCGAGACTTGCACCAGATACGCACTTTGGGAATGCAGACAGGACTCGGTACGACCTTAGTCGAAGCGTACAGAGACAGCACATCAAAACCCTACGGCTATCTTTTGCTCGACCTCTCCCCTCACAATGACACTCCACGGTTCGTGCTAAAAACGCATATCTTTCCAGGAGAAGATACCGTCGTCTATGTAAAGTAATAGCACTCGGTCAAGTTTCCCAGACGTGAATATGCCACTGAAGAGTCAAGACGTCATACGCTTATAATGTCGGCAGTAGAAGATAATAAAAACTACCTGGATCTTCTTCTCACAACCTCCAGTCGCCTACAAGCTGAAGCCCTGTTGGAAACAATCACCGGTCCGCAGATAGATGCACTCAGCGAGCTTGCCCTTCACCTCCCTCACCTCCACTTAACACCCGAGATTAAAGGTCTCATTAAAAAACGTGAGGCATTACTCGATTCGCTTGCCAGTACCTCAAACAGTCGGACCAAAAAGCTCCATCTCATCCGACGGTTTAGACGCCTTCTCTTGCAGATTCTCCACTTGATTCGCTCACCACTCTTGGCTGTGCTCCAGAAAGTATGAATACTAAAGTTAAAAAGATTGTAATGGTGCCCTATGATAAATATATCAAGTACACCGACTCTAGACAGTCCACTACCAATTTTACATTTCCACCTACAAACAAAGAAGCACCCACGCCTGAGCCAGCGCCCGCGCCCGAGCCCGCGCCAGTACCTGCGCCCGAACCCGAGCCCGCATCGGTGCCCGCACCCGAGCTTGCGCCCGCGCCGGTTGACGAGGGCCCTGCGGACGAGCCACCAGAGGTGGCTCGTGGCGTTATCCCTCCTCCTGGTCTTCCAGAAACCAAAAACCAAAAGGGTTTCGGTAAAAAGCAATACAATCAACCCAGGTGGGTCAGTCTCTGGGTAAAATGAAACGAGACACATTCCTGGAAAAAATCTACTATGACCCGTCACATCCAGCTTCTTATGGAAGTGCTGATAAAGTGTACAGGGCAATTAAAGAGATAGAAGGGCGTACAGATTACAGCCTAAAGGACATACAGGAATGGCTGGAAAGTCAAGAAACATACACTCTCCACAGGGAGCCTCGACTCAAGGTCTCGGCTGCCACAGCTCCAAGACCTAGAGTCATTGTCAGTGACAAATACCAGCAACTCGATGCCGATTCAGTCTACATGATAAAGTACGAAGAGGACAATGACGGCTATGCATACATCCTGGTCGTAGTGGACATTTACACGCGCTATGCTTGGACCCGACCTCTGTACACCCTGGGCGGGGAGGAAATGAGTGAAACATTGAAAGAGCTGTTCAAGGATAAGCCAGTGCAGACTCTCCGCACTGATTCGGGGAGCGAATTTCAAAACCGCTTAGTCCAAAACATACTAAAGACCTATGACATCCACTACTTTTACACTCGCAATGAGACAAAAGCCAATTATGCGGAAAGATTCATAAAAACATTAAAGAGCAAAATCACCAAAATCATGTATCATAAACAGTCCTATCGATGGATAGACTATTTGGACAAGGTAACAGGGTCATACAACCGTTCCTACCACCGTAGTATAAAGACGACTCCCGAAAAAGCCATGCTCAAAGGTGACCGAGTAGAGCTCTGGAACACACAGTACAATCCCAAACCAAAAAAGAAAAAGAAAAGCTCTTCACTCAAAGCTCCACGCTCTCTAAAAAGCCTGTTCAAGTTCAAGATTGGCAACATTGTAAGGTTGGCTAGGTTCAAAACGATCTTCAGTCGACAGTACAATGAGAAGTGGACCCATGAACTATACACAGTGGTAGATCAAAAGTCGCAACAGGGCATCCCCCAATACCGTGTCAAGTCCTATGACAACAAACTCATTGACGGTTACTTTTACGAGCAGGAGCTTGAGCGTGTCCAAGTAGACGAAACTACCACCTACAAAATAGAGCAAGTCCTCAAGCGACGAGTACGGCGAGGACTAGAGGAATACTATGTGAAGTGGCTCGGCTGGCACAAACGTTTCAACACTTGGCTTCCAGCGAGCAATATCCAAGACATTGGTCTCTCTACTCAAGCACGGGCGGGACTCAATAAACTCGGCCAACAAGGTAAAGATCCACGAGGGAAAGCAAAAAAGAAAAAGGAAAGAAAACGTCCCCCACCTCCTCCTCCTCCTCTGTCTCCAGTTCGACGCTCAGCACGCCTGGTTGCCAAACGAACATGACTTCAGACTACTACTGCTATGTCAGTTCCAAAGACTCGACAGACATATACAAGTCCAATAGTCCTTGGGATTTTACGGTAGAGCTGTCTCCTCCAATAGAAGTCAATAGGTCAACAGCTAAAATAGCATTGTCAGAAATAACAATCAGTGGAACAAAGAAGGGTTCTAGGCTTGGTAAAGTAATGGTCTTTACGGATGCCGTCAGAGATGACACTTGCTATGTCCATGGCAAACATCAGCCACTCTTACGTACTGTCCAGAAAGTTAACACCACCAGATTTGACCCGCTTCAGTTTATGCCGGTAAACAAAACATACATTGATCGCATTCGGGTTTATATTCGTTCCCCTTCAGGACAAGTTCCCAGTGTATCAGCAACTTCAGTACAGTGCACACTACAAATTCAAACATGAATGCTCCACGATCAATCGTCAACAGTAGTTTTGTGCCTTACATACCCGGAGTGGGAAGCTGGTCACACGCTCAAAAAAGTAAAAAGAAACCATTCTACATCGTTCAAAAGGGTCAAGGTGTCCCAACTGTCAATCTAATCACACCCACTCAACAAGCCGTTGACAGGGCAAAAAGTGAACTTCAGAGAAATCGCAAGCTTAAAAGTCAACAACAAGGTAGTGGAAGTCAGTCAGTCAAAAGTCGTAGAGGAGTAAAGACCAAGAAAAAGAAAACGACCAAGAAAAAGCCATACTCTGCAAAATACAAACGAAAGATTACAAAAAAGTAAAATGGCATCCAACTTTGTAAACAAAGAGGCAGAGGAAGGTTATGTGGAAAAACTCTCTCTCTTTACAGTGCCTCCAGTGGAAACGGGCATTGATTCAATCTACTATAAAGAATATCGTCCCGTAGGAACTGTCTCTGGTAGCAACACCTTGGAGTATGACATTGCAAACAACTCACCAGACTACATCGATGTCAATAATATCGAGCTTGAGCTCATGGTTCGGATCCTTGATGATCAAGGAAACCGTATCGGTGCTAACAATCATGTGGGACTCATCAACTTACCCGCCAGTAGCATGTTTCGACAAATGGACATGGCTATTCAACAGCAAGTAATCACAAGCTCCATAGGGAACAACTTTCCTTACAAAACTCTCATAGACACTCTACTGGAAAGGGGCAACGTTACTCCTCACACTGACTGGCCTACCATGGAAGGATATTACAAAGACACCCGAGAGGCAATGGATGATCCCTGTCAGGATGTCAATTTGGGACTGTTGCTTCGCTCAGAAAACACCAGTAATGGAAAAATCTGGATGCTAAGATCCAAGCTCCCAATGGACTTTGCTCTGCAGGAAAAACCTCTCATCAATGGCGTTCCTATCAACATCAAACTCTATCCAGCACTCGACCGCTTCAGACTCATGTTTGAAGATCCCATTGAAAAGGCCAAACGAGACCAACCACCACCAGCAAAACGACAGAAAACATCAGCGTCTGAAAGTAGCACTACTGGCACCACTACTAGTACTACTACTACCCCCACTACCACCACCACTGATACTGAGTCAAGCACATCGACTACAGAGAGTACCTCATCTAGACTACCTTCTCAGTATTATACTCTAGAGTTGGTGTCTTCTAAGATGGTGGTGCCCATGATTCGCCTAAACCCCTCACTTCTCATGAAACACAATGATATGATCAAGGACCAAATGGCTATGTATCCCTTCACCCGCAGTGACATTAAAGTGTTCAACATACCACAAGGAAATCAAGTGTTTGTCCAGGACAATATATTCCAAGACATGATACCCAAAAGGTTGGTCATTGGACTCGTGTCAGCCAGGGCCTACGCTGGTCACAGTGAAAAGAACCCGTTCAACTTCCAACACTTTGACCTCAATTATCTGTCCTTCAATGTAAACGGTCAGATTGTTACAGGAAGTGCCTTACAACCAGACTTTGAACATGACCATTACACAAACGAGTACGCAAACCTGTTCAAGTGGCTCCCACCCTCCATGGTAGGGCAGGGTCCAAATATCACATATGAGGATATGAAAAACGGGTATGGTCTACTTGTCATCGATTTCGAGAAGGCCAAAGGGAAAGAGTTTAGCAACCCCCTTCAAAAAGGACAAACCGAACTCGCAATGAGGTTCAATGCCCCATTACCAGAGAACGTCACTGTCTTGGTCTATGGAAAATTCGATGCTCTAGTGCGTATCGATGAGGCCCGAAACGTACTTGTCGAATGAATGAACTGGAAATTGATGCTTTTCTGAGGAATAATCGCGTCACATCTCAATGTTATCGCGGTGTCATGTCATTCGAAGAATTGACCATTAGTAAAAATATTGTTCGTCCGTCGTTATTTGTGTTAAATACCGATTTTAGAACGGGAAAAGGCAAACACTGGCTAGTCGTTCATGTACCCAAAATAGGCGAGCCTGAATACTTTGATAGTCTAGGTAGATTACCCATATTCTATCATCATAGAATAGAAAGCTTTCTTATTGTGCACGGACCTAAATATAGAGTAATGTCGTCTCAAATACAATCAAATGATTCAAGTGTGTGTGGTAACTACTGTGTATTGTTTGCTTACTTTAGATGTAAAGGTATGTCTATGTCAGAATTTGTGGCTATGTTTAGTCAAACTCATCTCAATAAAAATGATGACACGGTAAAATTTGATTGAAATGTTTGTGTGTGAAATAAAAGATTGAAAAAATCCAATTATCTTTACGTTTTATGTGTGTTACAAACAATAGTATAATAAAATTAACCACCAGGGGATCTGACTCATATAATATAGATAATAAATCACTCACTTTGTAATTAAATTAATGCCACTATCCACCACTAGGACACAATGATTACTCAGATCATACCCAAAACCCATGACTCATCAAAATGAAGGTAGCTGATTGGACGGTGTCTCATAACAAAAAAAATTGGACGAGGGGATCTGACTCATGGGATCTCCTATATACATATATATATTATATATATATACATATGAATAATATATCACTCACTTCGTAATTAAATTAATGGCCACAACAACAGATCATAGCAAAAACCCATGACTCATCAAAATGAAGGTAGCTGATTGGCTGCTGTCTCATAACAAAATTGGAAACAATAGGGGCACAAATAAATGGATGGGATAGGGGTGGGGGGGGGGGGGGAGTGGAGGAGGGGAGGGGGGGGGGGGGGAGGGGGGGGGGGAGTGGGGGGAGGGGGGGGGGGAGTGGGGGGGGGGGATACCCCCAATGGTGGGGCCAGGGTGGGTGGGGGAAATACCCCTCCCACCCCCCAGGGGGCGGGGTCAGTCACAGTTCAATGATTCTAAGGTAGGGTATCCATAGGTCCTTAAATACTACTACTCTAGGCACCAGGCTACTAATCACTGTGCCCACACCCACATGAATACATGATGAGGTAAAGTCAAATTCAGATGTTTCAGTTCGTTTGCTAGGTTTTAATACCTTTTTCATTCAAATGGACTGCTTATTTATGTGTCTGTGGAGGCATACAGCACCCAGGAATACTGTAATAAGTTTAACTTAAGGCTATATGAAAGTAAAACGTGAGGAAATGCTATTATAATTTTTTAGGGAAGATGACCGTAACGTTATTGTGTGGTACAGAAATCATTCAGTCGCTTTACAGTCATCATTACCTTAACGTTACCTCATCACTATCAGAATTGGAAACTTGTTTTCTCAAAGAAATATTCCATATGATCTAATATTGATGATGATCTCTGATGATCATTTTCATACATGTCAGAGCTATATAAATACTAAAACACAGATATGTAAACAATGTCCCCAATGATGAGGTAAAGCAGTTTAAAAATATGGAAAGTAGTTTTCTTGAAAAATTGGGGAGTGAGGAAAAAGGGGGGGGGGGGGGGGTGTCTCTATAGTGGGGTGGTCTTTATCGGGGTTCCACTATATACAGGTTGGTTGTTCTTTTTTTTTCTTTTTTTTTTATTTTCATGAAAATAACAAATACGTATTTCAAGGTGCCTGTTTTTACCTGATTATTGATCATTGTCGCTGCGACAGAGACGACCACCATCTGAACCAGGACATAGAAGAGTCTGAAGCCGTTGATGAAGGTGTAGGACAGATCATTCCCCTCAGCATACACAATAACGTAGAGCAGGGTACACAGCAGGGGTACATTGGTCATGTAGGTGTTGGCGATGTAGTACTTGAACATGGTGTCTGCATCCTCCACAAGCTTGCACCGTTTCTGGTGAGTGATGCGGAACTTCTCTAGGTCATCCACAAATGTACCGTCTTCCCGGATCTAAGGGTCAAGTTTTTAGAAAATGTACAATCGGCCTTCATAAATCTATCTCCTCAAATAAATTAAATTTAAGACGAAAATCAGGTTCAAAATATAGTTCAACATAACCAGGCAGATTTATTGAATGAATATAATACAGAATATACTCAGATATACTCGGTATTTATCATTGTTCACTCTAATTTAGCAGAATTTGTGGGATGTGTAGAACTGTAGATTGTGCATTTTCTGAAAATCTGACCAATAGGGGATTTGCATAGCCGCCATTTTGAATCTAGATTCGCATGGAATTATGGTACAGTATAAATTCTATACAAAACATGCCATGTTCAGCGATGCTATACAGCCAAGTTCATCCTTGCCCCTCCCTCCATGACTCACACCTGCCTGTCATTCTACATTGGGCCTATCATGGATAGAGCCCCGCCCACCTCCAGGAGTAGCACGTGAGGTGCTCCTGTCAGGGTTGCTTGTTAATAAAATATACTTTAGTTGGTAACAGAATCTGAAAGTGTCTGGTCTTCATTCTCCTACTCGAATATTCTACACTCCCTTATAGAAGCTTAATATGATGTAACATTACACTATGAATTATCCTAACATAACTTACTTTCATGACGAATGTTCTGCAGAGATACTCAAACTCTTTGTAGAGCACATAACAGATAAGTGTGAAGAAACTGAGACTGAGCATAGCCACAGTAGCATTGAGAAAGACCAGGATGAGGATGAACACCTTCGCCGCCTCAATACCTGAAATACAAGTAAATATATTTATTACACACCCTAAGGTGCTGTTAAGGGGTGTATAATAAATGTATTTATTATACACCCATGTAATGGTGCCGTTAAAGGATGCAATATATATAATTATTACACACCCTTGGTGCTGTTAGGGGGTGTAATAAATAAAATCATTATATACACCCATGTAATGGTGTTGTTAAGGGATGCAATAATAATATCTATCACACACCCATCCTGCTGTTGAGGGGTGCAATAAATAGAGAGAATGGGACGAGCCGGCAATAATCAAAAATTTATTGGACAAGATTCATCCAAATAAGCACGATGCTGTAGGCAGAGTGCTTATGTGGATGAATCAAGTCCAATAAATTTTTGATTATTGCCAGCGTCCATTCTATATTTATTATATGTGCATAAAATTGGATCATATATCATCAGATATCACTGGAAAAGTATTAAAGAACTCTCAGAGAGCCCCACTGCCTCGTTGAGAGCACTGCTGAGAGCACCATTAGTACAACGGTGCCCTGTCAGGCCGTGTGATCATGCAGTATTTACTTACTGACATGGTTGAATTAAAACTTTCATATCGCGGCTATATCTTGACCTACAATAATAAATCTTATATCCTTTGATAGAGAATTTAATTCTCTATTTAATGGTGTGGTTTTTATTATGTATCTTTATATCATAGTACCAGAATCACAGGTGGAATACCGATCGTGGGGATCTCCACGGGGATCTCCGCGGAGACAGCGGAAGTGCTGAGGTAACGTCAGAGCTATTTTTAGACAACTATACAGTTTTATAGGACGTGTCCTACATGAATATTTTTATAGCACCCCACTTATAGCACCTCTCATATAGCATGCGCGTATAATAATTATATTTATTGCACCCCTTAACAGCACCATGCATCCCTTAACAGCACCATCGGTGTGTAATAAATATAATTATTATACACCCATAGTGCTGGTAAGGGGTGCAATATGAATATAATTATTATACACCCATAGTGCTGGTAAGGGGTGCAATAAATATAATTATTATATTCATTACACACCTTAACAGCACCATGGGTGTGTAATAAATATAATTATTACAAACCCATGCTGCTGTTAAGGGTTGCAATAAATATAATTATTACACACCCATGCTGCTGTTAAGGGGTGCAATAAATATAATTATTACACACCCATGCTGCTGTTAAGGGTTGCAACACAATTATTCATATTTGACAAGTGCTTTATGTATATGAAGTTGTTTGCCTTCTAACTTTTATCCAAATCCAAAGGTTTATTATGCAAATAATATGTTTTGCTATAAATGGCGATGTTACAGTTACAGTTACAGTGGATACAGACCTGGTGAATCAGGAGGCACAGGAACAAGGTAGGCGTCAAACTGTTTAGAAGCAGGTCCAAACATACCCCAAGCATTAACCCCCATGTTGGCCAAGCTGATCTGTAATATATAGATAGCTTAAAGTTGCTTTCCCTAGTAATGATATTGAATGGTCCTGTTGAATTTACATTCAAATTAGTTCCCAAACTCCATATTATTCATCTCTTACTTAATGAAAAGTTCAATAAATGTCTTAATATCATGATTTTATGATCACGGACATACATGAATAAGCGGCGGATGAATTTGCCATAGTTTTGTAGATGCATTTTGTAGACACTAGGTGTAGACACTATTAAAGATGGACCTAGTCTCTCTCTCTGGTGCACCAAGTGCTCATGCATGTGGTGACTTGCGCCTGCACATAGTGATTGGACTGCCATCTTACAGGTCTCTTTGAAATCATTCAGTATCATTGGAAATAAAGGTGTCCACCGATGAATTTATTTGACTATTTAGACTCAAATATTTATCTTCAACATTAAGAAAGAGACCCAAACTCTTGGGCCAAGGTGGGGCAGGGTATTTGTGATCTAAATAGGTGAAATTCGAAATTGGTTTAGGAAATAGCATGGAGTATAGCTTTAACTATAGAGTGAAACCATCCTATCATATAAAGTATGATCTGTAATGTATATTAGAACTAAATACTGACCAGAATGCTGAAGAATATATAATAAACTATTAATAAACTAAATACTGACAAGGATACTAAACTGTTACTGAACTAAATACTGACCAGGATGCTGAAGTATGTATAATAATAAACTATTACTAAACTAAATATTGACCAGGATGCTGAAGTATGTATAATAAACTATTACTAAACTAAATACTGACCAGAATGCTGAAGTATGTATAATAAACTATTACTAAACTAAATACTGACCAGGACGCTGAAGTATGTATAATACACTATTACTAAACTAAATACTGACCAGGATGCTGAAGAATATATAATAAACTATTACTAAACTAAATACTGACCAGGATGCTGAAGAATATATGATAAACTATTACTAAACTAAATACTGACCAGGATGCTGAAATATATATAATAAATTATTACTAAACTAAATACTGACCAGGATGCTGAAGTATGTATAATAAATTATTACTAAACTAAATACTGACCAGGATGCTGAAGAATATGGCTGCCTTCATGACAGTCTTGAGCAGACCTTCATACGGGATGATGGAGTCTGAGTAGCAGATCTTCTCTAGGGACAGGAACAGGTCACCCAGTCCCTTCTCCTTGCGTAGTGCATGCCAGTAGGCCAGTGCCGCCCGGCTAGACTATGGGCGAAGTAACAATTATTTATGATGTATCACAGGAGTCACAAGTCACAAAATTGTTACTTTTCAAAGTGTTTTATTCACATGATCTCTTTGTAGGAATGTTTTTTTCATTTTAATGTTTTAGCACTGTTAGTAGCATGAATAACAAATTCAAATCTCAAGGCTTTGTTTTGAATAAATCTAAAGGCCCTAATCCACTAAGCCGATTCTCATGAGTACTTAACAAAAAAAGATATAGGTAGTATGCTTCAGGTTGCAATCAGGTCTTCTTGTATATTTCTAGGGTTTTGCAAGGGTTTGCTATTTGAAGTTATGGTCCTTACCGACTCGTACATAAATATGGCGGTGAGAAACTTGAGAAAGAGCGCATTGGAGAAGCCGTCGTTGGGATCAAATGCAAACATGGACCTGAGGAAGTTGAGGAAGAGCAGCCCGCACATGCACAGGCAGTAGATCTGCTGCGGGGTACAGCTGCGCAACACCTGGTAATTAAATAAATAATAATTAATAAAATAATTAATAAAATAATTAATAATAAATATTTGAATAATGAATCAATGAATCAATGAATCAATGATCTATATATTTTAATGATAATGATCAATATTTTAATGATAACTATTAGTGTTTTATGATTAATGTTTTATGTGTACTTTGTTTACAAAAATGAGATCTCCTTTGGAAAATTTGCCTAGGAAGCACCAAGCGCCAAATGGTTATATAGGATGAATGTTGTGTAGGCTAGGGGCAGTGAGAGGTATTTTCCTTTTGTTGCATGGATATTAATTACTTTGTGTTAATTGGTATTGATATTCTGACGTAACTCTTCGCACTGCAATAAAGAATAAAGATAGAGAATAAAGTTGATAAGTTCCTGCCTGGTTCACTAACTTCTACTAGAACCTACACAGTCTGCTATCTACTGTACGTGCCTGACAGATGAACACTCTTTTTATGATTTGACAGAGAAAAAATATTTCCTGTTATTTTGTATTTTGACCATTACCCAAGAAAATAGCTGAAAAATAATGGGAGCTTCTGGACTCACCTCACGGAAGGTCTTGCCGAACACTCCCTTCTTGCGCAGGAAGAATATGCCGGACAGTCTCATGAAGAACATGAGCGGGCGCAGGGTGGCATAGAGCATGGCGTCCTCGATGGTCTTCTCCTCCTCCAGCTGGAAGGCTCTTTTAGACTTCATGGACAGGAGCAGGTTCTTGCGGGTGCTTCTCCTGCTGGGGGGGCCGTTACCTCCATCACTGCTCCCATCATCCCCACCTCCCCCACCCATGCTCTTAGGTAGGCGGCGGGGCTCATCACTCATTGAGGAAATCACAGAGCTCTGGGAGAAATTCTTGGAGAATTGTCTTTTGGGGATATGCGGGGGGCTGTTCTGGGCGATGGGTGGAGCGGGAGGTTTGGCGGCCTCAGAGTCATCAGAAGGTACACAGGGGTGTTGAGGGAGAGCAGCTGATGTAGGGGGCACTGCAGGAGCAACTCCTGGGTTTGACCTACTTTCTGACACACTTATCACATTTATTTCCTCAGTGGACTTTTCTTTCATCTCTTTTATATCACTGAGAGGTGTCGGGTCCACCTTTGTCTCTATGTGACTTTCCCGCTGTAGAGGCGTCACAACCTGTCCTGCGGGTGCCGACCCCTTCCCCTCCATGTCAATGATTGTTTCCTTGGCTTTAGTTGACTCATTTTTATCACCAGAACTTGAGGGTTTTACAATTTGTTTCTTTTCCTCTGAATTTGTGTCTACCACTTTGTTATCACTTGTATGAGCTGACTGAGCCTTGTTGAGTTCATTCTGCATTGTCTCCATGTCTGTCTCCAGTGGAGCAACTTTATTGGGGGGTTTGATTATAGCTGTTTTACATGGAGATTTCTTATCAGTTGGCTTCACTTTTGCAGGAGATTTTAATCCTTTTGGAGTTTCCTTTGAAGCTGGTGAGGGTTTAATAATATCACTTTTACCTGCCTCTTTTGAATCCTTTTGGACACTAACTTTGGGAACACTAACTTTTCCAGCTTTGCTTTTGGATCCCTCATTAGCATCTTTGACAGCCTTTGAGATATCCCCCGCGATTTCAACAACTTTTGAGATGTCCCCTGATTTCTTTATTACCTTTGACATGTCCTCTGCTGATTTCATCACTTTTGAGACATCCCCCTTTGCTGTAGTGCCATCAGCACTGGGTATTTTGGAGCCGTCCCCGATTAGTGTGGGACCATACTGCTTGCTGCTGGTCCCCGATTTGCTCAGACTATTATCAGGGGACAGTTTCTTCCCCGGGGTGGGCGAGGTCTTGGCTGTCTTCATGATCTCCTCAACATTAACTTCTGACTCAAAGGACTTATGAAAAGTGGAATTCTTCCTTTCTGATGAAGAGATTTCTGTGTCTGATATTTCCTCTACGTAGATCATGCGCGTGGTACGGGTGCTCTTTGTAATGGAGTCGGTGTGCTCCATGTTGGCAGTTGGGAAATATGCTAATTAATATGCTAATTATTTAATGAATATATATCAATTATTAATTATTGTGGCTAATGTTTGTCTTGAGGTTATTGATACATTCTCACTGGAACAAAGTTCTGGCAATAGTGGGAATGATACATATGAAATAACTTATGGTTGGGTTGGACGTCTTTCTATCTGCTTCCGCAGTGAGGAGATGCTTGATTGTGTTGACAGCCATTACTGGTATGTTGTTGTTATTGGCTGTAGAATGTATCCTAGTGCTTCAGTGCTTTACTTGGTTCTTGTAGCATTGGTTGGTGTGTAGATATATCTACCACTCGGAGGTTATTCACAGCGTCTGGAAATAAATATTTTAAATTGATTATCATACACTTGTTGAAATATTACTCTTCTTTTTTAATAAATTTTATTTGACAAAAAATTCACAGTTTGTGATAGGTATCATTCTGCACCTGTCAAATCACAATAATATTTGTGATGTGTTTCAGGAAAATAAGTCATAAGTCGCAAAATTGATATTTTACAAAGTGTTTTTTTTCACTAGATCACATTATTGGAATGTTCAAATTTTTTTAGGGTTCATCACTTATAGCTAAATCAATCGATGTATCAAATTTCAGGACAATCTATGTAATATATCCTTGCGTTTTAAAGGTCCTCATATGGACTACATTTAGTTACTTTACTGTTTATTGACCCCCAGAAATATTGGAAACTATTTTTCAAAAACGAAAATATCAAACTTAAAATCTAGAAATGCTTATTAGATTATTAGACTGTTAACTATCATTGGAATCAGCTTGATCTCATCTTTTCAAATATAATGGTATCTCAAAATCTATTTTTTGCGACTTATGACTCATTTTCCTGAAACAAGTCACATTTGTGAGACAGAAACTTTTGAGAAATACTGTATTACGAATGGCATACGGTAGTAATGTAACCTTGGTGGAAAAGTACCAGAGAGCCAAAATGTTGCCGTTGCCAATGAGGAGAAAGTCTGTGGTATTACAATTAGTCCATAAGAATAGAAAAGACAACAGGGCTGATCAAGACAGAGGACTTGGTCTAAGATCAGATAGGTATGAACACTTTAATCTAAATAGACCAATGTCAGAAAGGTACAAGAACTGCATTCTGTATAATGGGAGAAAACTTTGGAATAACATGGACAACAATTTGAAAATGAAAGAGGAGAGTTGCCAACTGAAACTAGCTCTTAACAATTTGTTTAGAAATGAATTGCTGACTTGAAATTTGCTCTTTTGTTTTTAAATGTCTGACTGTTTTTATGATTGTATTGCGGCGATGATAGAACGCAACCTTGAAAAATCTGTAGGTGATTCCTATGGTCTAATATAAAGGGTCTAAGGTGTAGATGAGATGGAAATATAGAAAAAAGCTTGACGAATAATAACATCTATTTGTAAGACTGTATAGTTTGGAATTTTTCTTTAATGTGAATGTGAACAATATAGCACATGCAACGATGATAATTTTTCTGTAGAATCTTATTTACTTGGTCATGGCAACGCACAAAATATAACTGCATCTTGTCAGTCATGCATCTTTCTTTATACAAATAATAATTGTTAAACTGTTTCAGCCAATAGAATATTTAAAAAAAAAAAAAAGAAAAAAAAAAAGAAACAACATTTTTTTTTTTCATGGTTCAATGTCTGCACTTATGCTATAGGCAACACTTTTGAAACTGGATACTGTAATCATTGAACATTTAATAAAGAAAGTGTCAGAGCTCCACTTAAACCAAACACTATGCAACTGCAGTGGTCTTCCACTAGTACCTGGGGGAGGAGGTGAAACTTTACCAGGACTAGATCACCTCACTGGTGGTCTTCCCCTAGTACCTACTACCTGCGTGGGGGAGGTGAAACTATACCAGGACTAGTTCACCTCACTGGTGGTCTTCCCCTAGTACCTACTACCTGCGTGGGGGAGGTGAAACTATACCAGGACTAGTTCACCTCATGGTGGTCTTCCACTAGTACCGGGGGGAGGAGGTGAAACTATACCAGGACTAGTTCACCTCACTGGTGGTCTTCCCCTAGTACCTGGGGGAGGTGAAACTTTACCAGGACTAGTTCACCTCACGGTGGTCTTCCACTAGTACCTGGGGGAGGAGGTGAAACTATACCAGGACTAGTTCACCTCACTGGTGGTCTTCCACTAGTACCTGGGGGAGGAGGTGAAACTTTACCAGGACTAGTTCACCTCACTGGTGGTCTTCCCCTAGTACCTGGGGGAGGAGGTGAAACTATACCAGGACTAGTTCACCTCACGGTGGTCTTCCACTAGTACCTGGGGGAGGAGGTGAAACTTTACCAGGACTAGTTCACCTCACTGGTGGTCTTCCCCTAGTACCTGGGGGAGGAGGTGAAACTTTACCAGGACTAGTTCACCTCACTGGTGGTCTTCCACTAGTACCTGGGGGAGGAGGTGAAACTTTACCAGGACTAGTTCACCTCACGGTGGTCTTCCACTAGTACCTGGGGGAGGAGGTGAAACTTTACCAGGACTAGTTCACCTCACTGGTGGTCTTCCACTAGTACCGGGGGGAGGAGGTGAAACTTTACCAGGACTAGTTCACCTCACTGGTGGTCTTCCACTAGTACCGGGGGGAGGAGGTGAAACTTTACCAGGACTAGTTCACCTCACGGTGGTCTTCCACTAGTACCTGGGGGAGGAGGTGAAACTATACCAGGACTAGTTCACCTCACAGTGGTCTTCCACTAGTACCTGGGGGAGGAGGTGAAACTATACCAGGACTAGATCACCTCACTGGTGGTCTTCCACTAGTACCGGGGGGGGGAGGTGAAACTATACCAGAACTAGTTCACCTCATGGTGATCTTCCCCTAGTACCTGGAGGGGGGGGAGGTGAAACTTTACCAGGACTAGTTCACCTCACTGGTGGTCTTCCACTAGTACTTGGGGGAGGAGGTGAAACTTTACCAGGACTAGTTCACCTCACTGGTGGTCTTCCACTAGTACCTGGGGGAGGAGATGGTACTATACCAGAACTAGTTCATCTCACTGGTGGTCTTTTCTTCTAAAACATGGGGGCCACTGACACTACCCTACATTACTTCTCGCATTACTTTAAGTGACACTTCTCTCTCTTCTTGGCTAGATTATCAAGTAATAGAATTTTCTACTTCGTTTTCTAGTATTTGAAAATAGTAAACTATGAAATTCATATTATACTAGATATTTGGTAAAAATAGTGAGCAAAATCATTTTTGCACTCCAAGCAGAAATTTCAAAGTGGCAGTTGGTTTGGCATCTGGAGTTACATAATGCCAGGCGCGACCAAATGTCGTTCATAGACTCCTAAGTTAAAGTCAGTTACATTTCTGTTCACTTGGAGAGTGAGGGCAGCACTTTATGGTGGTGGAGCCATCCTCTCTGTGATTTGAAATCTGGTCTATTCATTACACTTATTCAATGATTATTGAATGAAGACACAATGTGAGTGCTCTATACTTTAGATATTGTCATACATATCCTATAATCTTGATTACACTGAAGAAGTTTCATGTGATTCTGTGACTACTCATTTTAATGAGAATGGCCACTTTAACACATCCATCCAAAGAAAATGGCGTCTGCTACTCGTCTTTGAGTAACACTAGAAGTAAAGGTAGAAGTAGCGGGAGTAGCAGGAGGAGTAGCGGGAGCAATAGCATGCCAATGAAACCCTCTTTTAATATCTTGCTCGAGAAATAATGTCCTTGATTTCTTGTTTTCTACTGTTATATGTGTTGAAACAACTCATAGATCTAGTCTACAAAACCCATATGTAAAGACAACCCTGTCTATAGTTTAGTTTTATTTTATTTTATTATATTTGTATTTCATCTTATATCTTCTTAGCTGTACTTGTTCTTCCAAAATCGGTAACGGCCGGAAGAGATGATACCTTTGCTGTATCATAGGCATGTAGACCTATTTGTCTTTCTCCCCTAATCGTAGCCTCTGTAACTTCTTGGACAAATAAACAACATCTTATCTTATTTTATCTTATCTTAAGCCTATTTTTCTGCCATTGCCATAATGACAAAATATGTTTTTCCATTTAGTGTTTTAACCTGACTATATTAACTAAAGACACTGTAGGATAAAAACCAGATGGCAATGCCACACGACACGTTTCCAAGGAGACACAAATCTTAAGATGGCAGAATGTTGGCGCAGAAAGAGGCCTTTGTGCTAGAAACACACAAAGACAAGTATACACTTCTGATTCGACAGCCAATCATTACGATAAGTGTACACAAGCTTTTATGCATCAAATACACAATAGGGGACTTGTGTGTGACATGTATCACTACACATGTGGGTTACAATGCATGCTGGGATACACAATAGGGGAATGGTATGTGCCTCTGTGCATGTATATTACAGTGCATGCTGGGATACACAATAGGGGACTTGCATGTGTCTCTGTGCCAGTGAATCCTGGTTCCAGCTTAATCTGTGCTGTTCACATTGAAAACCCTCTATTGCGCATGGTCTACCTGGTTCCTCCTGGGCATTACCAACTGTTACACCGATGTATACACCTGTTGGGAACCTACCAGCTGGTCACCCCCCCCCCCCCCCCCCCATACACCGCTCATCATCTCACCTGGTGATTCTTCTCTCCTATATGGGTCAGATTTTCAGAAAATGTACAATTGGCAGCTGTACATATTTAGTAAATTCTGCTAAATTAAGCTGTAATTTGGTCAATACTAGGTAAATTTGAGTAGATTCGGCATTGCATTGATTCGAGCAGTCTGTTTGGTACGGTTGAACTGTATTTTGAACTTTTATTTTCGTCTGAAATTTGGGTTATTTGAGAGGATTGATGAAGGTGAATTGTACATTTTCTGAAAATCTGACCCATATGACGTGAGGAACAACAAACAAAATCCGATATTTTATGATATTCTAGGATGATAGAGTAGTTACCGGAGATGGTTATTCTGAGTTGACAAACAATTGTAATGAATAATATGGACTAACATGCTAGTTTGCTGGGAGGTGTCTTGTCCCCAATCGGAAAGGATATCTATGTGAAATAGCTAGGAAAAATCCCAAATATCCAAGACTTTTCATTTTGGAATATCCTTTTTCTTTTTGGTATATGTTTTTCCTTTTTGGAATATCTTTTTCCTTTTTGGAATATCCACTGTCTTATGCTATTCTCAGTCCTTTTCACCCAAATGTACCATGATACATTCCTACGCCAACATGTATATCTCCAATGAAACAATAGAGGGTGAGCGGGAGACGGTGAGAGGGAGATTGGGAGGGAGAGCAGGAGAGGGATGGTGAGCGAGAGAGAGAGAGAGAGGGTGAGCGGGAGAGGGAGGTGAGGGATAGAGGGAGGGTGAGAGGGAGAGAGAGGGTGGGATGGACAGGGAGGGTGGGGTGGAGCGGAAGGGCGAGCGGGAGTATGAGGGGTTTAGAGGTATTAGACCCAGTTTGGTCAGATTCCGGGGTGTATTTTTTCACAACAGACCACGGCAATCACTTCCAGCAACTTCCGGTAAGAAATCGGGGTTATAGATGTCAAAAGAACTGGTAAATAAAAGTCAGTAAGTGGTAAATAACAGTCGAATCTGACCAAATTGGGTCTAAAAGCACTAATACCCTCGGTTTTGGATGGTCTGGGTGGTCTATTGCCTGGTGGAAATTCTATAGACCACCCAGACCATCCAAAACCTCGGGTATTATTGCTATAGGGTGAGTGGGAGAGGGAAGGTGACAGGGAGCAGGAGAGAGAGGGGGAGAGGGAGGGGGAGAGGGAAAGGGAGAGAGAGGGGGAGAGGGAGAAAGAGAAAGGAAGAGTAGACAGCATGGCAGGGAAGGAGACATGTGTGTGTAAGCAGTAGTCCAGTTGCTATGGTGACCAGACTGGACAGTGGTCACTCATGCATGCATGCAGGTGGCACGAGGTGAGAGCCTGCGCCACCACACCCAGTACATGGGTCAGATTTTCAGAAAATGTACAATTCAACTTCGCCAATCTTCTCAAATAACCCAAATTTCAGACGAAAATGAACTTTAAAATACAGTTCTACCTAGCCCAACAGATTGCTAGAATCAATGCCATGCTGAATTTACCTAGTATTGACCAAATTGCAGCCTAATTTAGCAGAATTTACTGAATGTGTAGAGCAGCCAATTGTACATTTTCTGAAAATCTGACCCACATGTGTTACATAAGAAGGGACTATTTCCTGGTGGATTGATATGCAGTGGTGCTTTGGAAAATCCACAAAAGAAGATCCACAAGTAGACTAGCTCCAAGCCCCTATATCGGCTTGATCTTATCTTTTCAAATATTATATCTCAAAATGCATTTATTTGCTACATGTGACTCATTTTCATGTAACACATCATAATTATGGCAAATAGGGGAGTTGCATGTGTCACTGCGCATGTCTTTTACAATGCATCCTGGAATGCATTCTATGGAAATCTGTCAAACAAATATTTGGGAATATTTTTATCAAAAATTGCTGGAATGTTTTCCCCAATATCACAGCTTCTATAAAGGATCTTTTGGAAACCAAATGCATGATGGGAAAGATGGGGACCTGTGTTATGGAAACATGTATAAAACATGGATATTGACATTAGAACATTGATAAATATTCCATGCTGAACATGACATGTTTTCTATGGATTTTAGACCGTACCATTAGTCCCATAATTCCATGCGAATCAAGATTCAAAATGGCGGCTATGCAAGTCCCCTATTATAGTGTAAAATTATCAAGCTAAATCGGCCACCAGTGATTATCTCGATCGGATCTAAAGGGATTAGCCTTCGGGAAAGCTCGGTAAAACTCGGTGGCTTTATTGTTATCTAAAAGTGGGTGGACAGACCTGAGAGACAAGGTCCAGCTGGACAGGGAAGTTGGGCGGGGGGGGGGGGGGGGGGAGTCACCGAGGGTGGGGTGGGGGCAACGGGTTGCTTCCTATGCAGTCAAAAGCTTTGAAAGTCTCAATAAGTAATTCAAGGTATTCTTCACTTCGGTGGGTAGGTTACTGGAAGATATATAATTTGTATTCCAGTATTAAAACAGTTACATGGAATGGGGTGAAGAATTCTACATGGTAGATTTCCATTCCGCCCGAAATAGTAAGTGGGCGTTTGTAACAGTATCAAAAAACTTGTATATATAGAAACTAATGTATCTACATTTTAATCAGTTTTTATTTACTTATTTATTATTCATTATACAGCAAAGGATCAGTCGTAATATGACAGTTGAACATAGGCAGGCATGCACAGTGTACAAAGAATGTTCTGATCAATGGATGTCATGCAGTTATGAGGATAATGGGCTCACTAGTAATAATACAATGTAGAATAACCCTGGTCTTCCACCCACTGCTGTGTCTAGCTACACCTGGCTCTATAACCATGGTCTTCCACCCACTGCTGTGTCTAGCTACACCTGGCTCTATAACCCTGGTCTTCCACCCACTGCTGTGTCTAGCTACACCTGGCTCTATAACCCTGGTCTTCCACCCACTGCTGTGTCTAGCTACACCTGGCTCTATAACCCTGGTCTTCCACCCACTGCTGTGTCTAGCTACACCTGGCTCTATAACCCTGGTCTTCCACCCACTGCTGTGTCTAGCTACACCTGGCTCTATAACCATGGTCTTCCACCCACTGCTGTGTCTAGCTACACCTGGCTCTATAACCATGGTATTCCATCCACTGCTGTGTCTAGCTACACCTGGCTCTATAACCCTGGTCTTCCACCCACTGCTGTGTCTAGCTACACCTGGCTCTATAACCCTGGTCTTCCACCCACTGCTGTGTCTAGCTACACCTGGCTCTATAACCATGGTATTCCATCCACTGCTGTGTCTAGCTACACCTGGCTCTAAGTACCAACACTACTCAAAATAAAAGTTAAAGAATATAAAATTGAGTAAAACTTGGAAAATAATTAAAATAATAATGAAAATAAAAAATGCAAACCAAAAAAATGTATAAAAGTCTAAACAGAGCTGTGTCGACATTTGATCTGCGCAGTTCGTTTTTGGTAGCATGTTAATTAATCATTAATTGATTGATTAATTGATAATTAATTAATTAATTGATATTCTTGGTCATACCAGAAAATGGTACCGATGATGGTGCTAGAAAACAATAGAAGCCAATAGAAGCCCTCACCAACCCCTGAAACACAGCCTAAAGCGGTCCGGCCACTGTCGACAAAATCGTTGGCGACGCGTTGGAGATGAGGTAGTCAACAAGATTTTTGTGAAATTTATTGCATCGCTTTGCATTGATTTGACATCCCTATGCCTTTGGCAATAGACAGCGATGACTGGCTATGAGTGGGCGATGTAAAAATTGCATCGGTAAGGGTAGTGGCGCTGAGAAGTCAATAAGACTCATAGTTGCTGATCTTTTTTCTATTGTCGATGCCAAGACGATGCCACCACCGATAACCCTCCTCATCAACGTGCATCGCCGCCAATTCCATCAACTTTGCATCGACACCATTTTGTCGACAGTGGCCAGACCGCTTTAAGCAGGACTCATGCTACTCAACTCTGAACATAATTCATGAGGCATAAAAGCATATGTGGATATTCTGGGCTCATTTTTTTTTTTTTTTTTACCAGGACTAAATCACCGCAATGGGGTGGGTTTGAGGATCTTAAATTGTAGCTGCACCCAGGTTCGCTTGGTTCAGTTGGAATAATGAATCAAGCAAAGGCAAAGCCCTGAACATATTTGTGCATACGGTCTAATGGGCTGCATAAAGGTTATGCAAGGTTAATGAATGACATATTGTATAACGAGTTCTATTACATTTACTCGTTTCTATGTCCTATTTACTTGATAACATCGAAGAAATGGGTAAAAACGCCAGAAAATGTACAATTCCCCTCCACCAATCCTCTCAAATTTTTCGAGATTTCAGATAAAAATTAGATTCAAAATTCAGTCCAACATAACCAAACAGATTGTTTGAATTCAGGCAATATCAAACTCAGATATTCATAGTTATTGAACCTTTCTCAGTCTAATCTAACAATATTTACTAAATATGCCGATTGTACATTTTCTGAAGATCTGACCCAAATACATATTTATTTTGACCTCTTCGCCGGCTCAGGGCTCAAGGGAGCTGCTGTATGAAATTTAGATTATTACCATTGATGTATGTAAGTTCATACCTGAATAAAAATGAATTGAAAAATAACAATATTGGAAATCTCTCGGCCCCTCAAATAAAGGACCTGCATTTTGCTGTCCTAATGGAATTCTATAATGACCTAATGTCCTGGAAGCGCTACTAATGGTATTTTGCGGTCCTAATGGGATTCTAATGGGATTTTGCGGTCCTAATGGGATTTAAATGATATTTTGCGGTCCTAATGGGATCCTAATGGGATTTTGCGGTCCTAATGGGATTTGAATGGGATTTTGCGGTCCTAATGGGATCCTAATGGCATTTTGCGGTCCTAATGGGATCCTAATGACATTTTGCGGTCCTAATGGGATTCTAATGGCATTTTGCGGTCCTAATGGGATCCTAATGACATTTTGCGGTCCTAATGGGATTTTAATGGCATTTTGCGGACCTAATGGGATCCTAATGGCATTTTGCGGTCCTAATGGGATCCTAATGGCATTTTGCGGTCCTAATGGGATCCTAATGGCATTTTGAGGTTCTAATGGCATTCTGTGGTTTGGAGTGAGTGGCTTTCCCTCAATATGGGGGACCTACCCCCTGCCCCCCCCCCTCCATGTGTAGCGATATGTGTGCACATATGAAGACTGAACCCACATACACGTGGTGTAGACAATAACAGCAGCAATACACCAGCAACCAACCCTCACTTGTTGCAACAACACAAGGTAAGTGGAGATTTACAGACAAATCTATCACAAGTCGCAAACAAATTATATTACTCAAATGCCGCTCCATAAGTACCCTTGTATTGCGCTCTGTCTTGCATGAATGCGACAATCGCTCTACACATTTAGTAAGTTCTGCTAAATTCGAGTGAAAAATACTGGGTTTATCTGGGTATATTTGATATCGAGTTGACTCAAAGGATGTGTTTGGTTTGGTTGAATTGTGTTTTAAGTCAAATTTTTGCTCTAAATTCGGGTTATTTGGGAGGCTTTCTCAATGTGAATTGTACATTTTCTGGAAATTTCACTCGAATACATGTGCCAAATTCGAAGACTGTGTATTGAATGTATCTAGATGCATGTGGGTCAGATTTTCAGAAAATGTACAATTGGCAGCTGTACACGTTTAGTAAAATCTGCTAAATTACGCCCCAATTTGGTCAATACTAGGTAAATTGGAGTATATATTCGGTATTGCATTGATTCAAGCAATCTGTTTGGTTGGGTTGAACTGTACTTTTTAACTTTATTTTCGTCTGAAATTTGGGTTATTTGAGAAGATTGGCGAAGTTGAATTGTACATTTTCTGAAAATCTGACCCATATATGAGGTTTTCCTAAGGAGCATATTTTAATAATGATTTGCTAAGATCTATAATCGTCATAGAGTTGTTAATAAGTGATATGAACGGAAAGTATTAGAAAACTAAATTGGTTTTAAAGCCAAACTAAAAGCTGTGTTAATGATCAATGAATACAAATTGATTTAGATGACAAAATATTAGTGAAAATACAGAACTCTTTTGCTAAATGTTTCGAAAATCCAATATGGCGCTATTTAATGGAGTAGTTTATATAAGGTGAGAACTAGGTTTCATAACGACACTGTAATGGTGCTTTACAGCTGTGTTTCCATACCATAGATATGATGATATGTGGGTCCGATTTCAGAAAATGTACAATTGGCAGCTCTACACATTTGTGATGAGTTTCAGGAAAATGAGTCACAAGTCGCAAAATTGGTGTTTCCAAAGGCGTTTACTTACAAGATCTCTTTGTTGGAATATTTTCATTTTTGGGGTGTCTAGTCCTTGTGGTTGTATGAATACATGTACCAAAATTCAAGACTGTTTATTAATTATATCAGTGCGTTACTTACATCATCCCATTGAGTATATTTAGCTACTTTACTGGTAATTATCCACCTAGAGATACATAGCCAACTTTTTTTTTCAAAAATAAAAATATCTGACTAAAAAGATAAACGTACTTATTAGACATCCTTATTGTTTCCATTCATTGGAATCGGCTTGGTCTCATCTTTTCAAATATGATGATATCTCAAAATCTAATTTTCGCGACTTATGACTCATTTTCCTGAAACATATCACATTTAAGAAATTCTCCTAAATTAGGCTGAAAAATGAAGAATACCGGGTATATCTGAGTATATTTGGTATCGCATTTATTTAAAGTATCAGTTCTGTTATGGTAAACAGCATTTTGAAGCTCATTTTTGTCTTAAATGTGGGTTATTTGAGAGGATTGGTGAAGGCGAATTGTACATTTTCTGAAAATCTGACCCCTATATATGATAATATATGTGTTATAGGCAAATCAGTCACAAGTCGCAAAATTGAAATTAGTCAAAGTAATTTATTCCCAAGATCCCTTTGTGGGAAAGTTTTCATTTTTGGGGTGTTTAACGCTGTGTAGCATGAATACATTTACCAAATTACAAAACAGTATACTGAATATGTCCAAGCATTTCTAATTTTATTTCATAGAGTATATTTAGCGACTTTACTAGTAAATGTCCACCCAGAATTATTGCAAACTTTTTTCAAAACTCAAAATATCAAACTTTAAATGTAGAAATACTGAACAGATGCCATAATGATTACCATCATTAGAATCGGCTCGATCTCATCTTTCCAAATAATTATAATGATATCTCAAAATCCATTTTTTTCGACTTGTGACTCATTTTCCTAAAAGACTATAGATGTGTGAGATTGGTTTCATTGGAACCAGCAATTTCTTTTGCTTTGAAAAAAAACAGAAATTCAAACAAAGTATTTGTTTTTATAATCGAGTATATTCTAATTGTTAGCGTTAGGTTTTGAACGCTAAAGTCATAAAAGAAAACTATGGATAGAGTATGAAACCCGTCAGCTAGACCATTTGCTGTTTTTCATGTAATTCATGCTAACATATTATTGTTTGAAATTAAGAAACTACAGCTAAATGGCTATTTTTGTAGAATTACCACGACTTGTTGGAAAAAAGAATCATTCATTTCTAACGTAAAACCGCATGCTCGTTATATATTGTACTGATGAAAATAAAATTTCTTTGAAAAAAATATCAAAAGCTAATTTTTAGGAAAAGATAAACACTATGAAAAGATTTGAAACAAACCGAAACGAGCACTAAATGGGTCAGATTGTCAGAAAATGCACAATCAGCAGCTCTAGGAGTGAGTGAGTAATGGTTGCTTAATGCCATGACGACATCCATGTGGAGTCATATTCATGGCAGCTCTACAAAGTAACAGTTTGTAACTTCTGTTAAATTAGACCGAAAGATCATGAATAATGGGTATATCAGAGTATCTTTGGCATTGTGTTGATTAAAAATATCGTTTTATTGTGTTAAACTGCATTTTGAACGTCACTTTTTACTTAAATTTGGGTTATTTGAGAGCATTGGTGAAGGTATTTTTCTGACAATCTGATCCCTTCACATTTCACAGCTTATATTATGGGTCAGATTTTCAGAAATTGTACAATTCACCTTCACCAATCCTCTCAAATAACCCACATTTAAGACACAAATCAGCTTCAAAATGCAGTTTAAAATAACAGAAATGATACTTCAACTCAATGTGATACCAAATATACTTAGATATACCCGGTATTTTTCATTTTTCAGCCTAATTTAGGAGAATCTCCTAAATGTGTAGAACTGCCAATTGTACATTTGCTGAAAATCTGATCCATGTACTAATATTGTCCTCTCTCTCCCCTCTTACTCTCTCCTACCTCTGTCTAGTCTGTCTCTCTAACCTCACCTCTCACTCTCCCACCCTCTCCTTCCTCTCTTTCTTCCCTCTCTCCTCTCTCTCTGTCTGTTCTCTCTCTTCTCTCTCTCATCTCTATAGCTCCCTCTGTCCGCTCTCTCGCTCTCCTCCTACTCTCCCCCTCTGTCCTCTCGGTCCACCCTGTCTCTTTCTCCTCTCTTTCTCCCATCACCTCTCTGTCTCTCTCTTTTCTCTCTGTCCTCTATCCCTCTCCTCTGTGTTTCTCCTCTTTGTCCTCTCTGTCCTAACTTTCTCCTCTCTCCTCACTCTCTTTTTTCTGTCCCCTCCTTCACTCTTCTCTTTTCTCTTTCCATTTCTTCTCTTTCTCTCACTCCCATCTCTCTCCTCTCATCATTATTCTCTCCTCTCTCCCCATTCCCTCTCATTGTCTATCCCCTATCACTCTCCTCCCTTTATTTATTATTCTATTCTGTCTCTCTATATATTCCCTCTCTTCTCTTTCTCCCATCACTCTCCCCTCTTTATTATTCTCTCCTCTCTCTCCATTCCCTCTCTTTCCCATCTCTCTCCTCTCTTAATTATTCTCTCCCATCTCTCTCCTCTCTTTATCTATTATTCTATTCTGTCCCTCCCCATTCCCTCTCTTTCTATTCATTCCCCTGCCTTCCTCCCCCTGAACACCCTGCTGTGAGTGTGCATGTTTTATAACGCTTCCTGCTGTTACACAATCTCCCCCATTTATGGGTTGATGTAAGACCCATATATGAGGCATGTACATGTAGGTCCCCAACACTTGCCGACCTCGTGCAGCCAGATAGGGGCTGCACAGTAGCTCATTGTGTCCTCAACAGTTCAACCATCACATGGACCAGCCGACTTTCTGACCTCTCTAATACATTTCTCCTTATTAAATTGAAATTGAGACTCAACATTTTGGGTTTAAAAATCATCCTAGCCTGAAGCTGTGTAGGACAGGTCGCACCCTAAATTAAAATCATTGAACTTATAAAAAAAAATCCAAGATGGCCGCCATATTTCCTGTAAGTGTACCGACTTTTTGGTGCAAACTTTGACTTAGATTAGGAAAAGAAAATTCCAATTAACAAGCACCAATGGTCAAATTATATTATCTATTTGGTTATAGTCAGCTGCTTATAACTTACCTTGTTTTAATTGAGATACTTAAATTATTTACAGATACTCAAAATGGATGATAACCAGAAAGAGAAGGGTAAGGGGTCAGACAAGGAAGAAACCGACCCCGCAGGGGTGAGTCCCTCTAATGGCACCATATTCCCCATAGGAGAGAAGATATACACAGTTGGGGAAAACACACATATTATAAGTGATTCCAGCCTATGCATCCATGTGGAGCGACCGGTGTTCACACAGGATCAATTCGATACAACTTACTCTTATGAACAACCACCTGTAGGGACAGTGAGGGAGAGGTTGAGAGCAGCAGTGGCGCGGTGTGTATGTAGCGGGCGGTGTGTTAGAGACAGGGTACAGGGCTGCCTGCCTATTATTGGCATTATGAGGAGCTACAACGTTAAGAAAAGCCTGCCCAGTGACGTCATAGCTGGCCTTACCCTGGGCGTCATGATGATATCCCAAGGTACAGTACTTATAGCAATTGGCACAATGAAGGGTTCAAACTGGTCTTGACCCATCAGAAAACGTTTTCTGATGGTTTCTGATGGTTCGAGATCAGTTTGAACCCGAACAGAGTGCCATTTGCTATTTATTTGCCATTTGCTATTTATTCTACATCATTGGTAACAGCTTTGTAGATCAGGCCTATGCTGCGCCAATGAGATTGCATCTTTGCCTGAACTGTTCACGTGAACAGTTTGGATCAACCAAACTGCACCTTTCTAACTGTTCACGTGTGTAATAAAGGCAATAACAGTAGTTCACATTGGAGTTTCTTTTCCAGGATTAGATCTAGATCACTGCAATGGTGGTCTTCCTCTACTAACTGGGCACAGTTGCGGCTGCACCAAGGTTCAAACCCACAACATGTTACTCATGCCACTGCTTTAGACCATGCAGACACCCTACATTCCCATTTGCTGAGGATATTGCACTTATTGCTATGCAAAACATATTCACTCTCTTTTAACCAACTCATGAGTTACCCTGTAGAGAGAATTACCAATCTACAAATATCAATTAAAGTGAAAAACCTTTTTGCAGGCATGGCATTTGCTCTTTTGGCAAATGTACCTCCAGCTGTCGGGCTTTACTCCTTTGTGTTTCCTGCCCTCAGTTATATCTTCCTTGGCACCTCAGGAATGGTTTCAGTAGGTGAGTAGGTTCTGCATTCTGCATTACATTGCTATTTTAAAAGTTGATTGAGATTTGGTTCAATTTACACCTGAGATCTATTCTAATAAGATTCCTTCTCATACTATCATTTACAGTAAGAGATGTTTTTTATCATCTGAATATAAGGTGGTGTTATCAATATATGGGTCAGATTTTCAGAAAATGTACAATTGGCAGCTCTACACATTTGGGGAATTCTCCTAAATTAGGCTGAAAAATGAGGAATATCGGGTATATCTGAGTCTATTTGGTATCGCATTGATTTAAAGTATCAGTTCTGTTATGTTAAACTGCATATTGATGAACTGTACAAGTTTTTACCACCAAATTCAGATCATTTTTTTTGTTTTTGGAAAGGTTTTATTCAGCATGACCTGTCATCGAGGTTTAATTTACAATTCTAATCACAAGTTAGCTGTGTCCCTTTGTATTTTTTTGTGTGTGTGTGTGGGGGGGGTTCAGTTCTCTTTCCCTCTGTTGCCAATGATTACATTATTGAGTCCCAACTCAAAATCAGGGTTACAAATATCAGATGATGTTTTTCATTCTTCAGACACCATTTCGCCGAGCATTTTCCCCCATACACTTTAGATCATAAATAAATATATAGAGAATAGTACTGGGCAAAGTGTAGTACCTTGTGGTACTCCATATGGAATTAAACCTTATTCTGACTTACTTCTGTTGACATTAACTAATTGCTTTCGGCCATACAAATAATTTAAAAACAACAATAGCTCTCTGCTATGGATGCCATCCTGTTTCTTGTATTTTGTTGTCATCCTGGAGTTTTAGTAGCAATCAACTGATTTACAGTGTCAAAGGCCTTTTTAAAATCTGTGCCCTAGATGACCTAAATACCCACCTCCTCTTCCTCTGCCACCACCTCCTGCTCTACCCCAATTTAGAGGTACTACATTTGCAAATCACATTAAATAACATAATAAAACTATCAGAGTAATGATTTAGAACCTTTTTCACGGCTATTTTGGCCTCAATCTAGGATTTCTCAAAACGCTCAACAATGTCAGCTTGACATCATCAAGATTCTAAAAGTACATGACTTCCTCTACTCAAATCAGTCATAACCTGTTTGGGATTATTTGTGCAAGGTTCATGTGGCTGGCTGCCAGACTACAAAGAAAACCGTTGTAAAGGGGTAGCCATGAAGTTAGACTCAACATATTATTACCATTAGCATTACCATAGGGGTGAGAAAGCTGACCCTCAAGCGAGGGAGCGGGTGGGCATGGTCAAACGTGCGTCATGATGCGCCATTGTTCACTATTGTATGTTTACTTCTTTAACGTTTGCACGGCAGTAAATATGGTCGTAGCTTCATGATATTTTCTGACCAATGAGAGGACACCCTGGGCTTTTCTGCGGTACCAGTTTCATTGTGATGCACCATTTTTAAATGGTTGAGCGGGTAGTTTTAAACATTCAACTTAACTTTGCACGGACATAAAAGATTATTTTGAATGCAATCCATACTGATTAAGGAGCTTCTTCTGATTTAGAGGATACCACATATATTGTATTTTGATTAGGCTTTGTCCCGCGAAAAGAGATTTTAATATTGCAACATTGGCCTGCTGACCATTACTTCTCATTGTGGCTGCCTATGCGAAGTGGACACTGCACAGAGCTACCCTTATGTAATTAAGGGTCCATTGTCTTATGGCTAATCCTATGGGATGCTGATCCTTCAGAAATTCATCATACTCATTTAGTTTATCTCTCACAGCTTAGCAAATAATTTACCGAAATTTATGAAACAAAAAGGAGTGGATTTATAAATATCAGCTCAATACGGCCATATATTTAAATAATCACTCAGAAGTAGTACCAATTTTTCTGTGGTAATGCTATTACCATGGTTACTTTATAAAAAGAAACAGCTACAAGACAGACTAAAAGCATTATTTTCCCTATTGTTTGCCCCTTCTAGGTTCCTTGGGCCTGCTCTGGGCAACACATTGGGACATAGTGCTTGAATATTTTGTAAATAATTTAGAATAAATGTTGTACCAAAATGATCTTAATTAGTTCTCCACCAGTGTTGTACCCTTAGGGGGTATAATCTATAAAATGTTCCTAAATTATATCAAATATCCTGGGGAGCTACAATGTAACACTTCCAATCCAGTTGAGTTGCAAATCTAGAGTGTTGGGGACGTTACTCAACAGTCATCCTTTATTGCTATGGCCTAGATAGTGCTACACAACCTAGGGGTATAACACCTTGCACTCATGCAGTGTTTGCATCCACACATTTGTATCTGCCTTGATATCTTTGACTTGTCTTTTTTCTTTTTCTTTTTAAAGGTTTTATTTTAACTGGGTATACATTTCCCACATTGCCAGGATGTCCAAATGTGCCCAGCATATAATACATTGAGTAATCAAAATCAAATTTATAATGAGGACAACTCTAGTGACATTATAGTGCTATAGTGATACTTTGTCACAAGGATATTATAATACATTGAAGACTTTGGATGCATGTCTTATAATCCTGCTTATAATCAAGCATTTGGGTCAGACTTTCAGAAAATTAGCAGCTGTATCCATTTAGTAAATTCTGCTAAACTAGGCTGGAATTTGGTCAATACTAGGTAAATTGGGGTATATTTGGCATTGTATTGATTCAAGCAATCTTTTTGGTACGGTTGGACTGTATTTTGAACTTTATTTTCGTCTGAAAGTTGGGTTATTTGAGATGATTGGTGAAGGTGAATTGTACACTTTCTGCCGATTTCACCCATATATAATGGCGATATGTTTGTGTACACCAGGGCCAGTTGCTGTTATTAGTATAATGGTTGGTGCAGCCGTAGACCAAGTCTCCTGTGATATCACTAGCAACAGTGCACCAACTACATTTGCTCCAGAGAACTATACAACAAATGGTAGTTCATTATTTGAGGCTGCAGGATGGACAGAGGAGGAGAGGTGTAAAATTGGTGTTGCTACTGCTGTCACCCTCCTGGGAGGCCTCATCCAGGTGGGTGTAAGAAGCCTGTTGGGGTGTGAGGGGGGTGGGTTCATAAAAAAAAGTGTAGGACCTCATCTTAAATATAAGAGCATTGTAATGGGTTTAAAATATTGCTAACATTTATGTGAAATTGTAAATTTAAGATCGTTTTTTGAAATGTTATTATCTACGATGGTCTTTTTTTAAAAAAATGAAAATGAAGTCAAGGTTGCCAATGACCAATGACATTGAACTTATTATTGTATCAGATGAGGGTTGCAGTCGTAGTTGTGCCGTTGACTCAGGACCTCCTTTACGATGGTCTTTATAAAACTGTTCACTACAGTCTGAATCAGTTATTGAATGCATGACATAATGTTGTTACATTTATTTCATCATTTCCTCAGAAATCTTTATTATAGGCATCCATTTTAGGAAGAAAAGAGCCTAGTATAAGCATGCATTTCAAAAAGGCTGCAACAATAAATTGATGACACTGATATATTACTATCATTATAATTACCATTTGGCCTGGTTATTAATATTGATGAATGTGTTAACAATATTTATAGCTACCAGTTATTATTATTCAGATACTGCTGGGAGTGGTGAGGGCTGGGTTTATCGCTACCTATTTCACAAAGTCGCTCACGCGTGGTTATACGTTTGGTGTTTCTATTCATGTGTTCACATCACAAGTGAGGACCATCCTTGGACTTACCAAGACTGGTGCTCCCAGGCACAAAGGGGCTTTTAAACTTATTAAGGTCAGTTTGGTTCTCATAGTTATTATTATTATTAATAGTTTTATTTCTCCATATTAATTTGAATAATAAGGACAAATGTCTTAAGCAAAAAAATGGTCACATCTTCTGCGAGGTCTTCCTGATAATTATTCCAGAAAGAATGGTATTTCAACCTCATAATACATAATATGGAATACAAGAATTAGACATTTGATATAGATTATATCATCTCAGTGTTTGTTCAGCCTAAAGTAGGGTATCCACTATATGTAGAATGGTCCGGTCAAGTGGTCCCGTCAATACCCCACGTTAATGGGTGTTTTGAGCCTTGACATAGGGAATTGACGGGACCAATCAAGTAGGGTATCCAACCCTACATAGGGCTGGAGGTTAATTGCCACGTCATGAAATATCTGAAGCATCAAAATATTTGCCCCAGCCTTCCCATACTTCATTTGCATTATGCTGATAGTCCCTGCTATATGTTTGCCAATAACTGTAGAATCTGACAAAACAATTTCTAAATTTGTTTTTTAATTGTTTGAGAAATAACATGACAATGACAACTGTAGAATCTGACAAGGAAAATTAATTGTTTGTGAAATAATTTGACATTTGTGAGATCAGACCTTGTAAATTATTAGCCTCAATTTGTGATAACCTTTCAGACTTATATAGACATCTTCAGCGACCTGAGTAAGACCAACGTGGCAGCACTCATCACCTCCAGCATCTGTATTGTACTGCTCTTGCTCACCAAGGAACTGCTCAACCCTGCCATCAAGGACAAGATCCACATGCCCTTCCCTATAGAGCTGCTCATTGTATGTATCACCTGCCCTTCCCTATAGAGCTGCTCATTGTATACATAGCTTCACATGCCCTTCCCTATAGAGCTGCTCATTGTATGTATAGCTTCACCTGCCCTTCCCTATAGAGCTGCTCATTGTATGTATAGCTTCACATGCCCTTCCCTATAGAGCTGCTCATTGTATGTATAGCTTCACATGCCCTTCCCTATAGAGCTGCTCATTGTATGTATCACCAGCCCTTCCCTATAGAGCTGCTCATTGTATGTATAGCTTCACATGCCCTTCCCTATAGAGCTGCTTATTGTATGTATCACATGCCCTTCCCTATTGACCTGCTCATTGTATGTATAGATCCACCTGCCCTTCCCTATAGAGCTGCTCATTGTATGTATCACCTGCCCTTCCCTATTGAGCTGCTCATTGTATGTATAGCTTCACATGCCCTTCCCTATAGAGCTGCTCATTGTATGTATAGCTTCACATGCCCTTCCCGATAGAGCTGCTCATTGTATGTATCACCTGCCCTTCCCTATTGATCTGCTCATTGTATGTATCACATGCCCTTCCCTATAGAGCTGCTCATTGTATGTATCACATGCCCTTCCCTATAGAGCTGCTCATTGTATGTATAGATCCACCTGCCCTTCCCTATAGAGCTGCTCATTGTATGTATAGATCCACCTGCCCTTCCCTATAGAGCTGCTTATTGTATGTATAACTTCACCAGCCCTTCCCTATAGAGCTGCTCATTGTATGTATAGATCCACCTGCCCTTCCCTATAGAGCTGCTCATTGTATGTATAGCTTCACCAGCCCTTCCCTATAGAGCTGCTCATTGTATGTATAGATCCACCTGCCCTTCCCTATAGAGCTGCTCATTGTATGTATCACCTGCCCTTCCCTATAGAGCTGCTCATTGTATGTATAGATCCACCTGCCCTTCCCTATAGAGCTGCTCATTGTATGTATAGATCCACATGCCCTTCCCTATAGAGCTGCTTATTGTATGTATAACTTCACCTCAGACTGGTGCCTCCAACATTGAAATCATGACATGTGTATCGTAATGTGAATATGTATCTCCTGTCTTTGGTGAGGTCTGACCACACAACCTCCTCATTTACGGTCCTGTACACTAGCACCTCATTATCAATCATTGGTCAAACTTATGTAACCCAATCACAACTGAGTATCCAACTCTTTGTGAATAAAATAGCTCTGATGTACTTATAGGCTTCAGAAATGAACGACCTGCCTCTTTTGCTCTGGATCAGAACCACACAACATAGTTGCATTGGATATCCAGGCATTCTACCCCCTCCTGGAGTAACTGTATGCAGGCATTCTTGCCCACCTGAAGAAACCTAAAAGTCACTCTTTCCTTCAATATATTGCAGGTGGTTGGTGGCACCTTGGCCTCATATTACGCCAATTTTGAAACAAACTATAACATGACAGTAGTGGGCTTCATACCCAGTGGGTAAGTTCTACTTCTCTTACAATGTATGAACTGAATATGTTTTATATCAATATTGTATACATATGGGGTCTATATAGAGGTTTTAAAATATGTCACATATTTAGTATCATTTAAGTAAACAACCCCAAGGTTTAACTATTCAAACTTATTTTCTGTTTAACTTTTCACCCCAAGGTTAAAATATCTTCTGTTTAACTTATCAACCCCAAGGTTAACTTATCTTCTGTTTAACTTATCAACCCCAAGGTTAACTTATCTTCTGTTTAACTTATCAACCCCAAGGTTAACCTAACTTCTGTATAACTTATCAACCCCAAGGTTAACTTATCTTTCTTTTAACTTATCAACCCCAAGGTTAACTTATCTTTCTTTTAACTTATCAACCCCAAGGTTAACTTATCAACCCCAAGGTTAACTTATCTTTCATTTAACCTATCAACCCCAAGGTTAACTTATCTTCTGTTTAACTGATCAACCCCAAGGTTAAATTATCTTCTGTTTAACTTATCAACCCCAAGGTTAAATTATCTTCTGTTTAACCTATCAACCCCAAGGTTAACTTATCTTCTGTTTAACTTATCAACCCCAAGGTTAACTTATGTTCTGTTTAACTTATCAACCCCAAGGTTAACTTCGCTTCTATATAACCTATCAACCCCAAGGTTAAATTATCTTCTGTTTAACCTATCAACCCCAAGGTTAAATCATCTTTTGTGTATTCAGGATACCTGCACCATCAGTGCCCCCATTGGACAACTGGGGCATCATTTTCCAAGATGCAATAGTCATGGCAATAGTGGGTTTTGCTATCACAACCTCCATACAGCAGATCTATGCCCAGAAATATGGGTATGAAACAGATGCTAACCAGGTCAGTGCTATACAGCGGGGGAACATGATATCCTTCACTCAACTGTTATTTGTGCAGTAAATATAATATGAGACCCATTCTCTATGTAGAGCATAAGTGTAAAACAATGGAAAATACAAGTTTCGATAAATAATCCTAGGGGTTGGTGTTGCTTGGTTGGTCGGTGCCACCTACTGGCGGTAATCATGTCGGTATCGACTAAATACTAGGAGCCAGGATGCTAATGGGATAGACCTACTACCTGAACTGACTTAGGACCACAAATTTAAGGTTAGGTTTAGGGTTATAGTTAGCATTGGTATCATTGCACTCAGATTCTGATGCAACATCTTGGGGCTCCTAAAGAGGCGCAAACATTAACTGATTCCATGGGATCACACTGGCATTGCTGTGAGTGTGAAGAGGTAATAAAGCAGGGAGGTATGAAAGCTGCAGGCTGATCCTACAGGACCATGCTTGTCAGGGTTGTGTTGTAGCTACTGAATACCAGGTGGCGCTGTGGTGCCGTTGTTGACACTAGTACCATTTAATCATAAATCAGTAAACAACAGCTAAGTTGTTCCATCAGTATACATAATCTTTGACACATTGCTAGCTGAGGTAAATTTGATTGCCTTTTCCCAGCAACGCCATAACATTTACATACTTAAAAATAGCTATACAACTGTTGGCTATTGGATAGGGGTGGGGGTAGGTGGACCTGATTCACTGTAGCATAGAAATCGACACACGTTTCTATTTCTATGACTGTAGTTAGCACCACAAGCTGTAGTGGCATTACTTTTAACTATTTGGGTACCACGCATTGAACCTCGCTTCCACTCCCTCTGTATATACCTCCCTGGTTAAAGCACTATTTGTGCTTTTCCTACCTCCTTTTACCTCTAGTAAACAGCTGATATATTAGGGTGTGTCCTAGTATGTACTGAATTAATGACATAGATGAGAAGTACAGAAGAGAACAAACTGAACAGAGTGGAGTAATATTCTACAGTGGGTTTATTCTTAGGAGTCGCTCCCTGAGCCACAGCCCTCCTTTGTCTGACTGTGGCTCCACCCAGTGGATTCCCTGGTGTACATAGTATCCTGGTGTACATAGCATCATAACACAGCCAACCCTAGGGTTGTGTGTCTTCTGTATTACAGTGAGTGTAGAGAAAAATGCGTGAACCTGTCAACTCTTGTCTCCCCAGGTGCCCTCCACATCTTGATTTGTATCATTTCCTAGATCTTAACAATTAACAATGATAACTAATTATAGTATTATTCCTAGCTTAATAATTTCGACCTTCAATCTGAGTTTAATGTCCCATTTAGGGGATTGCCCTGGGGTGGTCAATACTGTCTCCTCTTATACCTTGCAGGAGGTATATGGGTCAGATTTTCAGAAAATGTACAATTCAACTTCGCCAATCCTCTCAAATAACCCACATATCAGACGAAAATAAAGTTCAAAATACAGTTCAGCCTAACCAAACAGATTGCTAAAACCAATGCAATGCCGAATATACTCGAATTTACCTAATATTGACCAAATTTCAGCCTAATTTAGGATTTTTTAGGATTTAGCCTAATTTATTTATATGTACTAAATGTGTACAGCTGCCAGTTGTACATTTTCTTAAAATCTGACCCCTATACACTGGGGGTGGTCAATACCATCTACTCTTATACCTTGCAGGAGGTATATACACTTGGGGTGGTCAATACTATCTCCTCTTATACCTTGCAGGAGGTATATACACTTGGGGTGGTCAATACTATCTACTCTTATACCTTGCAGGAGGTATATACACTTGGGGTGGTCAATACTGCCTCCTCTTATACCTTGCAGGAGGTATATACACTTGCGGTGGTCAATACCATCTCCTTTTATACCTTGCAGGAGGTATATACACTTGGGGTGGTCAATACCATCTACTCTTATACCTTGCAGGAGGTATATACACTTGGGGTGGTCAATACTATCTCCTCTTATACCTTGCAGGAGGTATATACACTTGGGGTGGTCAATACTATCTCCTCTTATACCTTGCAGGAGGTATATACACTTGGGGTGGTCAATACCATCTACTCTTATACCTTACAGGAGGTATATACACTTGGGGTGGTCAATACCATCTCCTCTTATACCTTGCAGGAGGTATATACACTTGGGGTGGTCAATACCATCTACTCTTATACCTTGCAGGAGGTATATACACTTGGGGTGGTCAATACCATCTACTCTTATACCTTGCAGGAGGTATATACACTTGGGGTGGTCAATACTATCTCCTCTTATACCTTGCAGGAGGTATATACACTTGGGGTGGTCAATACTATCTCCTCTTATACCTTGCAGGAGGTATACACTTGGGGTGGTCAATACTCCCTCCTCTTATACCTTGCAGGAGGTATATACACTTGCGGTGGTCAATACCATCTCCTTTTATACCTTGCAGGAATTATTTGCCCTCTAGTGGCCGATACCATCTCCTCTTATACCTTACAGGAATTATATGCACTTGGGGTGGTCAATATTCTTATACCACCCCAATTATTCTTACTTCGATGTAAAACAGACTACCAATATTTTTTCCTTGGCAATGAGAATTATCACGCATGTGAAACTTGGCCAATAAAACTTATAAAAAAAAATACCATCTCCTCTTATACCTTACAGGAATTATATGCACTTGGGGTGGCCAATGTTGCTGGGTCTTTCTTCAACTGTTTCATGGCAAATGCTTCTCTATCACGCAGTGCTTTACAAGACTCAGTCGGGGGCAGGAGTCAGGTTTGCATTTTTTTACATATTTTTTACATATTTTTTTGAAAATATAATGCGAAAAATGTGCCCAATGGGGTCGAGAATTTTACAAAGATTTCTTGCCCTGGGGGTCGGGTATTTTTCAAGTCAAGTCAAGTGGAAAACTGATCAACAATAGCTAGCCAGCTGTAATTTTCATATATTGTTTGATTGAAAATCAGGTTTGAGAAACTGTTTTAACATATCTGATATAAAAAGTCCATTTTGCAACTTATTAACTTGTGCATGATATACATTGCAGATTTCACAAATGATGGCAACTAGTCTCATGATTATTGTGCTACTGTTCCTTGGACCACTGTTTAAAACATTACCCACAGTAAGTTATTTAAATATTATAGTTTTTATATACAGTGTGTATAGTCTACAAATACTATATTTACATTCTATTATATGCGCATTTCATATGAGAGGTGCAATAAGTGGGGTGCTATAAAAATATTCAAATAGTATGTGTACTATATAAACTACTTTGTCACCAAGTCGGCTACTTTTTTCAGATTTTACACATCACGTTTTGTGCCCATATAATAAATATAGAATGGAACTCACCTGCAATAATAACAAATTTATTGGACTGTCCGCATAAGCAGTCTGCCTACGGCATCATGCTTATGAGGACGAATCTCATCCAATAGATTTTCTACAAATACTATATGTGATATGTTCCAGGAAAATGAGTCATAAGTCGCACAATTGATATTTTTCAAAGTGTTTTTTCACAACATCACATTATTGGAACGTTCTAATTTTTGGAAGTTTTATCACTTATAGCTATGTCAATCGATGTATCGAATTTCAGGACAATCTATGTCATGTATCCTTTCGTTTTAAAGGTCCTCATATGTAATACATTAAGTTACTTTACTGTTTATTGACCCCAAGAAATATTGGAAACTTTTTTTTTCAAAAACGAAAATATCAAACTTAAAATCTAGAAATACTTATAAGATTATTAGACTATTTACTATCATTGGAATCGGCCTGATCTCATCTTTTCAAATATAATGGTATCTCAAAATCTATTTTTTCCGACTTATGACTCATTTTCCTGAAACACATCACATATTTACAATATGTGTAATCTACAAAACCTATATTTACAGTGTGCGTTGGCAGCTATGATTGTGGTGTCCCTCAAGAATACATTTCTGCAGGTCAAGGACCTGAAGCACCTGGCTGAAACCTCATGGAGAGACTTTGTGAGTACATAAATTCTGTCTTTTATGTCACATAAAATAGAAGAGAATAATGTCATTCACATCAATAGGGGATTTGCATGTCTCTCACTGCGCATGACTTAATATTACAGTGCATGCTGGGATGGATTCAGTTCAAATCTGACATGTATATACAACAATTCAATAACATTTTCCTCGAAAAATGCAAGGCTCGTTTCACCAATATCATAGCTTGTGTAAATGACCTATAAAAACCAAATGCGTGATGGGAATGATGGAGTCTTGTTTCATGGAAACATGTATAAAACATGGTTATTTACATGAGATCACTGTTAAATATCCCATGCTGAACATGACATGTTTTCTATAGGTTTTTCACTGACATACAACTGCTATAATTCTATGCAAAGGGAGGGACTACAGACCAGTCCTACTACTGTTCACTTCTGGGCTGATCATTTACATCAACAAAAATGAAAAACAATATTTACTGCTCAAAACTGCAAGGACTGAAGGTTGTTAATGTGGATTTGCCCTTTCTGCAACTAAAGATATTAGATTTTTCCATGTTTTAGCCTTGCGGGCCTCGGCATCCCCTGGCGGGCAGTTGCTGCTTGGCCAAACCATCTAATACCCTAATAACCCTATCCAAGTTGTACTAAATGGTTGAAACAGAATATAGCTCTCTACATCTACCTGCATTATTAGGTCACTACTGCCAGGGTAAAGACCATTATTTCTATGTTTGCAGTTTGTCTGGGTGGTCACTGCACTGGCTACAGTTATCCTCAATGTGGACCTGGGCCTCATGGTCGGCCTCGGCCTCGGTCTCGTCATGATCGTGTTCAGAAACCATAGGTAAATATTGGCCTCTGTCTCCTCATGATTGTGTCCTAAGAACACAGGTAAATATTGGCCTCTATCTCCTCATGATTGTGTCCTAAAACACAGGTAAATATTGGCCTCTGTCTCCTCATGATTGTGTCCTAAAAACACAGGTAAATATTGGCCTCTGTCTCCTCATGGTTGTGTCCTAAGAACACAGGTAAATATTGGCCTCTATCTCCTCATGATTGTGTCCTAAAACACAGGTAAATATTGGCCTCTGTCTCCTCATGATTGTGTCCTAAAACACAGGTAAATATTGGCCTCTATCTCCTCATGATTGTGTCCTAAAAACACAGGTAAATATTGGCCTCTATCTCCTCATGGTTGTGTCCTAAAACACAGGTAAATATTGGCCTTTGTCTCCTCATGATTGTGTCCTAAAACACAGGTAAATATTGGCCTCTGTCTCCTCATGGTTGTGTCCTAAAACACAGGTAAATATTGGCTTCTGTCTCCTCATGATTGTGTTCTAAAACATAGGTAAATATTGGCCTCTGTCTCCTCATGATTGTGTCCTAAAACACAGGTAAATATTGGCTTCTGTCTCCTCATGATTGTGTCCAGAAATCACAGGAAAATATTGGCCTCTATCTCCTCATGATTGTGTCCTAAAACACAGGTAAATATTGGCTTCTGTGTCCTCATGATTGTGTCATATTGGCAGATCGTCTCTTGTTTAAAGCTACACTCCCAGCTATTTCCTAAACAAATTTTGAATTTCACTTATTTAGATCACAAATACCCTGCCCCACCTTGACCCAAGAGTTTGGGTCTCTTTCTTAATGTTGAAGCTAAATATTTGAATCTAATTAGTCAAATAAGTTTTTCAGTGGACACCTTTATTTCCAATGATACTGAATGATTTCAAAGAGACTTGTTAGATGGCAGTCCAATCGCTATGCACATGCGCAAGTCACCAGGGAGACCAGGGGCACCTCTAGATAGTGGGCACCTAGTGTCTACAAAATGCATCTACAAAACTATGGCGAATTCGTCCACGCATATTCTTGTATGTCTGTGATCGTAAAATTATGGAATTTAGACATTGATTGAACTTTTTATTAAATAAGAGATCAATAATATTGAGTTTGGAACCTAATTTGAATGTAAATTCATCAGAACCATTCAATATTTCAATCATGGAGACGAGAAATGTATGTGAATATGTGACAAGGAGGATACAATGAGACAATAATCATTTGTGATGCGTTTCAGGAAAAGTCGCAAAGTTCATAAGTCGTTCATAAGTCGCAAAAAATAGGTTTTGAGATACCGTTATATTTAAAAGAGGAGATCAAGCCGATTCCAATGATAGTAAACATTAAAGGCATTAAACAAGTATTTCTTTATATCAAGTTTGATATTTTTATTTCTGAAAAAAAAACTGACTAGATACTTCAAAAATGAAAACATTCCAAAAAGGAGATCTTGTGAATAAATGACTTTTAAAAATATGAATTTTGTGACTTATGACTCATTTTCCTGAAACACATCACATTTATACCATTTACTTTTACTTATAGGCCAGTCGATTACTCCAAAATATAGGACTATTTGTGCACTTTTTCATAAAAGCATGAAATTTGGCATAATGGTACTTTTCGATGTGCTAATCATTTTTAGCTATAGACCCAATCTGGAATTCAATATCAAAGACATCTAACAATGGTGAAGGTATGAATAATTAGACTGAATGTGTGTGTTTCAGGCCACATGTGAGTGTGTTGGGACAGATGCAGCATACTGACATATACATGGACATACAGCTCTACCCCACAGTGAGTTACTCTACCCCTAGTAAACAGGCCTAGCAATTGGTTGATAGGGATGTTTTGATAGGGGTAATTTTAGAACAAGTGCAAACAGGTGTTGGAATAGCCTTAGTGTATACTGTATTTCATCGATAGAAAGCTGGGTCCAAAATAAATGCCTGCCCTGAAAAAGCGCCGGGTCATTTAACATCATGAAATAAATAAACGCCAGCCCGGAATGAACGCCGGGTCTCACTTCTTGCACCCCTCAAAGAGCATATATATGTTTTGGATAATTGGTTATATTGTGGAAAGAAGCAACAACATAGATTTGATAACATCTCACTGTTACAACATGGATATTCATTAACATAAAACAATAAACGCCTGCCCATATAAATGCCTGCCTCAAATAAGCATGGGGGTAAGAGTGGCCTGAAAAAAATGAACGCCCGGGCGTTCTATCAGTGAAATATGGTATATATAAGGTAATATAGTTGACCATTTATTATATTTGTCCTATTGCCTGTAGGCTAGAGAGCTGGCGGGACTGAAGTTGTTCCGCATGGATGCCGCGCTGTACTATGATAACGCGGAGTACTTCATGGGGCAACTGTACGGCCGCACTGTGCACCCCAAGGCACTACTGCAGGCCAGGAGTAAGGCAGAGGCTACACTATGCAGCAGCCAGAGGGACAAGGCGTGTAATGGACACTCGCAGGTGTGTTTTCATTTTGTCTTAATACTCTCTTTAACCAGGAACATATGGGTCAGATTTTCAGAAAATTCAACTCAACAACTAATTCAACTCAACAATTCAACTTCTACAATCTTCTCAAATAACCCAAATTTTAGACGGAAATCAAGTTCAAAATACAGTTCAACCTAACCAAACAGATTGCTAGAATCAATACAATGCCGAATATACTCGAATTTGCCTAGTATTGGCCAAATTGCAGCCTAATTCAGCAGAATTTACTAAATGTGTACAGCTGCCAATTGTACATCTTCTGAAAGTCTGACTCATTAAAATGCTTGCCTATGCCAACATGTCAGCACAAGGATTAGCTTGGTATTCATTACTCTTAGTTTCAATTCAATTCCATATTATTTATTGGCACACTGGATTATTTCTGTTTTTTATTTTATTCCGTTTTCATTCAGGCTGATAATATTTAATAGGTTACAAGAAAATATGCTGAAAGGTAAGGTGGAGAAATGTCTTGGCACCTTTTGATTAGAAATAGAAGAAAATTTGATGCGGACAATGTACTGGCGGGAAAGAATTATGTAAAAGAAAAATGTTGAGTCTGACCTGTTTTATGTATCTGTATTGATTGATGATTTATGTGTAGAATGATATCTTGTTAATTTTTGATAGTTCTCTTTTATCTAAATGGTTGTAATAATTTCGAACGTGTTTTTCTGTGATATAGGAAACCCTTGAGAATGTCCATTATGAACACAGTGTATTTACATATGATCCTATTAAATGTCTTGGCCTTAATTGAAATTTTAAAAAAAATAAATAAAAAAGATATGCTCTATCCTTCAAGGATGTTCTCAGGGGTTGCCTCTTAAAAGTATAAATCATAATTACCTCAATTAACAAGCTAATTAAAGGTCTATATTATACAAATAAAATACTAATCAAAGTTTACTATAGATCCAAATTGATTTTCAAATACATGAGATACAAAAAGGGGCCTACATCTGATATGTACAGTATCAGGATCAAGATCTAGACGAACAGACGCCCATGCTGGCTGAAAAGCCGAAGGCAGAACTCAAGCTCAGAAAACCGCCATATTGCCTAAACCAAACTGCCTCCTATATAATGCAAATCTAAATCAAACCTCCTACAGCCTAAAAACACCATGTGAACTCGCTTGTTCCGCAACACATACTGAGGATATTTTTCTTATTACACAGCTGGGATCTTGCATACCTCCGGTAATTCACTAAATAATGCTGGCAAACCACGTTTAACCCTATAGTATTCCAATGGAGAGAAACATGACAGACATTTTGTTCCTGTGCGCAACAGGTCCGATCGCGCATAAACACGCTCTGCCAGAACGCGTCACTTGTTATAACTCTAGGTAAATCAAGCCTCGTCTACTGGATGAAGGGACATTGCTCAGAGGCAGAGTGCCTGATTCCAGAGCGTGGGATCCCACATTCAAAACTTGGCCGTGACTACTAATACTTTTTTCACCACATGTAGTACTCAATGCTAGCTTACAACCCTCCCCTGGCCCGTACAGCCTACAGGCTCACACACAAGCTGCTATTCCTGGCCGTTTGCATCCCAGCAAACAAAGGTAACATGCTATTAAGTTAACGAGTTTTCTATCTCGATAACTTAACTATCGAGTTTTCTTCTTGATTTAGAGGTTGGTATCACATCACAAAACATTGCTTTCATTGTAGGCCTAATTCTCAAGCATTCGCCGGCAGGTTCACTGACTATGGCATTGTCAACAAACCAGCTCACTGCATGGCTTTCCTACAGTCTAGGGCATGTATCTCAGCTCACAATTGAGCTACAGCCTCATATCTGATATTTTTGGAAAGCCCTTTCCCCTGGTATTAATTATAAGAGTATGTGTCATTGGGAAGGTTAAGAAAAAAGACGGACCAACGTAAGGAAGCGAGAGTAGAACAAGTGAAGTGGCTCCCCTGCAGGCCTGAAGTTAAGGGCCTGATCAACTTTGCCGTTTTTGCAGTTTTGTTTGTCATTAATGTTATCATCAACCCCAAATAAGATGCCCTTGACATTTTGTTGGCATGTCAATGAGGTTTATTCACCCCATTCGACTGCAGACGGAATCACCTGTTTCTGGTGTGCCTTTAGGCGCAAAATGGCTTCCAGCTCCAATGCAGTGCATATGACTACACTTTTAGTCCCAGTGAAGCCAGGAACACAAAAAAATCAAATGTTCCTCCCCAAACGTACTTGTTTTCCAGTAGAAAAATATGCACCACCAGCTAAAGGGGGCAAGCAAAACTCATTTTACAGAGAAGAACGAGTACACCAGCTATTCATAAGGTTTCCTACATTCAGTCCTGGTAACACACACTGGTTTAACCTATATACAATTACCACTTGTACATTTTAACTGCAAAGCCCACACCCTTCCCTATCCCTATCCCTATCCCTATTGTTTACGGTGGGGGGAAGGCAGGCAATTGTTAAATAATCTTTCCTTATACACTCTATATTATAAGATCCTAGTTACTTTTAGAGTTCTATAAGGGCTTAAAGCTGATTAATTATGGCCAGCCACCACTCCCTGCTGCGACACACACTCCTGGATGAGTTGCGGCTCCTTCAAAAACAATTTTCACTGAAAATAAACCCAAGCATAGTACTGCCACCCAAGCCTCTGGTCTGGAGAACCTATATATCCCAGAACCCCATTTAACTAATTTTTTGGTCTTAATATGATCTTAGCCTCTCTTATTCTTTCCCCAATAGAAAGGGAATGACATCAATAACTAAATGTGTGAGTTTAAAAGAAAACCAAGCCCCAGATATGAAGATTTTATTGAAATTTAAAAAAATGAAATGACCCGAAAATGAGACAAATGTAAAAAGGCGGTCTGCTCTGTAAGATGACCTTAAAAATGCAAGGATATATTAAATACACTATCTTAAAATTTGGTAAATGTATTCATGCTGCAAGCAGGGTTAAGCACCCTAAAAATGAAAATATTCCCACAAAGACATCCTGTAAATAAATCACTTTGTAAAATATATGATTTGCGACTTGTGACTCATTTTGCTAAAACACATCACATTTGCATGAGCAGGAGTAGTGTGGTAATTTGCACCAGTTCCACGCGTGTGGTATGACTTCCTGTCCCAAGTAAACATAAGGTTAGCATAGCAGCGTGGGAGTAAATATAGAACCTAAATTCGAATGTGGTACTCGGACCACTATTACACTGTCCTCAATGTTTGGGGGTTTTTTCGTAACCCACTCGCCTATCGGCTTGTGGGCCACAAAAAAACAAACATCTGGGACAGTGCAATAGTGTCCCTTGTACCACATTCTCATCAGGTTCTATCTATGTAACACTGTAATACAATAATTAACTACTATTGCAGGAAATGGGTGGAGACAGTGAAGACAGTGAGAAGGGGTCTACATCTACCATAGAGTACATCATCATAGACTGTAGCACCATGGGCTATGTGGACTCTGTAGGTGTCACCACACTACAACAGGTATGGATTTGTCTCTGATATGTAATATATTGTTAAACCAAAGTGCTATGGGCACTCTATGCATAGATGCACGGCGCTAACTGTTCATCGAAATTCGCCATTTGAATCATCTACTGTCATCTTTGGTCTTACGGTGTACTGAAAACCCAAACATATTCTTATTGAATCATGCTTATTCTTAAATTGTACGTTTTGCGGAGCCAGTGCTATCTTAATCCCCGATCATTTCACCTATTTCTACTTATTCCTCTGGTAAGAAAATCAGATATTGTAAATGATAGTATTATTTTTTTACATGAAAGATTAGGCATGTAAAATAATCAACTTCTGGGACTGGTTCTCCACACGGACTCTCTAATAAAGAACGAGATCAGAGGTGTGTGAATACAACATAAACCCGATGGGGTGAGTGCTATATTCTATGCTGGAGATCCCATTTTTTGTCAAATATCTGGTCTGCTAATTATGACTATTTACAGGTGATGACAGCATATAAACAGGCTGGTGTTGCAGTCTACTTGGCGGCCTGTAACGGTGGGTTCTCACTTTATACTCAACCAACTTTCTACAACTAGGCTGGGTTGTCTTACCTTTACTCAGCAATACACAATGAAATCACGAATTCTTGATTAAAGAGCAAAGAAAATATTTTATAAGTCTACAAGAACTAGACCTTATTTTGAGCAACAACCTTTAGTGATTGTGATTCTCTGAGGAACATGCACATTCCAGAACATGCTGTTTTCAAATGTGATGAGTCATAAGTCACAAAATGGATAGTTTTAAAAGTGATTTATTTATAAGATATCTTTGTTGGAATATTCTAATTTTTGGTTTCTAATTGTGGTAGCGTGATCGAGGCGTGAACACGTCTAATTTCATATTCTAATTTCTGGGTTGCGTAATGCTGCTAATAACATTAATACGTGTACAATATTTCAAGGCAATGTATTGAATATATTTATGCATTCCTAAGGTCATCTTAGTTATCTAAGGTTATCTAAGTATATTTAGTTTCTTTATTAGTAATCATCAACCCAAAAATATTAATAACATTTTTTTTCAAAAATAAAGATATCAAACTTAAATTGTTTCCCCATTGTTACAGAGGCAGTACGGCAGATGCTCAACACAAGCAAGTTCTATGACGACAACGAGCGAAGCGCCCTCTACCTCTCTACCCATGATGCAGTGCTGGCGGCCATGGCGGCACGACTCACTAAGGTTTCACCATTAGGCCTATATTAATAATAATAGTTTCCAACACCCGACCAACCAAAAATAATTGCCGCCGAGTCAAGCGTTTTTTAAGGCATTGAAAGATGCGTCACCTTGATACTACTTTACTGCTACCGAAAAAAAAGTAAAATAAATTCCCGACTGACCCAAATTTCTACCATGAGCGGACCGGAAACCAAGATTTTTTTTTAATTTCAGGCCTCATATAGCACACATGCAAAAAACTGCAAAACTCAAATCAGAGACAATTTAGAGATACATGGGAAACACAAATAGCAGCAATATTTTAGTTTTATCTCAACTCAATTGAAGTTTTTATAGCCTCTTTGATTCCTACTGCATGAAACAATGCTGAACTGCAAGCGGATTGTGCAGTACATACATCTTTTTACATACAGCTTTGATTTCTACTGCATGAAACAATGCTGAACTGCAAGCAGATTGTGCTGTACATACATCTTTGATTCCTACTGCATGAAACAATGCTGAACTGCAAGCGGATTGTGCAGTACATACATCTTTTTACATACAGCTTTGATTCCTACTGCATGAAACAATGCTGAACTGCAAGCAGATTGTGCTGTACATACATCTTTGATTCCTACTGCATGAAACAATGCTGAACTACAAGCGGATTGTGCAGTATATTCAGTTTTGTCAGGAACACATATACCACTCATTTTTATGAGCAAGGTCAACCTTGGACCGAAAAAAAACTCAAAATTTGTTCTCCGTCAGAATAAATAAGAACTATATTTCAATATGCCCAAGGCAGTAATGAATAAGAACATGTTGCTAGTGCAAACATATATGGGTCAGATTTTCAGAAAATGTACAATTGGCAGCTGTACACATTTAGTAAATTCTGCTACAATTTGGTCAATACTAGGTAAATTCGAGTATATTCGGCAATGCATTGATTCTAGCAATCTGTTTGGTTAGGTTGAACTGTATTTTGACCTTTATTTTCGTCTGAATGTTGGGTTATTTGAGAGGACTGGTGAAGTTGAATTGTACATTTTCTGAAAATCTGACCCACATATATGCATGTACACACTTTTCAGTCTACATTAACTAGAAACTAGGTAAAACAGGAAGATTATATTTTAATTTTATCAAGCCAGGGGTATTTTGGAATATGTATGTGGAATTAGTTGAGATGTATATTTGGGTGAACTCGCCAGGAAATGTACAGTTTGTCTTCACCAATCCTCTCAAATAACCCAAATTTAGGAAATAAATCCGGTTAAAAACTCAGTTCAACACAACCAAACAGTTTGTTTGAATCAAGGCTATGTCAAATATACTCGGATATACCTAGTATTGACCATTTTTCAGTCTAATTTAGCAGAATTGACTAAATGCATAGATCTGCCGATTGTGCATTTTCTGAAGATCTGACCCATTTATCATGAACCACATAATGTTATATCAACTTGTTTGTCCATTGCAGAAGACTAGTAAAACGGCCGCCCTAGCTAAAGACGTGGACGCCGTAAGCCAATCAGGAGCCAGCACTAAGTCACATGACCAATAAGAAGTTACCCGCAATATTGTCATCAACAAAGCTGTGGACCAATGAGATGTCTCATGTCATTCCTGTGTAATATATATATAAATCTATATATATGAAATATATGAATACAAATGTGTACAAAGTATGTACAAAATGTGTACAAAGTATATGTACAAAATGTGTACGAAGTGTGTACAAAATGTGTACAAAGAATGTTATTGTTTTAAGTGTTTTATTTCATCACGACTTTATGTACAATTTTACACTGATTCTCAGTACGATGATGAGTTACGATTAATGTTCTAACATATGAGATAATTCTAATCTATTATACAAGAGTAGATTTTCAAACAATATTTGAAAGTATTACAAATTTGCTAGAAACACCACCACCTGCGCCGTGTCATCACAATACATGGCATTCATATTATCATACAACTATATATTAAACATGCATTTACTCATATGTATTTTTTACCTCGACGACATAGGGATAACTCTACCATACATACATACACATATTATCCTAGTTATGATCAATGGATATCATGTAAATATGGCCAGGAGCTAGGATTTACCTAATGCATCTGATTTGGTAGTAACTAGTCCTTCTGCAAAGGTTAAGTACGCAAGTGTTTCCCAGTCAGGCACATCTTTTTCCTCGATACCTGCCAAAGAGGCTAAAGTCGCCTTCCCATGACAGTGTCACAGATCGCTCAGTTACAGTTATTTTCGAGATTTCCTGCTTATAATAATAATAGATTTTTATTTCCATATCACATTTACAACAATTGTTTTACAATGTAGAATTAAAAGAGAGAAACCTATGGAAATAGGAATAATCTCTGTGACAGTCACAGGTCTTCCAAATACCCCTTAAATTTTGTTTTACTTCGCTATCCCTATCATATGTGCATCTATTTCTAGCTAAATATAGATAGTGTCTAACATTGGACCTGCCTGCTACACAACAGTAAAATGTAAGTTTGATCTAGTTGTAATGTAAATCTTTCCATGTCAAATGAAACGTACCACTATTGTGGAATTTCGGCAATAAAATTTGTATCACAAATGAAAAATTGAGTTTGAAGTATTATATATGGGTAATGGGTAATGGGTACATTTGATTCTTCATACATATGTTTTTTTGTATTCAGCAGAGTGAAATTATGTAATTATTCACTATTCTCATTCGTGGCTGATATGAGTGAACATTTTTACAAATACACATTCATTACAACAAAATGAAAATTTATAATATGTCATAAGACACATTATTTCACCTCTGGAATGAAGTGCCCATAGACTTTGTATAGACTCACTATATGCAAGTGGGCGGGAAGAAATATGTTTCATTCCTCCCTAGGGAAGAAACAGATGACCCAGTTTATCCTTCTGCGTTTTCATTGGCTATTCTGAAAGTAGGGCAGGTTTGTCATGGTGTCGTCAACGTCACGTCCGGCGTCACGACGGCCATCATAAATTTGAGCGTCAATGGAACAGGCCACACCCTCGCTGTATTTCTCGCGCAGCAAGTTACCGTAATTAAAAGCAATCTAATATGTTTAAAATCGTTTGTAGGAGGTCAAATACATCTCGAACTAACCTTAGTACTGTCTGTGGGATCGTTCTTCACCTCGAATCCGGCGAGGGGAAACCCGAGGGGTCGGAGCGTAGCGTAGACCCCTCGGGTTTCCAACTCAGTGAAGAACGATGCCACAGACAGCACTGCGGTCAGTTCTACCTATATATGTCATGAGACACACACATAAAAACCATCACCCGGGCAGCATCCTATTACTACAATCCGAGGAGATTCACAAGCGTTTATCGTAGACAATATACCAAAAAGTCAAAGAGAAATGCTAATAAATCCAGGTATGTACGAACGAAAGGGCATTTCAAAACACAGATTAAGTCACATCATAAATGTTAAACAAGAGGAAAAGCTATGTCAACGACAACATGTGAGCTATGTAAACAACAACATGGTGCGCACCAGAAAAACTTTTTTGATTAATTCCTTGCCTTTACTGACTTAAAACGCATACAGACCAATGCACATGTTTTGGTATGTTACATAGTTACATATGGGTAAGATTTTCAGAACATGTACAATTCGTCTTCACCAATTCTCTCAAATAACCCAAATTTCAGACGAAAATAATGTTTGAAATAGAGTTCAACCTAACCAAACAGATTCCTAGAATCAATACAATGCTGAATATACTCGAATTTACCTAGTATTGACTAAATTGCAGCCTAATCTAGCAGAATTTACTAAATGTTTACAGCTGCCAATTGTACATTTTCTGAACATCTGACCCATATGTTATTTAGTTGATATTTGTGCAAAAAAATCTCAATGTGTCTGATGTGTGCTTGGATAGCTGGTAATGCATCGTTAAACCCTCCAACTCCTCTATATGTATCTAGTGCAGCAGCAACTAATTGTTGTTGATGTGCCATAATCCACCAATTACCTTCATGTCAACATTTACCCCGGGTACCATGGGCAGGGAGCGGTTATTGTAAGCACACACTACAGTGGTGGGCAGGGAGCGGTTATTGTAAGCACACACTACAGTGGTGGGCAGGGAGCGGCTATTGTAAGCACACACTACAGCAGTGGGCAGGGAGCGGCTATTGTAAGCACACACTACAGTGGTGGTGGGCAGGGAGCGGTTATTGTAAGCACACACTACAGTGGTGGGCAGGGAGCGGTTATTGTAAGCACACACTACAGCGGTGGGCAGGGAGCGGTTATTGTAAGAACACACTACAGCGGTGGGCAGGGAGCGGTTATTGTAAGCACACACTACAGCGGTGGGCAGGGAGCGGCTATTGTAAGCACACACTACAGTGGTGGGCAGGGAGCGGTTATTGTAAGCACACACTACAGCGGTGGGCAGGGAGCGGTTATTGTAAGCACACACTACAGCGGTGGGCAGGGAGCGGTTATTGTAAGAACACACTACAGCGGTGGGCAGGGAGCGGTTATTGTAAGCACACACTACAGCGGTGGGCAGGGAGCGGTTATTGTAAGCACACACTACAGTGGTGGGCAGGGAGCGGTTATTGTAAGCACACACTACAGCGGTGGGCAGGGAGCGGCTATTGTAAGCACACACTACAGTGGTGGGCAGGGAGCGGCTATTGTACGCACACACTACAGCGGTGGGCAGGGAGCGGTTATTGTAAGCACACACTACAGCGGTGGGCAGGGAGCGGTTATTGTAAGCACACACTACAGCGGTGGGCAGGGAGCGGCTATTGTAAGCACACACTACAGTGGTGGGCAGGGAGCGGTTATTGTAAGCACACACTACAGCGGTGGGCAGGGAGCGGTTATTGTAAGCACACACTACAGCGGTGGGCAGGGAGCGGTTATTGTAAGCACACACTACAGCGGTGGGCAGGGAGCGGTTATTGTAAGCACACACTACAGCGGTGGGCAGGGAGCGGTTATTGTAAGCACACACTACAGCGGTGGGCAGGGAGCGGCTATTGTAAGCACACACTACAGCGGTGGGCAGGGAGCGGTTATTGTAAGCACACACTACAGTGGTGGGCAGGGAGCGGTTATTGTAAGAACACACTACAGCGGTGGGCAGGGAGCGGTTATTGTGAGAACACACTACAGCGGTGGGCAGGGAGCGGTTATTGTAAGCAAACACTGCAGTGGTGAAGCCTCCTGCACATAACATCAGGGAGGTATGGGGGTCAGATTTTCAGAAAATGTACAATTCACCTTCACCAATCCTCTCAAATAACCCAGATTGAAGACAAAAATGAGCTTCATAAATGCAGTTTAACATAACAGAACTGAAACTTTAAATCAATGCGACACCGAATATACTCAGATACACCCAGTATTCTTAATTTTTCAACCTAATTTAGGAGAATTTACTAAATGTGTACAGCTGCCAATTGTACATTTTCTGAAAATCTGACCCATATATAGACGGAGCGGAAGCCAGGTTCCATGTGTGGTACCCCAATAGTTAAGAAGAATGCCACTACAGCTTGTGGCGCTGTGAATCAGGTCCACCCACCCCCATCCCCATCCAATAGCAAATCAATGTTAAAGCTATTTCTAACTATGTGACTGTAATGGTATTGCTGGAAAAGGCAATCAAATTTACCTGGGCCACCAATGTGTCAAAGATTATATGCTGATGGAACAACTTAGCTGTTGTTTACTGATTTATGATTAAACGATATATAGCTAAAAGTGGTAGCAGGATACTTTGTCTAAATTCAACAGCACCACAGTGCCACCTGGTATAAAATAGCAATAACACAACCCTGACAATCATGGTCCTGTATATTATTATATGGGTCAGATCTATTATTTTGTCATTGTTTTTATAGGCAAAAAAAAGCAAAAAGAAAAAAAGAATATTTCGTAAACTCTGAAATTGTAAGGAAATAAAAATCTGTTAAAAGAGTGTCAATTTGGCCCTGATTATTGATTAGATTTAACAGAATACAAAGAAAAATCTAATTTTCTTTCTTTTTTTATTTCAATTGAAGGCCAATACATTTAAATTATAAGAAATAGAAGAGAAAAACGCATTATACCCTATACCCGGGTGTCTTCGTGCGTTGCCTAATGCTATCTTATGAGTTTTTATAATATAATTATGAAAGAATACATATGGGTCAGATTTTCAGAAAATGTACAATTGGCAGCTGTACACATTAAGGGAATTCCCCTCAATTGTTTGAATAATACCGGTTATATCTGAGTATATTTGGTATCGCATTGATTTAAAGTATCAGTTCTGTTATGTTAAACTGCATTTTGAAGCTAATTTCTGTCTTAAATTTGGGTTATTTGAGAGGATTGGTGAAGGCCAATTGTACATTTTCTGAAAATATGACCCATATACTAAACATGTCCAATCATCAAACCTAGTAGAAAAACATTACTTAACATCTGCCATACTTGTTATGGAATCATATACAATGGTTAAATTGGTGGTCGATTCACCGCTTGTTCACGGCGCCCTATTTTCGCTCACTTCGACGCATTTAATGCCTTGTCGAAGAACAGACAATTTGCTATCTGTTTTTTGAGCTTTATAGGCCTGTTGTTGTTGAGGTTATAAAAAGGATATATCTAATATACAATTATATTACAAGTTATTTAGCTCGTTTTTTCCCTCAAGAGTTGTAAGCTTAGTTCTCTCTTAGGTCTGTATATTTCCCTGTAGTAACTAATGACGCCGCCAGGGCTGTGTAGTGGTTGGCATGGTGCCAAACTCAGGTGAGCCTGGGAACCGCCAGGTGGCGCGGTGCATCAGAGACATATGGGTGAAATTTCCAGAAAATGCACAATTCACAATTAGAAACCCTCCCAAATAACTCGAATTTATTACAAGAATGAGACTCAAAACACGATTCAACATAACCAAACACATCCTATGAATCCACTTAATGCCGAATATACTCAGATATACCTGTTATTTATCATTTATCAGTCGAATTTAGCCGAATTTACTTAATGTGTAGAGCTGGCGATTGTACATTTTCTGGTGACCTGACCCATATGTTACCTGAGCATCGCAGTCCATCGCTATACGGGTCAGATTTTGTATAATTGTATAGATTAAATATGTGATATGTTTCAAGAAAATGAGTCATAAGTCGCAAAAGATAGATTTTGAGATATCATCATATTTGAACAGATGAGATCAAGCCGATTCCAATGATAGTAAACAGTCTAATAATCTTATAAGTATTTCAAGATTTTAAGTTCGATATTTTCGTTTTTGAAAAAAAAGTTTCCAATATAACTGGGGGTCAATAAACAGTAAAGTAAATAAATGTAGTGCATATGAGGACCTGTAAAACTAAAATGAGAGGATATATCTGAGACATTGTCCTGAAATTTGATACATCGCCTGACGTAACTATAGGTGATAAACTCCCCAAAGATCATAACATTCCAAAGAAGTGATCTTATGAAAAAAACACTTTGAAAAATGTAATTTTTGCGACTTGTGACTCATTTTCCTGAAACGGATCACATATATGCTTTTTATAACTTTCAATAACAACAGGTCTATAAAGCTCCAAAAACCTTGGTTAGATAGCAGATTGTCTGTTCTTCCTATCCAATCATCCTCTATTTCCTGTTCAGAAAAACCCAGTAAATCCCAATCTAGAATAAAAACATTAAATTAAATTAAAAGGTGTACATACCTTGTTCTAAGAGGTCCCAGCTTGGTAGAAGGTCTGCAATGACTGGGGTGAAGTTGTTTGTGTGCAGCGGAATATTACCGGTACCATGGCAACCGGGCGGCCATCTTGTATATCCACAAATACCCTCTACTACTGCCAGGTCAGTAATTATTCCACTCTCAGCTCCTCACTCTCATAATACTGCGGTGCAAGCCATTGGGCACAAGTTATTACAAATATTTCTCAAAGGAAATCATTTTTCACCGTATCACAGATAATTGTTGTGTATTAATTGTTCCTAATTAAATCCACCCATGGAAAGCTTTCTCTGCCAAAGTTTATATCTGTTTAAACTTTCACTTGTTTTGGCACTTTTCTTGAAGTTATATTTTACAGGAAATCCTTGTTAACATGTATTAAATATGTTTTCCTTGTGTCCTTCTACAAGAAATCAATCCCCAGACCACCCGACCTGAAGATGGATCCGTTTTCTTCAGCAACAATGAAGTGGTTGTTGTAGGCACTGGTGATATACGCATGCGTGACCGGAAGTATTACAGCGCATGCGCGGCGGGTGGCGGGCGGGTGAGCGATAATGGGAGGATATTGATTGTTGGATGTGTCAGAGTGAATGTATGTACATAAGTAGAGTGAGTGTCAGAGTGAATGCATGTACATAAGTGGGTCAGATTTTCAGAAAATGGCTGCAATTTGGTCAATACTTGGTAAATTCGAGGATATTCGGTATTGCATTGATTCTATCAATCTGTTTGGTTAGGTTGATCTGTATTTTGAACTTTATTTGTGTCTGAAATGTGGATTATTTGAGAAGATTGGCGAAGTTGAATTGTACATTTTCTGAAAATCTGACCCAAGTAGAGTGAGATGTATTTGTACTGCATCAATTACAGGCTTTGTGTGCGGCGTGTGTAGACAGGCGCATAACCACCAAAACATAATAACTCTCTTATACCTGGGTCAGATTTTCAGAAAATGTTCAATCGACAGCTCTACACATTTCGTAAATTCTGCAAAATTGGAATTAAATGTGGCCAATGCTAGGTATACCTAGCATTGGCCACATCACCTAAATACCAAATATATTCAGATATATATATCTGAATATATTTGGTATTTAGGTTATTTTAAAAAAAACGGTTTGGTTATGTTCTATTTTATTTTGAATGTCATTTCTGTCTTAAATCTTGATTATTTGAGGGGAGTGGCAAAGGTCAATTGTGCGTTTTCTCATGATTTCACCCAGCTGCTCTACAGTAGGTCTCCACTATTAGGAGTGAGTGAGTGAGTGATTGGTTGCTTTAGGCCCTTATCAACACATTGAACTGTTATATCAAGGGCGGGAGAGCTGAGAGGGAGGCAGTTTATGATCATACCCAGGAAATAGAGATAGAGAAGAAGGTAGAGAGAGACAGAGAGGTAGAGAGAGGTAGAGAGGGACAGAAAGGCACTTTATGGTCATACCCAGGACCAATCCCCTATTAGGATAAAGGCTTAAGTGGCGTACCCACTCCTATGTATAAGGTGTGCATAAGGGGTCACTGTAAACGGCACATTTTGATTTGAAAACATTTTTATTATTCCGATTATTGGGTACATCTGGATTGCTAAGCTTTTTTGATCCACAAAAACCCTATTATTTAATAGTTCAAAAGGAGATAGACTGGGATAATAATACCAGTACTGAGAAAGTGTGGTCAAAATTTGAAACACCTCTAAGAGAATACCTAGACAAGAAATGCCCTTTTGTTAATTCGAAGGTAGTACATAGAGGTAAACTGATTCTAGACAGGGATAGCTTGGCTGCAATAAAGAATAGGAACAGGCTCTATACTATTGCTAACCATACAAAACTACCTGAAGATAAAATAGCCGCCTCACGCGCAAGAGGTTTTGCTGCTAAAAAGGTAAGAAATACCAAGCAAACCTATGTATACGGTATCCTAAACTCTTGTAAATACAACAGCAAGAAATTCTGGAGTGGTCTTAACAACCTCCTTGGGAAAAAAAGGTGTAAGCTACCCGAAGAATATTGTCACGAAAACAAGATGGTATCAGGGATAAATGCATGCAACATTTTAAATGAAGAGTATAAGAAAATGGGTGAAACCAACATACTAGACAACTCAAATTATGACGACTATCTAGTAACGGTGAGAAATAATAGAGAAAATATTGTATCAACAAGAACCACTATTACGGTAGATGAGGTTTGTAAATATATTACAGCTGTTGATGACTATAAGAACAGTGGTTTTGATTGGATCAATGCCAAAGTTCTAACGTTCTTCCTACTTAAATTATGTCTCAAGTTCACCAAATTGCTAAAACTCTGTGTCAAATCTTGTACGATACCGAAATGCTGGAAAGAATACATTGTTATACCAATTCCTAAATGTGCTAATCCACGCAAATTCAATGACTTAAGACCAATCGCATTGGAACCCTTACCTTCCAAAATTTTGGAGTATTTCATCTGCAACGCTCTAAGGGATCACATGGACATCAACAAGTTGTTTGCTACAAAACAGGGGGGGTTTCGAAAAAAATATTCAACTAATAGAATGGTTTACGAATTTATTGAACCGATTGTAAAGGGTATGGATAATGGAAAAATTTCGGCAGCCTCCTATTACGATGTGGCGAAAGCGTTTAACTGTGTTGACCATGTGATCCTGATGAATAAGATGAGTATATATGGTATAAACCCAGACCTAATCAGGCTAGTGGGTAATTACCTCTCGGATAGGTTACAGCGTACCAGGCTTGACAATAATGTATCTTCTACAATTAGGATTAATAAGGGCGTACCGCAGGGAAGCCTGATTGGACCCCTAATTTTTCTAATCTATGTCAATGACTTGCCCTCTTGTGTGGATACAATTTACAATCGAATACATGATGTATATAATGATGTGGATGTTAGCATATCGATGTACGCAGACGACACTGCAATCACGGTAACTAGCTCGGATGTGAATATTTGTATAGCTACCTCACAAATCGCCTCCAACGTTATCAATGATTGGATGACGTCGAATAAACTAAAGTTAAATTCAGGAAAATGTCAACTACAAATACTCGGCACAAAGGCAAAGATAAAAAATATTAATATGGAACGTATAGGTAGAAATTATATCAACGGTCAGGAAATCAAAATGAGCAAAATCGTTAGATATCTGGGTTATCAGATAGACCCCTACCTTAGCTTCAATGAGCATTTTACTAAGATGAGATTTGCGATTGAATCCAAACTTAATATTGTATCAAGACTAAGACCATGCCTAAACCAAAAGATGGCTAAAACTATTGTGAAAAGCCACGTTTTGTCGATAGCAGAATATGGTAATTTGTTTCATGAGATGGCTCTTGTAAAAAACATAAATAAGATCCAGAGCATAATTAACCGAGCGGTGAGACTAATATTCCAGAATGACAATGCAAGGACCCTGGAAGAAATGTATGTTGCCACTAAGATTACTAAATTCGAGAAAAAGGGTAATATTACGATTCTAAACCTAATGTTTAACTTAAAGGACGACCCTATTGGTTGTTGCGATGCCTAGAGCTACAAGATTGGCAGAAGGTGCTAATCTTGCGATAATGGCACCAAAAACCGAAAAGTTAAGAAGGTCACCCTTCTTCCAGGGGCCACGATTATGGAACCGCCTACCACTATTGGTAAAGAACATGTCATGGCCTGCGCTTAAAAACCATCTTAAAGCAGAAGAGAACTGGATGGCATAAGAATTAATGTATTGTTCGCTCCTGAAATAGGACCAAACTGATTATGAGAGCTGTGAAGATAGTAAGAGTAAAGGTAATTAAAAAAATCGGTGGAAATATTGACGAACTCCTTTTACTGTAAGCGAGATATTATTATTGTTTTTAATAACTGGGCCTATACCAAAAAAATGTTTGTTGTGTTGTGACCTTTCGTCGCTTATGATGTACTGTCATTTCGTAAATTGAAAAGAGTAATTATTATTTCTTGTGTAGTAATGAAGTTAATCTAGATGTAAAACTGTACACTTTTTCGAGGAGATGAGACCTACCACATTGTGGATATCTACCTAATAAAATGTTTAAAAAAAAAAAAAGTGTTCCGCCTAAATTCGATCTAATCATAAACAGAAGAATAATATAATCAATGATTAATCAATTTTTCTACTCTTCCTCCCCCTTACGTCCCCCTCCCCGACTAACTTTTACACCCCTTCCTCTTCTTCCTCCCCCTACTCTTCCTCCCCCTCCCCACTACCTTTTACATGCATCGCCTCCTCCTCCCTTCCTTCTCCTCCTTTTCCTGCCCTTCCTTTTCCTCCTCCTTTTCCTGCCCTTCCTTTTCCTCCTCCTTGTCCTGCCCCTTCCTTCTCCTCCTTCCTTTTCCTGCCCCTTCCTCCTCCTCCTTGTCCTGCCCTTCCTTCCCCTCCTCCCTTTCCTTCTCCTCCTCCCTTTCCTGCCCCTTCCTTCCTTCTCCTTCTTCCTTTTCCTGCCCTTCCTTCTTCTCGTCCTATTCCTGCCCTTCCCTTTCCTGCTCCTTTTCCTGCCCTTCCCTTTCCTGCCCCTTCCTTCCTTCTCCTCCTCCTTGTTCCGCCCTTTCTTCTCCTTTTCCTTTTCCTGCCCTTCCTTCCCCTCCTCCTTGTCCTGCCCCTTCCTTTTCCTGCTCCTTGTCCTGCCCTTCCTTCTCCTTCCCCTTCTTTTAATTAAAGTGGCTTAATAATGATATAAGGAGTTTTCACTTGTCACTCTGTAGCTGCACTAAGGAGGAAATCCCTGACGTCCACAGAATTGTTTTTCTGAATAGAAAAGGCTTTGCATAAACCATGTGCACGACTGCACTTCTACCATTGATACATGCAGTTCTGGGTTCCATCGGGGTGTAAGGGACAGGCGAGGTGGGGTGAGGGGTGAGGCGGGGGGGGGGGGGGAGGGGTGTGTGAGAGGGGGCGGGGGAGGGGGCAGGGGGAGTTAAAATACAGATACTGCTAATAACTACTTTACTATAGTCCAATCTTTTGACTCATTTTCCTGTGACACATCATATTTTCACATGAGGGTTCCTTATGCACAGGGCCCCTGAGACTGTATGCACCAGGCCCCTGTATGCGTGTATTGCTTGTCCACCCCCACCCCCCCGCCCCACATCAATGCTCCAGGGTGTGCAGGTGCCTATGAATATGTTGCCTTATAAAGTCAATAGTTTGTCCCTCAACACAAATAACGAATGTTATTGTCCATGTGCATCAGAAGGTACAGATTGTTGCCATCTTTATGTTCATGAATATTTACCAGGGAACAAAGCATCTGTAGCCTACAGGACTCCCGCCCCCATACTTAACCCACTCAGGCATTGGAGGAGACAGGGGCAGGGCAGGGCAGGAGACAGGGGCAGGGGCAGGAGACAGGGGCAGGGCAGGGCAGGGCAGGGGCAGGAGACAGGGGCAGGGGCAGGGCAGGGGCAGGAGACAGGGGCAGGGCAGGGCAGGGGCAGGGGCAGGGCAGGGCAGGGCAGGGGCAGGAGACAGGGGCAGGGGCAGGGCAGGGGCAGGAGACAGGGGCAGGGCAGGGCAGGGCAGGGCAGGAGACAGGGCAGGGCAGGGCAGGGGCAGGAGACAGGGGCAGGGCAGGGCAGGGCAGGGCAGGGCAGGGCAGGGGCAGGGGCAGGGCAGGGGCAGGGGCAGGGCAGGGCAGGGCAGGGGCAGGAGACAGGGGCAGGGGCAGGGCAGGGGCAGGAGACAGGGGCAGGGGCAGGGGAGAGGGAGGTGGCAGGGGAGGAGCAGCAGAAGGGGGAGGAAGCAGGGGGCAGGGCAGGGGCAGGGGGGAGGGGCAGGAGGCAGGGGGGGGGGTATGGCAGGGGGCAGGGCAGGGGGAGGGAGACGGTGGAGAAGGTGCATCACAAGGCCAGGTGGTGAGGCTCCCAGCAGGTAATCTCCTCATATTACTTCATTTGGCAGACCACTAAACAGGCACAGGTAATAGTGGTATAGATACACCTACATAACCCTTTCAGGCACAGGTAATAGTGGTTTAGATACATAACCCTTTCAGGCACAGGTAATAGTGGTTTAGTCTCGAATTGTTGGGATCTGGTGGTTTGTTGTGGACGTGTGGGGTAACCTGTTCATTTTGGACTGGTGAACACTGGGCGGGAGCACTGAGCCCAGTCCATTTCGGTGGTGAGCGGGGGTGGCCGTGTGTGTGAGGATCCCAACAATGCAAGACTAACTTATTTGTAACAACTGTTCGCAATATTGTTGGTGGCTGGAAAGTGTCTGAGGATCCCAACAATGTGAGACTAAAGCAATTAGATCCTTCTGTTGTAGGGGGGTCCAGGTGTATGCGTTTTTAGGGTCAAACCTCGGCCTTGGGCCTTGGTTTGTCCCTAAGGCTGGGTGGTGCAATACGCAGCCATATGCGCAGCAATGGCCGTGTATTGAATGTCGTATTGAACATCATAGGGTGGCGCCCTCTTGAGGTGTTCTCGTGTTAACATTTTTTTTAAAAAGTTTTATTTACTATGACCTGTGTTAACATTCTTCATCAACAAATATCAAATCTAAGGAATATATGGGTCAGATTTTCAGAAAATGTACAATTGGCAGCTCTACACATTAAGTAAATTCTGTCGGCAATTAGGCTGCAATTTGGTCTATACTAGGTAAATTCGAGTATATTCGACATTGCATTGATTCTAGCAATCTGTTTGGCTAGGTCGAACTGTATTTTTACAATTATTTGTATGATTCCGGTCCAAAGAATCTATTGGGTAAGCTTCAATCATTACAGAACTGAGCTCTACGTATTATTTTCAATAAAAATAAGAGAACAAAATGTAGACCAAGAACATCTTGATATGAACCTCCTTTTTACAAATAAAAGAAGGCAAAAACATATTTTAAACCTCAGCCATTTTCTAGCATCAAAAAAAGAGAATATAGACAATAAAAACTTGACAACTAGAAGCCATATAAAAGGCAGAAGAAATTTAAAACTAATACCACCAAAATTCACAAAAATATTGACTCTTTTACCCATAAAAGAGTCAAATACTTGAACGAACTGGGAATTTGGGCTCACCAAATAAAAGACCGGGAAACATTCCTTAACTTCATCACTGAAAATTTAGAAAATATTGAGTTAACTGTAATCAACTTTGTAATGACTTAATGATAATAACTTTGTAATAACTACAATGATTCAGTAACTGTATTTGCTCATTTTCACACTTTATGTTTCATATCTTTGTGTTTTATGTTTTAGGGTATATTTTATATGTCATAATGTCAAATCTATCATGTTTTGTAAGTCTGTATTGAACTGTCATGATGTTGACTGACGTTATGAGTGGCTATATGCCAGTTTTCCCCTGCCAGGGAGCGACAAATCTATAACAAAACTGTCGGCAGAAATGGAAAACAATAATTTTCATACAGACATGTAGACCTATTTGTCTGTTTTCTAGTTGTTGTAATCGTACTCAGTTTTGACAAATAAAAGATTATCTTATCTTATCTTAACATGCTTTATTATATCTCTGTACATTATATAACCTATATTCAAGTTTAGTTATAGGTGAACGTGACAATTTATATTGCCCTGACTGTTTCATTTCAGTTATTTTATTTTATTTTATCTTATTTAGGCTACTGTATTCAATAATGGTGATTTACTATGTCCAAGTAGTTTAAATATTTTGTGTAGACAGTTTGTGTAGCAACATAAATATTTCCTGCAGACATTTTCGTGTAGCAACAAATAACTTTCTGGTCTTTACATACATTATCTGTGATCCGTTTTAGGAAAATGAGTCATAAGTCGCAAAAATGATATTTTCAAAGTGGTTATTTTATAAGATCACTTTATTAGAATGTTCTGATTTTGATGGAGCTCATCACCTATAGCAGGGAGGTATATACAGAGGGAGTAGAAGCCATGGTTGGACTCCACAGGACAATGCATGTCTGGGTGGTGTTATCACTGTTGTATACCAGGTGGCGTTGCGGTGCTGTTTTTTGGCACTAGTACCACCTAGGAGATATTTGTTGAACTGGTGATATGTATGGAACTACTCCACACAGCGGTGGGGTAGGGGGGTGGGTGTGTACAGGGATGGGGGCGGGCCTGATGGGGGTGTATTAATGTATTCAATTGAAATTAGTACAATTATGAAATGAAAATGAGTCCAGATAAATATTGTGTTGAACTGTGTCAGGAATACAGGTTTGAAAAATACCCTGAAATTAGACCCAAGCATTCTGCTACCACTTTTAGCTATATCATATAATCATCAATCAGTAAACAACAGCTAAGTTGTTCCATCAGCATACATAATATTTGACACATTGGTAGCCCAGTTAAATTTGATTGCCTTTTCCAAGCAACACCATAACAGTCACATAGTTAAAAATAGCTTTAAAATTGTTGGCTATTGGATGGGGGTGGGTGTGGGTGGAGTGGACCAGATTCACTGTAGCATAGAAATAGACACACATGTCTATTTCTATGACTGTAGTTAGCGCCACAAGCTGTAGTGGCATTAGTATTAACTATGGGGGTACCACGCATTGAACCTCGCTTCTACTCCCTCTGTATATACCTCCCTGCCTATAGGTACATCAGTTGATGTATCAAATTTCAGGACAATGTATTAAATATATCTAATTGTTTTAAAGGTCCTCAGATGGAGTATATTTAGTTACTTTACTGGTTATTGCCCCCCAGAAATATTGCAAACTTTTCTTTTCAAAAATAAAAATATCAAAATTAAAATCTGGAAATACTTATAAGATTATTAGACTGTTTACTATCATTAGAATCGACTTGGTCTCATCTTTTCAAATATAATGCTATCTCAAAATCTATTTTTTGCGACTTGTGACTCAATTTCCTGAAACACATCACAATAACTATACATTCCTGTAGTCAAGGACAATGCTGGAAGACCAGGAATTTCCTTTCCGAAACATGGCTCCTATTTGTACGACATGTTTAGGTACAAATAAAGAATAGTTTGAATTGAATTGAATTAAATACTGGTATATTTGGATAGATACATTTTACCTTTTTTCACTATTAAGATAGTTTTAGATATCGCAGAGCATGTTTGTTATGCAAGGCAGAATATTCACACAGTAAATATGGCTTTGTTTATTTTTCCCTCAAAATGATATATATGCTGATATTTATTCAATGATCAAATAACCATAACCATACATATTCAGATTTGATTTTTGATCTCATTACGGCCATTCTTAGAGTAAGAAATAATTTAAAACATTCATCACATCAATACTGATGCAGCGTAGAAAATCCATCGTGGATGCCAAGAGATCTACGATGTCATAGAGGATGTCGTCAAATGTCATGTGTTTCAGGAAAATGAGTCACAAGTCGCAAAATTGTCACTTTTACTGTTAAATTGCAAATATTGTCAAATATTGTTAATTTATAACCATGACTATTATTCAAATGTAAGTGTAATTAATTCAGGATGCGGTGGAATGCAGGGATATCCCTAACCATAAAAAAAAAGAAAAGATTTTTGACACTGGCATATGCCATGTCCTATTTTTTTTCCCTGAATAACGTTTGTGTAAAAAAACAAAAAAAAACATCAGGGGAGTTGCATAGCCGCCATTTGTAATCTTGATTTGCATGGAATTATGGGACTAATGGCCCATTATAAAATCTATAGAAAACATGTTATCTTCAACATGGACTATTTATCAATGATCTAATGTCAATATCCATGTGTTTTGCGTGTTTCCATAGCACAAGCCTCCATCTTTCCCATCATGCATTTGGTCATCAATCATTTTAAAAGCTAAGCTATTGATGAAAACATTCTTGCAATTTTCGATAGAAATATTGCTCAATACTTGTATTTCAGATTTTATCAGAATCTATCCCAGGATGCACTATTACAGACATGCGCAGTGGCACATGCAAATCCCCTATAAAACCTTTATAACTTGAACACACAATAGTTATTGTTTATTCATTAACTCTTTCAAGCCCAGCCTCCCCAGGAAATTTTGAGTTAATTTTTAATCATTCCTATGCCTTAATCTTAATCAAAACAACAATTTGACACTGATTTTAGACATAAAAGCTATATATCATCTTAAAGCATTTTGGCTGGAGGTTCCAATTTTGAAACAGTGATGTATGAATTGTTGGTTACCATGGCAACACACTGTGTTTTTTAAAATTTAGTTTATTTTTTTGTTTTCAAACAAAAATGAAGATTAATATTTGATAAATCATCTAAATAGGTATTGATCAAGATTGGTCTTGTCATTTGGAACATTTTGATACCAAACACTACAGGTGTTCCATACATGTTACCTTGGAAACGCCATATGCTCCTAGCTAGCTCTGAGCACCTCTATTGGATTTATTAAATACCAATATGCAGAAATGTGGGAACAGATACCCCTGTATTGAATATTAGAATTTGAATATTTAAATTTGATCCTTACTTTTTTCTTATGCGGAAGTCAGTCTAAATGATTCAACAGTTAAATTAGATGAGTCTTACACGATTTCATGAGGTTGTTACCATAGTAACCAAATGGAAAAGCATGACTACTGAAATTAGTGAAATTGAAGTTATTTTAGATTTTTGGTTGCGATGGTAACAATTCTGACCCAATTTCAAAACAATTTATATTTCTGAGTTCTCCTCATTTTCAGCTTTTACCTGATACCACACATGACTATATCAGATCATTTTTAAAAAATCATTTTTTTGCTAGGATCCTCAATAAATGTTATATACCCTAACCTGTTGCCATGGTTACCACTCTAGGATACAGGAAAAAAAATGATTCATACTACTAATTTCGGTCTGTTGGGCGAGAATTGAAAGTATAATCATATGAGGGTGAATGGTTCAGCAGAAAATCTTATGATTCATTCCAGTCCAAAAATGATGTAATTGATTAAAAATCGGTTACCATGGAAACAATTATTGGAGTAAAACAGAGTTTTTTATTGAAAAATATTAAGGTATCCAAGTACTTGAAATCTAGTGGTTTTGTAAGGAAGAATTAGTCAGATTTCCTGAATACAAAGAAGAAAACTGACAAAAATAAGCCCTAAATTGTTACCTTGTTTCCATGGTTACCATTCTATTCCTTATCTGTTACCATGGATATAAATACTAGAATGTTAAGTGTCATGTTGTATGCTTTTAGATGATACCACATACACTATGTTGCGTTATAACACAACATTTCCATAGATATCCAAAATGTGCCATAGTTGCCCAAATGGACAACAATTGGCCACATGGCTCCAGCAACAATTGTTGCCCACGGGCTCGAAGGGGTTAATTTGAGTTTATTTCACAAAAAGATACAGGTCCAGTTTTGTGTGACAATGTTGTTTATTATATGCATATTCCATATAATGCGCAATAAGTACGCATATATATGAACTACTTGGTCATGAAGTCGGCTACTTTTTTCAGTGCTTATGCGGACGAATCTCGACCAATAAATCTTTGATTATTGCCGGCTCGTTCCATTCTATATTTATCAATCACAGAGCTCCATTCACAGTAATATCTGGCTTTATTCTGTATATACATAATGTGACGTGTTACAGGAAATTTGATATCTTTATTTTTGAAAAAAAGAAATTGAAACATCTTTTGGTGGACAATTACCAGTAAAGTAATCAAATATACCATGTAGCATGATCTTATACACACAAGGATATATTTAATGCACAGTCCTGACATTTAGTAGATATATTCATATTACGTGGAGCATTAAATACTCTAAAAATGAGAACATTCTTACAAAGAGGTCTTGTGGATAAAACACTTTGAAAAATATCATTTCTGCGACTTGTGACTCATTTTCCTGGAACACATCACATATGTGATGTGTTTCAGGAAAGTGAGTCATAAGTCGCAAAAAATAGATTTTGAAATATCACCATATTTGAAAAGAGAAGACCAAGCCGATTCAAATGATAGTAAACACTAGGACACCTAATAAGTAGTTCTATATTTTATGTTTGATATTTTGATTTTTGAAAAAAAAAAGTTTGCAATGTTTCTGGATGGGTAATTCCCAGTAAAGTAACTAAATATACTTAATATGAAGGCCTTCAAAACGGAAGGATATATCTAATAGAATGTCCTGAAATTTGGTACATACATTTATATGACTATACCTGCTAACCTCCCTAAAAATCAAAACATTTCAATAAAGACATTTTGTGAATAAAACACTATGAAAAATATCAATTTTGCGACTTGTGACTCATTTTCCTGGAACACATCACATATAAGCATAGTATAACTATCATAATACAGTGTTGTCTCACAAATAGGTTCACTCTATTCATCCACTTTTTTAGTTTTTGTTTTTGCAAAATCCGTTATTTCCATTACAAGACATTCTGATTATTCAAGATTTTTATTTCAATATTTGTCATACATAACTATGATATCACTGTTACAATTTCATATCTACAATGTTATATCAAAACAGGGTGAAACAAGTAGATTTTGCTGATGACCCTAAAAAAATGTAATAATACAAATTTATACAAATACAGTTAATCAATGTCTATTCTTTCCTTTCTATGGTTTTTACTCCTATCCCTCGTGCAAGTGTATATGGGTCAAATTTTCAGAACATGTACAATTGGCAGCTCTACATATTTAGGAAATTCTCCTAAATAAGGCTGAAAAATGAAGAATACCGGGTATATCTGAGTATATTTGGTGTCGCATTGATTTAAAGTATCTGTTCTGTTATGTTAAACTGCATTTTGAAGCTCATTTTTGTCTTAAATGTGGGTTATTTGAGAGGATTGGTGAAGGCGAATTGTACATTTTCTGAAAATCTGACCCATTGTCTCTTCGTTTAGTGTCTATTATTTAATTAAAGTTCGACATTTTAACTATTCATCCACTTTGATGACGTAGTTCCACTGCTCACTATAGACGTTCGCTGCGGTGAAGAATTTGCAGATACAGCGGACATCGCCCACCACGGGCACCACCAGTTGTAGCATGAGGAAGAAGTAGGTCAGGATAAACCCACCAACCTGCAGTAACAACACATGCATCAGCATTAAAACTACAATCTCACCTATTATCACAAAGAAATTATAATCAAATTTACTCATATTATGACTTATAGGACTGAATTCATCAATATTCTGATGCTGTTATATGTTTATATAATATACATACGTTTCACTGACGTCACGGCCGTCGCCATTGTGGGGGGCTCGCTAGATGGCTATGTATGCTGTGATACTTGAAAATACCATTTTCTGGCTGTTTTAACATCAACCAGTTTTAATGTGCCTCAACAAACCCTTCTTGATAGGTTAGATTATCTTTCTTTGTGTAGTATTACTCAAGTATCCACCATTGTGAGGTTTATCAACTTTGTTTTGATAACCACGCCATAGTCACAAGGGTAGCACTGACCCCTGTAAGGGCGGCCAGTAGGTTTCCCCAGCCACCCAGGTGACGTCATGTGAAATAGATCTATGTTTACGTATTTTTGTTTCTGTTCAACAGTACAACGTTAAAACATTTGTGAGAAATGGGACGAGACCTGTCAGCTCAGAGCTAATCTTCCCAGGTGTTCCATGGCATATACAAGAGTTACTCATATTATGACTTATAGGACTGAATTTATCAATATTTTTCTGCTCTTATATGTTTATACAATGGTTACGCATATTAGGTCTTATAGGACTGAATCTATTTATATTCTAAGACTTTTCTCTTTGGAATATATCCTTTTTGGAATATTCTTTTCCTGTTTGGAATATCTATCTTATACTATTCACACTCTTTTTCACCCAAATGTACTATGATGTATTCCTACACCTATGGGAAGGTGAGAGGGCGATGGAGGGTGAGAGGGAGAGGGAGGGTGAGAGGCAGACGGAGGGTGTAGTAGGAGGGTGAGAGGGAGGGAGAGGGTGAGAGAGAGGGAGAGGGTGAGAGAGAGGGAGAGGGAAGGTGAGAGAGATAGAGAGGGTGAGCGGGAGAAGGAGGGTGAGAGGGAGGTGGAGATGGGGAGGGAAGGGGAGAGGGAAAGGGATGGTGAGCGGGAGGGGGAGAGGGAGAGGGAGGGGGAGAGTGTGTGGGAGAGGGAAACGGAGGGTGAGTGGGAGAAGGAGGATGAGTGGGAGGGTGAGTGGGGGGTTGTCATATTATAGGATTAATGGCTGACAATATAGGATTAATGACTGACATTGAGGACAGGGAGAGGGTTCTGTTCTAGGGTTAATGACTGACATTGAGGACAGGGAGAGGGTTCTGTTATAGGATTAATGACTGACATTGAGAACAGGGAGAGGGCTCTGTTATAGGGTTAATGACTGACATTGAGAACAGGGAGAGGGTTCTGTTCTAGGGTTAATGACTGACATTGAGGACAGGGAGAGGGCTCTGTTATAGGATTAATGACTGACATTGAGGACAGGGAGAGGGCTCTGTTATAGGATTAATGACTGACATTGAGAACAGGGAGAGGGCTCAGTTATAGGATTAATGACTGTCATTGAGGACAGGGAGAGGGCTCTGTTATAGGATTAATGACTGACATTGAGAACAGGGAGAGGGCTCTGTCATAGGGTTAATGACTGACATTGAGAACAGGGAGAGGGCTCAGTTATAGGATTAATGACTGTCATTGAGGACAGGGAGAGGGCTCTGTTGTAGGGTTAATGGCTGACATCGAGAACAGGGAGAGGGTTCTGTTCTAGGGTTAATGACTGACATTAAGGACAGGGAGAGGGTTCTGTTATAGGGTTAATGACTGACATTGAGGACAGGCAGAGGAGAGGGATATATAACTGCTCTACCTCCCTTGGCTTATCCGAGCAGGTCCATCTGAAAGTCGTGCTCGGCGATGAAGAGCCTGTCGTTACTGAGGAATGTACACAGGCAGTACACAGGCCCCAGTACCGGGGTCTTGAGTTGCACCATGAGGAAAAAGTAAGTCAGAATGAAGCCACCCACCTATAACATGCAAAATATATTATTATTATTCTCTTGTACCATCTGGTAGGGCAATATGAAGCCACATGCCTGACATATGGAAAATATTTACAGGTTGAAAAAGCTTGCATATCTAAGTGAATTTCAATATTTCACAATCAGGGTCTCCTGCAAAGAGTCCTATTCTAGCATGTAACTCACCGTTAGTATTGCCGGTTTGTTGATGACAAACATGTCCCAGGCCGTCATGCCCACCTGTGTACCCGTCAGTCTGCTGAGGAACATGTTCATCTACAAACAGTAACACTTCTCTGTAGACAAGCAAAGAGTATGTAACCAAGGCTGGTAGTCAGGGACAAGTATGTAACCAAGGCTGGTAGCCAGGGACAAGTATGTAACCAAGGCTGGTAGTCAGGGGTAACTATGTAACCAAGGCTGGTAGTCAGGGACAAGTATGTAACCAAGGCTGGTAGTCAGGGACAAGTATGTAACCAAGGCTGGTAGTCAGGGACAAGTATGGAACCAAGGCTGGTAGTCAGGGACAAGTATGTAACCAAGGCTGGTAGTCAGGGACAAGTATGTAACCAAGGCTGGTAGTCAGGGACAAGTATGTAACCAAGGCTGGTAGTCAGAGACAAGTATGTAACCAAGGATGGTAGTCAGGGACAAGTATGTAACCAAGGCTGGTAGTCAGGGACAAGTATGTAACCAAGGCTGGTAGTCAGGGACAAGTATGTAACCAAGGCTGGTAGTCAGGGGTAACTATGTAACCAAGGCTGGTAGTCAGGGACAAGTATGTAACCAAGGCTGGTAGTCAGGGACAAGTATGTAACCAAGGCTGGTAGTCAGGGACAAGTATGTAACCAAGGCTGGTAGTCAGGGACAAGTATGTAACCAAGGCTGGTAGTCAGGGACAAGTATGTAACCAAGGCTGGTAGTCAGGGACAAGTATGTAACCAAGGCTGGTAGTCAGGGACAAGTATGTAACCAAGGCTGGTAGTCAGGGACAAGTATGTAACCAAGGCTGGTAGTCAGGGACAAGTATGTAGCCAAGGCTGGTAGTCAGGGACAAGTATGTAACCAAGGCTGGTAGTCAGGGGTAACTATGTAACCAAGGCTGGTAGTCAGGGACAAGTATGTAACCAAGGCTGGTAGTCAGGGACAAGTATGTAACCAAGGCTGGTAGTCAGGGACAAGTATGTAACCAAGGCTGGTAGTCAGGGACAAGTATGTAACCAAGGCTGGTAGTCAGGGACAAGTATGTAACCAAGGCTGGTAGTCAGAGACAAGTATGTAACCAAGGATGGTAGTCAGGGGTAACTATGTAACCAAGGCTGGTAGTCAGGGACAAGTATGTAACCAAGGCTGGTAGTCAGGGACAAGTATGTAACCAAGGCTGGTAGTCAGGGACAAGTATGTAACCAAAGCTACCAAATAACAATGAATTGATATAATGAACTGGATAAACAATGCCTAAGACCCTTAAAACTCACTATACTTCATTTATGGTGAAATTAATTAAAACTGTTCCTGTCCCATTAAGCTTTGGTACAAGGTTATTCATAATCAAACCAAGATTGTGCTCACCACGAGAAGGTCCTCCTCAGTCTGTACCAATGCCTTGATGCTGTGAATGTATGCCAAGGGTGCATGGGCCTGCAATGTGGTAATGGTGTACACGGGCTTATTACATTTTGCACACGGTTTATTGCTTCTACATCATTAACAGGAAGAAATAATGTAAACAAATCACAGCAAGAGAGAGGGAAAAAGAAGTGGGAGAGGGGAGGTAGGAGGAGGAGAGAGTGAGAGGGGAGAGAGGGAGGAGGAAGAGAGACTGAGAGATGAGGGAGGAGGAAGAGGAGAGAGTGAGAGAGGAAGGAGGAGAAGAGAGTGAGAAAGGAGGGAGGAGGAGAGAGTGAGAGAGGAGGGAAGAGGAGGAGAGAGTGAGAGAGGGGACTCAACTGAAAACTCCTCACATCAATTTGATTCAGGCATTATACATTATACTTTAAGTCTTTAGAAATATTCAGTGTAATCAAGTTGCCTTAATTGTTAGCTTTAGCATTAGAAAAGTTACCTTTGATTGTTAGTATATATACAGTTTAATTTTGCTCCTAAAAGAACACCCTGTTCCCTTGCCCCCGCCTGAGCAAGATCTTATACTACTGATCAAAAAATGGATTTTGAGATACCATCATAAGTTTACTCAATGCAAGAGAAACACAGTGAGGGAGCAGAATGGTTCCATTTCAAAATGGCATTCCTTTTTTACTTAATGGGGGCCGCCATTTTTTTTCATTTAAGGCCAATATAACATAAAGTTGACTAAGGCCCCCGCAGTTTGAAAGCTTGAAAGCAAACCACGTCACATCATGGCAGGACGTGATCCTATGACAATGTGTCATAAAATGTGATGTATTTCAGGAAAATGAGTCATAAGTCGCAAAATTGATATTTTCCAAAGTGTTTTTTTCACAAGATCTCTTTATTGAAATGTTCTAATTTTTGGAGGGTTCGTCACTCATAGCTATATCAATCGATGTATCAAATTTCAGGACAATCTATGTAATATATCCTTTTGTTTTAAAGGTCCTCATATGGACTACATTTAGTTACTTTACTGTTTATTGACCCCCAGAAATATTGGAAACTTTTTTTTTAAAAAACGAAAATATCAAACTTAAAATCCAGAAATAGTTATTAGATTATTAGACTGTTTACTATCATTGGAATCGGCTTGATCTCATCTTTTCATATATGGTGATATCTCAAAATCCATTTTTTGCGACTTATGACTCATTTTCCTGGAACACATCACAAATGACATTCAGAAGGTCCTGGGTCAAGTGGGTTCCAAGATGTTTGGTTACAGTAACTTTGACTAAACTCCCACAAATAAGCTCTGTGATCGGCAAGTGCCACTTTCAGATTGAATTTTTTGCAATTGTGCAATTTTTGCAATATTTTTATCATATAAATTACATATAGTTCTTCTGAACAGACCTTCTGCAACTATGTCTCTCATTACAAGTTATGAAATAAAATTAAACAAATATATCAACACTTGTACAGTGTACACCACCACATTAGTTTTTAAATAAATTGTCTCACCTCTGTGTTGACTGCAGTGGCCACTAGGGAGACAAACATCATCTCAAAGGCGTTAAAGATGAGATGTGCAGAAGCGACGAGTAGCAGGAAGAAGTTGTTAGCTTTATCCATGTAGACGATGTTGAACAGCAGCAGGCATACCAGCACCACCGTGACCAGGTAGTGGTTGGCGATGTACCGCCTGTAGAGAAATACAGCCATGTTATTTACAAATATATATAAGATCATTTTAAAAGACTTGCTCTGCAAGGTTTCAGGCTGATGCATGACGTATTTCTTGCTGGGAATCTCTTGAGTGGGAATCAATGTTATTCGTTATTTGACCGCTAGGAGGAAGAGGGGGAGATGATTGGATGCCGGGGGCCGATTTGTCCCAGAGTTATTCTAAGTTAGGTTCAATTACATAGTCCATTCCAATGGTCAGCTATCAGGGGTAGCGTGGCAGCTTAGCACAGAAGAGGGACTTAGCGATTATAAGTAACTTAAGTAGGAAAAGGCACTCGTGACCTTGGGGTTCAGACAGCTCGGCCCGTGCTCGATCTAGTCAGACATCAGAGAAGAGGAATATGGTTTTCAGCAAGGCTTTATTTTCCACACACAGACTCACATCATCATCCAAGGAATGGTCAACAGGGAGTGACAATCTTATCCAGCCCACACTGGGCCTTATATACAAGATTAGTAATGAAATAGACATAAAGTGGGAAAGGGTGTTGACAGGTTAAGTCGTCCCACCCGTCCCACCCGTCCCACCCGCCCCACCCATCCCACCCATCCCACCCATCCCACCCGTCCCATCTGTCCCACCCGTCCCACCCATCCCACCTGTCCCACCCGTCCCACCCGTCCACGGACGAGTTAAAGACAGAGGTGTGGATAAATTTATGTACGGGGACATGTGGACTGAGTGACTTCCAAGAACCCAGGTCACAGAGGTCATTCTAACAAGGGAGACTCGTCTGCCTCCTGTAACAATATATGGTTAATACTACCAAATCTACATAAATTTGCTGGAAGATCAGTTAGTTTTCAGAAACTTGAAGTCATATATATATACCGAGAGTACAAGGCAGATCTTATATCATGATAATATTACATTTGCCTTGATCATTTTTAAGGATAGGCTATGTACGTCCCTGAAATCATTTTAATATACATTTAATAAAATGTACATGCTATGAGGGAGAATTTATTAGCCAAAAAGTGTACTCAACTACCATGAAGAGAATCGTTATTTCTTTTCACTATATTTTTTTAAAAATTAGGTAAGTGTGAGCCTGTCAAGGTATGCAACCTGTATGGCTCGACCTTCAAGGTTTTTATTCAAAGTTTATACCATTCATTGATAACCATTAGATAAAGATGTACCTAACCAAACTGGGTTGTTTCTAAGAATTTTATATATATTATTAGAATATGCCCACCGCATGCGAACCCGGAAATGTGGTTATCCTCTCATGCGTAGAAAGCAAGTCATGACCGATTAGAAGTTTAAGGTTCATATGATATTTCAAGGTCAGGACATAGATGGGTCAGATTTTCAGTAAATGTACAATCCACCTTCACCGATCCTCTCAAATAGCCCACTTTTAAGACAGAAATTAGCTTCAAAATGCAGTTTAGCATAACAGAACTGATACTTTAAATCAATGCGTTACCAAATATACTCAGATATACCCGGTATTCTTCATTTTTCAGCCTAATTTAGGAGAATTTCCTGAATGTGTAGAGCTGCCAATTGTACATTTTCTTGAAATCTGACCCAGATATGGTGCGACTATTGACATACCATATGTCAATTGATGTTCATGCATGGATACAGCCTCATATTAAGGTTGTGAATGACTAATTTACGCAGTAAACTATTTAAAAAAAAAGTGAGTTCAGACCCGGGCGCGGCTGCAGATTCACCTTGCCCCCCAGGTATAAGGGGTAGACTACCGTGAGGTCAGCTATAGTCCTAAAGACCTATAGATAAATGTGATGTGTTTCAGGAAAATGAGTCGCAAAATTGATATTTTTCAAAGTGTTTTTTTTACAAGATCACATTATTGGAATGTTCTGATTTTTGGTGAGTGCATCACTTAGACTTATATCAATCGGTGTATCAAATTTCAGGAAAATCTATATAAAATATTCTTTAGTTTTAAAGGTCACCATATGGACTACATTTAGTAACTTTACTGTTTATTGACCCCCAGAAATATTGGATACTTTTTTTTTCAAAAACGAAAATATCAAACTAAATCCTAGAAATACTTAAGATTATTAGACTGTTTACTATCATTGGAATCAGCTTGATCTCATCTATTCAAATCTAATGGTATCTCAAAATCTATTTTTAGCGACTTATGACTCATTTTCCTGGAACACATCACAAATGTGAAAACAAATCTATACGCTAGGCTTCTGGACCAATATCTTAACCATCAGTCAACAAATTAGTTGTTGAGTGTTGGATTCAAATATTAAGTTATTCGATTATTGATTAGAATCGTTCTGGTGAGATTGCGGGGAAATCTATTAGTAAGACTGGTCGACTGTAAGAGTGTAACTTAAATTCTCTAATAATGGTAACTCCCCGCATGACCAAAATCCCTAATTAGATTTTAAAACAACCCATATTTGCACTCCTCATCAATGTTTAAACCTTATCAACACAGACTGTCTGTAAGACCTAACAGTATAAACCTTTTGCCTTTTCTGCAGTAAAATTGGTTGTATATACATGTATGTCTTTGCAGAAATAAAAGTGTTATATGGGTCAGATTTTCAGAAAATGTACAATTGGCAGCTCTACACAATTAGGAAATTCTCCTAAATTAGCCTGAAAAATTAAGAATATCGGGTATATCTGAGTATATTTGATATCACATTGATTTAAAGCATTAGTTCTGATATTTTTAACTACAATTTGAAGCTCATTTTTGTCTTAAATGTGGGTTATTTGAGAGGATTGTTAAAGGCCAATTGTACATTTTCTGAAAACTTGACCCATATATTATAAGTCTTTGATCTTGAGTTAAGGTAAAGGAAAAAACTGCCATGAAATGACAAAGCAGGCAGAGGGGTCAGATTTTCAGAAAATGTACAATTCAACTTCGCCAATCTTCTCAAATAACCCAAATTTCAGACGAAAATAAAGTTCAAAATACGGTTCAACCTAACCAAACAGATTGCTAGAATCAATGCAATGCCGAATATACTCCAATTTACCAAGTATTGGCTAAATTATAGCCTAATTTAGCAGAATTTACTAAATGTGTACAGCTGCCAATTGTACATTTTCTGAAAATCTGACCCAGAGAACAAAAGGCAATGGCTGATTTCAGAACAAATGTTTACAGCGGTCACCCAAGGGCCTGCCCTCGGCCTTTCCTAAATAGCAGGGGCAGTGATATGGTTCATTGGTGTTCTTCGTTGTTATCCATTTAATCGTTTCTGTCTATTTCATATGTAATGTATTGCTACTTTAAGAGGGTGCAGTGAACCCAGATCTAGCTCAAGGAGCGTATGCAATGAAGAATCAATGTAAGAGGGAAAGAATAAAGAGAACATATTTTTTTTTTTTTTAAATATTTTTTATTGGCCTTAAATTTAACATCTCTGATCTTTAAGAGTTAGAAAATACGCATGACTAACAAATGTAGTTTTCTTTCGTGCGTCGCCAAGAAATCCAAATAACGATCCTAATTACTTTCTTAAGTTCATGTTGTTCAGATATTACATAATATAATAATACACATTACATAATAGGAAATCTCCCATCAAGTCATTTGTTCCACCAATAGATATTGTCACCGCATTTTACTATTTTAAGAACATGGCTGTTAAAAAAAACTCAACGTCGGACAAATTCCCAACTTAAGCAAGATGACTCATATAGTAGAGAACTGGATTTTCAATGCATCCTCAAATAGATATATATCCCCAATCTCCCTTATATGTAAGGGCAAATTCAATTTAAGAAGAAAAAAGGTAGAATCTCCATTAACCCAATGGATATCATGTTCGGTATTGAACAGACCAATGTGTCATCTAAGATCGTTAACTGGATAATTCTTCGGGTTAAGGCCTTCATATACAGGCAGAAGTTATTTGCAAATGGTATGATCGATATAATTATTGTCAACTTTGTACGAGCTCAGGATGAGATGTAGAGTGGTGTTGTACTCCTTTAAAATACATCCAGTAAATGAAGGAGAAAGAGCCTTATGGCGAAGATTACAGGATGATATCGCTAAATTTGTAACATTTTATTTTTTTTATTTTTTTTTATTTTTATTATCTTTTTTATATATATTTTTATTTTATATTTTTTATTTTTATATTTTTTATATTATTTTTTTATTATTTAAAAAAATAAAAAAAAAATTTGTAACATTACATAAGTCGTGATTTCAACTATGTATTTCTATTATGTCGCTCCTAAAGCTAACTTAACCTTGTAAAATTGTTTTAAACCATCTTTTATTATTTCTGCTCCCATTGCCTATTATGTTTAGCATTGTAGAAGCCAAGATGGCAGGCAACGAAATAAAGTCTTTGCAAAAACAAAAAAAGAATCAATGTAATTATAAGGAAGAATCAATGTAATTGCCAGGACTACATCATCAGTCCAACCAGTTAATTGTATTTTAATCTTTAATTAGTTGACATGACCCCTCTGTATTTCACAATATAGAAGTTGTTTTTTCATGCATTCTGTCTCAGTTTCATAATGTTAATGCAGAATGCTTAATTCTTAGCGCAGAAGATATTCCTGTCACCTTTTTATGCATGGAATGTGCTGATTGCTGAGATATGATGATGCGCAAATGGAGAGGTCACAAATGACCAACTCGGTCTCAATTTTAGCTTCCAGTTTTTATCATCTTTGCATGACTCTGAACATAAATTATAATATGAACTAGTAACAGTACATATACCGGTAACAGTTCTTGTTATTTCTACTAACGGTTACAGTGGCTTACTGTTAACAGTTAAAGATAAGTCAAGTCAACAGAATGTCACTTGTTCAGATGAAACTTATAACTAAGTTCAAATCATATGTATATGCAGTAATCTTTGGTTCGAAAAAATGGGAAAATCAATTTAATCCAATGATTTTCATGCATCTATTTTGAAACTGTCAGTAGTCAAGTTATAAGTAAGTATCAGTATAAGGGTTAATTATAACTTTTGTGACAACAGCATTTAATGTTATGGATTCATAAACTCAGCACCAAAGTCGCAATTTCAAGCGAGTCAAGAAGAGGGACAGGGTGGGGGAATCGGAGAGGGGGAGAGGAGGCATTAAAAGGTATGAGTAACAGAGAAGGGAGGGAGGGAAAAGCGGGGAGGGAGAGGGTGTAGGAGGGGGAGAGTGAAGAAGAGGGAGAGGGAGAGGTGCGGGGGCGAGAGGGGGACCATCCAGAGGACGGGTACTGTTCTAGGTATGTTTTTAAAATCGAAATTGCAAGAGGAATATAACTTGGGGGTGAATTAAAGCTATAAACATGGCATTGGTCATTCAAAGAGAACATAACGAGTTAAATCAATCAATCGATCAATTTATACCGCCACACCTTACAAAAATGAAGTTAAGATAAGATAAGATAAGATAGTACTTTATTTATCAAATTCACAAAGTACACAATAAAACAGACAATGCAAATAAAACAGATAAAACCGGTATGCAGCATCTAGATAAGATTCAGCTCTCCCAGCCGCTACCTTGACTCAGTACAGAGTATTTTTATTTTGAATATGAATCGATTATTACATCAGTTTCTCCTAATGGTGATGTATTATAAAGTGTATTACAAATATAGAACATTTAACATAGAGAAGGGACTAAAGTTGAGACAGTATAGATACAGTATACTACAGGTTAAAATACAGTAAATAAAGTATAGGTTCTTTGCGCAGAAGGGTAAGATTTTCAGAAAATGTACAATTCACCTTCACCAATCAACGCAAATAACCGAAATTTCAGACGAAAATAAAGTTCAAAATACAGTTCAACCTAACCAGACAGATTGATAGAATCAATGCAATGCCGAATATACTCGAATTTACCTAGTATTGGCCAAATTGCAGCGTAATTTAGGAGAATTTGCTGATAATTGTACATTTTCTGAAAATCTGACCCAGATGTTAAGGTTGATCTTGATCAATGCACTGCACAAGCCAAAAGCATTCATGAACTGTACTTTGTATTGAGTTCAGCTTTTCTATTGCATTTCTATTATTCATTACAACATAAATCACGACTGCACATACACTTTCATATCAAATTATGTATTATGCCGTTACTGTTATTATCTCTTGTATGGACACAGAACGAATAACTAATGTTGGCAAGTTTATCCTTTCAAACTGTTAAATGTGATGTGTGTAAGGAAAATGAATCACAAGACGCAAACATGATATTTTTTTTTTTTTATTATTATTATTTCATTTATTAACAGGTTTTCTTTGTTGGAAATCTCTCATCCTTGGAGGGTATTTTGCTGTTAGTAGCATGAATACATGGCCTGAATTTCAAGACTGTGGATTGAATATTTACTTGCGTTTCAAAGGTCATCTTATAGAGTAGATTTAATTACTTTACTGGTAATTGCCCATCCAGAAATATTGCAAACTCGTTTTCAAGTATAAAATTATCCAAAATAGAATAATTATAGAAATACTTCTTAAAATTAATGTCCTTAATGTTAACTATCATTAGAATCGGCTTGATCTCTTTTCAAATATGATGATATCTCAAAATTCATTTTTTGTGACTTGTGACTCATTTTCCTGTAACACACCACAAATTAGTCCCTGGGCTACGGTTTACAATAGGGGAGTTGCATGAGCCACTGCGCATGTCTATTACAGTGCATCCTGGGATGAATTCTAATGAAATCTGACATACAAATATTTTGCAACATTTTTATCGAAATTTGCAGGATTATTTTCAACAGTATCACATTTTGTATAAATATCTATGTTAACCAAATGCTGTAATGGTCTAATGGAAGAAGACTAACGAACGTCTGAACTTCATGAGAAGAACGAAGCAACTGATTTAATGGTAACTAAGATACAGGCTCCTCCAGGAGGGTACATGCATAATAATGAGTGGGCGGAGCCCTTACGTAATATCCATGGCCTAGCATGTATAAGTAGACTTGCACAGTCCTAGCTAGTTAAGTATAATTAGCGATTTAAAGTAATGTGATAATAGGTGATAATTAATAATAATATAAATATAATGAGGTTACACAATGTTACGTAATGTTACATAACACTGCCCCCCCCCCCCCCCCCGCCCTCAATCAGATACGAAGTATCGAGTGAGGGTGTACCCTAAAAACTTACAAGAAAATTTTTAGGAATTTTTGAAAAATTAAAATATTAAGAATTAATAATTTTAAATAGCTGTGCTGTTACCTAGTTATCCATACCAAGCCATATGCGCGGTTACATTGTGCGCAAAAAGATATTAAATACATAGAAGTAAATCACACGATTTAATTACCATTTTGTAAAACATTTTCAATAAATTCATAAAGATTTAAAAACGTCGTTATGAACATGTAAGAGTGTAAACTCAAAAAGTGAAAGAACTGCTAATACTAAGGTCGTAATAGCTTGAAAAATCTGGCTAATATCTTACACAAAGGGTTCCATGTCATAAAAAAAATATAAAAAAATGACAAGATCTGCAAACACCGCAAGTGTTAACCCTATGAAAAACCAAATTCCAGTGTTAAATTCCCAATAGTACGGTCCAATCTGAGAATTTTACTCTAATCACACATAATAAAAGAACATCGCGTATACCAACACGCGTGGAATCCTGAAATATATTGGGATCCTATGTTAAAATCTAAATAGTCCGGTGCAAACAGGAACAATCTACGTCGTTTTAATTTTTCCTATGTTAAATTCCCAATAGGTCGGTCCAAACGGTGACACCAGCTGGCGCCACCGTCGAATCGGTTTTGGACCGGACACCTACCAAGTATAAATAGCTGGTCATTTGTGCGGTGAACCATTGAGAACGCCACCGCTGAGCCGAACACACACCCGTACTAAGGGCTACAAAGCTTTTCACAAAGAGATTGTTATATTCTACTGTTGTCTACCTACACGCACATAGGCAAGGATCATTGCCGAATGAGCAAGAGTATTGGTATATTCCAACTACCCGCTTCCCATTCCTGGTCCATAGCCTGTTCCTTATTCAAAATTAGATCTTGTCTAATCTAGTAATATACAAAAAAATATACCGATACATTTAGTTATCTCCTTTTTAAATAAATACCCGGAGATAAATAAATTCAATAATCCCGCAAGGCCTGATATGTAATCAACTGGCCTCGCTTGCTGATTATGTAACAGGTTAACCCCATCCCCTTCTACTCCTACAAGGATGACGGTTCACCCCGTCGCTACGCTCGATTTTTCAATCGCATAGCAAAAATATTTTCTCACTGCATCTACTTGCAGTAAAATACATGCAAAATAATTACCCGTGGGTACATATGGCTAGCTAATAACACTACAACTTCAAATAATAAAGCGACTGATCCGCTAGACTTAGTATTGCTGACGTATCATATCCATCCTAGTCATATGATCATATAAATCTCTTGGTTTATGGTATGTCAATCCTACTCACGCTATTTACACAAGTAAAAAGAAACCATCTGTCCTTACTGGAAACAGATCTAGTGACTCCTTTAAGAGTCTGCACTTACATAGTCGTCCCCTGTTGGTGTGATTACACCCTGGCTTATGGCCATCGCATCGTATCCTCAGGGGGTATCCTATTACGTAAACAGTACTTAGTGCGCAGTAAATCACTATGCAGCCATATGCCACTGTCGTGTGGCGCTAAATAAACAAAACACTTGAGAGAGCCATATGGGTTATCTCAATCCTCGATGTATAAATCAAAGTAGTTCCCCTAAACATATTAACTGTTATGTCTGGTAATTAGATCTACACTAAAACTACACATATACCAAGAGAGCTGAGTACCTACTCAGTGTAATCAAAGCAAACAGAGTCGATGATACGACCTAATCGTAGGCATTAATGGCCTAACCAATCCTGTATGTACATAAAGTCGTCATCGATCAACACATATAAATCACACACAAGTAAGAGAATAAAAATAAAAGCAAAAAGAAATGCAATGAATAAAATCAGACAATAACGCTTGTCTGTTGCATGAAATATCATTTAAAGTTATCGACTGAATTCCAAAGAACCCAGGAAAAAAATTTTAGCTTGTATAAACAAGTAAAGTCCTTCCTCTCATTCAAGAGAAATTAAAGTCAATATTATTTAGTAAAGGTGCTGTTGCTGTTCACCTTGACAAATGGGGGCGATCCATTTGCCACTTGAATTAGATATTAAATAAAATGTTAATGTCCTTGTAATGTAAAATTATATCTGGCACTCCTAGGGTGATCTTGTCACATTCGTGGCGTGGGGAACTATTAGCATCTCCTCTTCTTGGCCACTTTCTCTTGCCGACAAGTACGCCGCCGTGCTCCTGTAAGAAAGCATCGACCACATACCAATGACGGGTTGCATAATACTTTGGGTATTTTTGTAAATGATTATTTTAAAATTTCACAGTTCTTTTGTGCCAATATTTCCCATGAAAGCCACATCACAGAAAGTAAAACATCAATATACATTAACAAGAAGAAAAGACGGATATAAAATATTCGTGAGAAAAGAACACCCTACACGTCTATAAGGGCAAGAATAACTATTGTTTCAGTCCATATATTAATTATATATAGACTTACATGTTCACGTTGGACCCATTGGGGTCGTTGATCCACGGGATCTGGTAGGATCCGTTCCTGGACTCAATCACCAGGACATACATTGCCTCTGATGATGGCTCCATGATGGCTGCCAGTTCGCTTCTGTACCTCCTATCCACCTTTACGTTGGTTGGAAGCAAGATCTGTTTGTTGGCCCTATGGATTTTCAGGGATAGAGCAGCCTTCCAACGGAGGTCCAATGATAGATTGCAACAGCAGCACCAACTGACATGAGACTTTCCCAACCTTAGAGGCGGGGCTGGGGAAGATCCAAGTATCGAATTCACTTCAAATGGGATTTGCATCAAACGTATTGAAACCAGACTCTCATCCGAGTGCAATCTCAGAGTGATCCAAGAGGCTGATTCATCGTTTACATCTTTCGTACACCTTTTACACATGAAACATCTAGGCAAATAATTGCAGATACATCTCCTGTTTTTCCACAGGAATCGCAGGATCTTGAAGGCAATAACTGCTGCAACTATTTTGAGAATTGCCTGTGTTGGACTTGGGGGCTCGTATGGCAGTAGGTCTTGAGTCATAGGCTGTGGGGTTGGGATATCGAAGCCCAGATTTATGTCCTCGAAGACTGGGGCCGACAGGTTTAATCTAAATGCTTGTATGGGCCTCACAAACGTGCAAATAATTGCCAGTTTGTGAATCCTATAAAATAAATAAAATGAAAATATTGTCACACCAAGACTGATAATCAACGCTATGTTTATAGTGGCTGGATGAGTCGACATGGTACTAACTGACTTTTTCAGAGTTTCCCACCGATCATTTGCCATTTTGTCAGCCACTAATAGCTCGTTAGCCAGCCTCTCTGTGTTCATTCCTGACTCTATTATCGATTTGGGTAGATGTGACAATGCTGCATGCATATCTTGGGGTGTGGGCAAATTTAGATGAATTCGTGATCCATGTTTGGTTTCTCCAGTTAGATTTTTGAATGGAATTTTAAAAATTGCTGCTATGGCTAAATTAAATCCTGATTCAACAAATATACTGGTCTGATTCCAAGTAATACATCCATCCCTAGGGGCAGAGATTACTAAAGATCCACTAACTAGGGCACAGTCGCAAGGGACCTTGACTATAGCCAAAAGGCTCATAGCCATCCTAGTTCTGGGTCGTTTGTGACAAGCCAAAGTCACTTTGGTCGTACGACCAACCAGTAGGTGTTGCATCCTATTCATAGTTAAATGAAAGAATGGGGTTGGTTTAGTCAGATATGTGTGGAATACACATAACCGAGCAATTTCAGAAGCTTTATCTTTAAAAATGGCCGAATAACAAGTTTCTTTTCCCTTTAGAATATGAGTCGGAGGAGTAAAACATGCCACTGAATTCTTTAGCTGTGTGCATTGCTCGAACGAATGAATTTTCATTTCGAAATAAATTCCCTGAAGGGGACATTTTGCCAGAATATGGGGTATTTCGGTCTCTAACATGGTATACCCTGTTGAATCGTTCGAGCTACTGTGAATAGGTATGCCGAATTTCAGGGGTCGATATGCAATGCAGTTATCGTCATTATGTGAAATTATTAGTGGAATCGTTATTAACAGAGAATTGTTTTTAAAGGAAAAATTTTCTACTCTAGTGTAGGAGCTGTCCAAGGAATCGTCCAAAATCCTCAAAGTGGGAGATTGGACTTTCAACTTGGTTGCTAAAGGTTTCAACAATTCTCTTAGGCCTCCCATCGGAAGAAATACATCCGACAAAACACCATGTTTTAAATCGTCCAATCCCTTCAATAATGTTCTAGCTGTGTCTATATATTCTATTAGTACTAACAAATTTAAAGTTGCTTCATGCAGCATCGCATGTAAAGCCATGGTGTTAGATATTTCTGAAGTTAAGTTAGCTACAAAAGCATCGATCTGGTTCGTCAGATCCTTAATTTCGTCGGTAGAGTTTATAAATAATTTCCCTACCTCACTATTGTGTTTAGAAGCGTGCCTGAACAAGTTTTTCAATTGTTTAGTAAGACCTAAAACTACTTTATCCCTGTTCACGTCGGATAATTTTCCCAGTGATAAAGTATCTATTAAAGCATCAAGCTTGCTTTCCACCAAAGCCAAATGGGGGTCTGTAGCTAAGCCTAGGGCTGCAGAAACTGTATCGCCTATAGGCTGTAAAAAAGCTTTTCTCTTATACCTATTGTATCTGTCGTTTGCCACATTCTCTATCTTATCAAATAACTCAAGTGCTGTCCCATAAACAAGCTGCAATAAGCCTTGGATTTTATCTCTAATAAGTCTCATGTCTGATGTTGTATTGTAGTGATTCTCCATCCTAACGATTGTTCCATTAGGTGGCAAAATCACTGTTGGTATTGCTATTTGGACATAAGTTTTTTCCATGTCCGTCAAGATAGGTTTCCTCGTTCCAGCAAATGCAACCCTGTAGTTGTGTTTCACTACAGAGTCCGCATCTGCCCATACGGTGAGGAATAAAAGCCTAAACGAAGGTAAGAAAGAAAAGAAAAATTCTCGTAAACTTTTGTGTTCAGAATTCAAAACTAAAGCGATATTTTCCCAAGAAAGTATTTCCCGTCTATATTACCGACTGGGTTTATGCTTAATCTATTTCCCAGAGTAAGGCCATATGTTGGGGCCTCTTGCCACTACATGACTTATCTCCACTATCATGCTCACATATGTGAGGCGATTCATCAAAAAGAGTCCCATGTCGGCAACTTTCATTTTGAGATATAGGGCTCCAAAGGTGGTATAGGACTTTTTCAGTCGAAAACTTTTTTTCCCGTAATATTAATCTTTATTATGTTTTTTTTGAGACTGGAAAATATTTTGTACCAAAAACAATTATTTACGCTTCATAACGGCCGGTAAACATTTTCCTAACATGGTTGGATGGGTTTAAACAAAGGAGCCGAAGGCTATTTTTCACTAAATTCACTCGTACGCCGTGGACATTTGATCGTAGGGTACCCCAGCACATTTGGTATCCTCGGAAAGCCGCGAATCTCCTCTAGCCAATGGGATTCTTCCCTTTTGAATCGCCGCGTAAGTAAACCAATCACAGAGCTCTCTCCAAGTGCATTCGGCGTAAACAATGGTTGCTAGGGTCGTCAAGGGAGCCCACGAGGGGTCGATACAGCCCTGTGATTGGTCCAGCCGCTCCGAAAGATCAACTTCCGGCTGACGCCATCTTCTAGCGTGGTCTTGGATTTGAATCGAAGCGACCAGTTATTCCTCGATTCCAGACGATACAAGACGTGTTTTACTCTCCAACAAAGTTTTAAATGGACCAAGGTTTATTATTTAAACATGGAAGCTGAGGCCACCGTCGCAGAAGCTCTTAATGGCATCGCTCGAGCCAATTTGGGAGGTGTTGTCGACAACGCCGAATGGCGTAACCTCATCGAAGAGTATTTTGTGTTCAACGAGGAAACAGAGACGGTGGAATCTGACTCAGATGGAGAACCAGACGTCCCTGATCAGCCTGAAACTCCGGAGACAAACGAAGAAGAAGTTGAGGAAGCATCAGAACCTATTCTTATTATTGATCACATGCAGGCAGTCGTGGACAAGGAACGGGAAAAGTGCTCCACGTTTCGGTAAGTGTTGGTGCTCTGCAGCCATCTTTTCTATCGTGTGTGTTGACATGCTGGGGGACGCGATCTGAAAACTATGCTATGTACATCCCTGGAAATCATTCCAAATCTATAATCCAATGCTGTTATATGTGCTAGATACCTTGTGGGTATATTTAGAGGTTCTAAAATTTAATTGGTGTATGTTTTAAGTCGCATGGTGTTGTTCGTGCGTGGGGAGTTTAAGGCCCTCGAGATCTGGGGAGTAGCTATTTACTTGGGACGTCTGAGATTCCTTACTCGTCTCGTGTGGAATGTAGGGTTAAAAATACATTGTTTGTTTGTGTCATTATGGGCAAATTAAAATCTAGGATTTTGTCCATTTCAGATGTAACTGCCGATTGTTTAACGGCGGGCCATGCATAGACCAGTTCACTGTGGAACAGCGCATCTCTCATCGGTCGGAACATGACCAAATCCATCGAGGTAATTTCAAAATAATGTTTTTCTCTATTGCCTCATTGCCCATACATGCCTGTATAATACTCATTCAGTATTTTAATCAGTATTTTAAGCTGTAGCTTGTTAAATAATGAGGACACGTGCTACCCAATTACATAGGATAACTAATTACGTTGAGCAACGCCGGCCAGGGAGGGGTAGGGGTAGGGGTAGGGGTAGGGGCTGACTGCTATTTTATTGATTTTATTACTGATTTTATTACTGATTTTATTACTGGTGAATACTGTTGTACATTTTGTTTTGTTAGAATGAATAGGTGTGTTATCATGTATATATTGCAAGCACTGCACCGAAGAATTTTGTACAGAATTATTATACTCGTGTTAACAGGGTAATAAAATAAAAAATATTAAATGAAATGCACTGATTTTTTTATATATTGTGGCCCTACTAGTCTATAATACCTGCCCCAAATCTGAGAAAAATCCAATCATATGAACTGGTCATTTTGCATGACGACGCGTCCGACATAAATCCCACAAAAGTCTCCTAGAAATGTATTTTGCCCAAATTTCACCCAATTTTCATCGCGCGATAAAATGATAAGTTACTAAGTAAATGAACTGAATTTGGTATATGTTATGGCTATGGCAGTTAGTAAAGTGTGTCCCAAATTTCATAGAAATCGCTTGATAACAAATGCCCGTAACCAAGGATGGCGCGCCGAAGGTCACTCGCCGAACTTAAACAGGCTGTATCTCAGTTTCCGGCTCCTCCAGTAACCGCGTCCCTTAAATACTCACCGCAACCATAGAATTATACCCAATAGGCCTAAAATTAAGCTCTATACATCATTGGAAAGCTCTTTCCTGCTGCTTACCCATCCAATAGCTAACTCCAAAATCGATTTGGCCGACATGGGACTCATTTTGATGGAGCACATCTCATATAAGTAACAACATACGATAAAAGAAAAAATATTCCGGTGTAATCCATGAGTAAATCCTTGGCATTGATGGGTGTCCACATAAGTATAAACATCAGAGCAATCATAAATCAAGTCTCAAAACGACACTTACCAGATTACAAGACGAAACATGGTGATGAATCGTTGTGCCTATCGTGAAGCAGCTCACTATCAGTGAAAAATAAAACGATCAGCTCAACTCTCCCCGATGGTTTTGGTCACTGCTAAGGAAGAACTTGAATTCGGCTGGTCATATAGTAGTGTCCGCCTCAAGCCATGAATAATCTTGACCAATAGCAGCTTAGGACCCTGGAATTGCTCTTCCTGAGGAAGACATTCCACACCATATATAGCAAGGGGGGCGTATACTAGGAGCTGTCGTGCCACCATCACTCAGCATCATTTACATAATACGATTGCATCGTCCCATCCTACTGGACTTGCATAATAATGCCGCCTATCTGACTCAAAATAGATACCATCTGTTCAACCCACAGGGACCCCGGATCCTTGTAATTTACTCTAAGATATATCCTGTCGACCAGAATTATTTTACTATTTATTTGCTGTCTCTAGTATTTTGATAAGCTTATTATCAATCGCACTGGATTTCTTTATAAATTGTACATGTACTGGCCTTTTTACCTCTACCCCAGTCTCCAAATTCCTGATCTTCACAGTATATGGGGATGGGAACCCACACACAACGAATGGTCCAGCAAATTGTTGCTGCAATTTCTTTGCTGTATTTTGCCTTAGCAAACGATGTACTTTAGCATAGACTATAGATCCAACGTCTAATGTGTGGGGTTTGGCCTTCGTATCATGCTTCTCTTTCATTTTTCTTTCCCTCTCTCTTCTGCTTTTATTTGCAATTTCAGCCGCTTCAGCCTTTGTTTTCATTATTTGTAATAATTGATCTATTACTGGCTGAGTGTGGGCTATGTCATCTTGCAGTTGAGCCTCTGAGGGAATGATTGGGTTTTTGCCGAATGCAAGGAGATAGGGCGATATGCCAGTGGTGTAATGATCTGAAGCGTTCAGAGCAAATTGAATATTAGGTAAAAATAAATCCCAATTCGTCTGATTTTCATTCACCATCGTCCTTAAACAACCAATAATCGACTGATTTTGGCGTTCTACCTCTCCTTGTGATCGACTTAAATATGGCGAACCATGCACTTGTTTTATTCCCCAAGCTTTGCATTTTTCTCTAAAAGTTTCTCCTATGTAACAGCTGCCATTATCGCTCCTCAAGATCTTAGGGACACCGATGTATGCTATTACATATTTATGGAATTCAGCTGCCACCCTTTCTGCTGTAATAGCTGGTGTCGGCCATATAAAGCAAAACTTTGAAAAATGATCAGTCACTACCTGGATGTAACAATTATTCCTCTGTGTTCTAGGTAGAGGGCCCATTGCATCTATCATCAAAGTTGAAAAAGGTGTGAAAGTCGTTTCTCTGATCTTCATGGGGAGCTTATTTGGATGCTTTACACTTTTAGATTGAAGACACTCATGGCATGATGTAATATGGTCTTTCGTATCTCTAGCCATCGAATTCCAGAAGAATCGGGCCTGGAGTAAAGAGAGTGTCTTTGCATAGCCAACATGTGCATTAATTGAATTACCATGTACATAATTGATCAAGGGGGCCTGTAATGTCTGTGGAATTACCACTTGAAAGGAATTTGCCATCTGAGCTATCTTAGTCCTCTTAGGTAATCTGCAGAGTATGTTATCCTGAATGAAAAACATATCGTGTGTGGTCAGAATTAACCTAGTCAACTCATGATTCTTGGGCAATTGTTTTCCTTCAATGTAACCTGACATTAGTTTACAAAACAAATCATCCCCCTGCGCCAGCTGTAATTTCAGCTTATCAAATGGCAACTCAATCGTATGTTTATTCGCCATTCCATCTCCAGGATTTGGGGTATTTATCCTGTTCCTGGAAGCGTATTTTCCTGGTCTGATTACAGGTCTTGCCTTTGTTTTCCTAGCCTTCTGAATGTTGCTTCCCTTAGATACACAAGCTGGGGTAGACACTTTATCCCTACTAATCCCATCTGGCTTGCTAGTCAAGGGTCTTGTATCAACATTCCCTAATTGCTTTGCACGATTTTGAGCTCTCGTTTCCACTGGAGCAATTAGGATTTCCTCTACAGTGTTTATCGCTGGCTCATCGTTATGCAATTTTCCTGGAAGGTCTGGAAACTCAGGAATTTGTGAATCTTCATTATCTAATTCCTGCACCTGTCCTGATGTCTTAAGTATTTTTCTGCTCTTGTAGAGCATGATGGGGTTATTTTCGCAAGGATCCTCCTGTTTATAGTGTTTAGTGGCTTGGATGGGATTGAATGTGACTGATTTCTTCATCTCCACATGTGGGACTGCTGGTATATTTGGATCATATATCCTTCTCGATAAAACATCTGGGATGATGTTCAATTTTCCCTTGATGTATTTGACCGAAAAATCAAACTGTCCAAAGAAATCTAGCCATCTAAACATTCTACCAGTTAGATCCTTTTTAGTGTTAATTGCAGTAAGGGCTGCATGATCGGTAAGAATCGTGAAATGCTTAGACATAACATAATGTCTAAACTTTCCTAGGGCGAATCGGATGCCTGCCAATTCTTTTTCTGTGGCACTGTATTTTTGCTCAGCTGGGGTTAACCCTCTCCCAGCAAAGGCAATTGGTCTCAAATTCCCATTAATATCGGCTTGAGAAATGCAGGCCCCCAAACTTTGGTTAGAGGCATCTGAAGCTAAAATAAATTCTTTTGAATAGTCTGGATATACCAAAACTGCATCCTCCAGAATTGCATTTCGAATTTTATTAAAAGCACTCTCTGCCGCAGACGTCCATACAAATTTAACCTTTGCCTTGGTCAGCATATATAGGGGCTTCATTATCTGACTAAAATTAGGAATAAACACCCTATAATAGTTAGCCAGCCCAGCAAACGAACGTACTTGTTTCACTGATTTTGGGGTTGGAAACGATCGCAAAGCGTCTAGTTTTGCTGGGTCAGGATGTATCCCATCCTTGTCGACAATGAATCCTAAAAAGGGGACTCTACTGAGACCAAAGGAACACTTTTCCTTCTTAAATTTGATATTTGCCTTATCAAAAGCTGTGAATACATTCTTGATATCCTGCACGTGAGAATCCCATGTAGGTGATGCGATCACCACATCATCTACGTAATAGAATGCATTTGGGACTGCTCTCAATACATGTTCTATTAGAGAATGAAATGCTTTTGGAGAAGTCTTAAGTCCCATTGGCATAACTTTATATCTATATACTCCTAGAGGCGTATTAAATGCTGTAATAAATCGATTTTCTTCCCTTAAACCCACCTGATGGAAACCAGCAAATGCATCCAAGCGAGAGAAAAATCGACCTTGTGTTTGCCCCACAGCTTCGATAGTGTCGTCGGCGCGTGGAAAAGGTCTTATTTCGTCCTTTACAGAGCGATTTATTTGCCTATAGTCAATCACAAGACGCCAGGCTCTTTTACCGTCTGTTGTCATTGGTTTTTGTACCAAAAAACAAGGTGAACTAAATTCTACAGGATCCACACATTTTTCGATTAAATTTTGCTTTACCTGATCCTTCAGAATTCCAGCCATAACCTTGGTCATGACTGGGTTCATTCGGTATGGCTGTCTCATTGTGGGACTAAAATCTGGTTTTAAATCAATGCCATGTTCGTACTCTGTAGTCAACCCTAGTTTTTTATCCTTACCGACAAAAGAATTTTCATGACCATGCAATAGACTCAGTAGCTCCTTTTTCTGTTCAGGATTCAAGTCCTCGCCGATCTGAAAATCAACTACCTTATCATTGTTTTCACTCGATTGTGCGACCAATTCATTCAAATTTTCCACCTCTTTGGGGGAATAAAACTCGTCCTCGTGAGCCAACGTATATATACCCAGAATTGTTCCTCTCTCAATAGTTGTGGCTGCCTTGGAGGCATTAAAAATGGTTATAGGCACTTTATTTTCTCCAAATGGTTTGACTAAAGCATGTTTAACAAGGAAAGAAACTGGCCTCTGTCGCTGCAAATTCTCAGTCACTCCTATTGAATTTAACATATCTTCATAAGAAGTGATTGCCGCGACAGTGGTGTATTCAGTCCCCGGAGCTATCACAAACCTACGTGCAGCTCTGATAGGGAACACCTGTTGTTTTTGTCCTGATTTGAAGCTAATCTTTGCTCTAAACTTTCGTAAAAAATCAACTCCCAGTATCATGCTTCTGGTTAACGCAGGAAGAACGATAAATCTATGAGTGAATTGTTGGCCCTCTATCATGAAATTTAACTCGATTTTCTTATAACAATGATGTGCTCCTCCATCTGCAACAAATATTTTAATATTACAGCGTAAAACCTTCCCATTGGGTATTTTACTTCGGATTTTCCTGAAAAATGCAGAACTAACACAAGAAATAGTGGCACCTGTATCAACAAGAACTGGCATATTCAAATCTTTTACCTCGATTTCTATGCAACCTTTATCAATTGGAGCAGTGACCGAAACTTTCTCACCTTTATGTTTGGCTTTCCTCAGCTTCAGCACTGCTTGGCAATTGTTGTCGTCCTTATCTGTGTTGGTGGAAGAAATAATGTTTTTCTTTGTACCAGCAAACTTGCCTATTCTAATTCTGGATATTCTGTCTTTTTCTGCTACCGATTTACTAGGAGAAACACACTCTTGTTCCTTGGGAATGTCCATTGGCTTGCCTAATTCGTCAACAATTTCATTTATGCTGTGTCGGTCGCCCTCCCAGACACAGCCTATTCGTTTAAATCATCACTCTCTTTGGAGGATGATCTGTGGGGGGTGACATCTCTCCATTTGTTTTCACCTCCCTTTGGCGATTTAGATCTATGTTTCTTGTCCTTGTTGAAGGACACAGATTTATCTTTGCTATTGCTTCTGAAATGCTTTTTGTCCTTTTTGTAATACTTTTTCTCATCACCACTTTTCTCCCTGCTGGAGCTTCTGTTGCTAAAATTGCTGTGGCGACTGGATGACCTCTCTCTGCTGCTATCGTAGTAGTCAGAGCTATCATAATTCTTGTGCTTTGATCTGTATTTCTGAGGCTTTTCTCCTTTCTTTTCCTGAGCTTTCCTAGCCTCTCTATACTTATCAGCTCGAGATCTGTGATATTGCTCTCTTTTACGATCACTATCCTCGCTGTATTTCTTTGTATAAGTCTTTTCTTTCTTCGAATACATCATGTGTATTGCTTCCTCCATAGGCATGTGGCTAGGGGCTCTGTCGGAGGCTATCATCCCCTCATGTTTGGCTGCTATTTTTGAGGCTTGATCTAAAGTGGTTGGAAATTCAGAAGCCACTCTTCCAGCCAATTCTGGTCTCAGATTTGTAACATAGAATCTGATCTGTACATGTAAGGGAACATTTGCCTTAGAGAGTAAGGTTAACATATCGTTGTCATAATCTATTACCTTCTCGTGCCTGCCCTGCTTTCTATGGGAATAATCCTCAACACCTCAGCTAAAGGAAGCTCACTGAATTTAGCAATAAAATCGGTTTTAATGCGATTATATGGCAATGTGTCGCCATATACACCAACTATTTGGTTATAGAAGGTTTTAGCCCTCCCCGACAAGTATTGGACCAGAGTGGTAACCATCAGCTGGTTATCTTCGCGAATAGGCACTGTAAATGCCTCAAATTCATCGAAGAATTCATTCACAGGTCTCATAGCGGTGGGCTTGTCAAAAACCAAGGGGGGCTTTCTGTATTGCTTGGACAATGCTGCTGTCGAAGTGAGGCCAGTAGCCTCTGCTTGCCTTCTTAGGGACACATCCAGAAAAGCAGTCTGATCTAATCTCATCTGCTTTATTTCATCCACCAAATCGTAGAGATGTTGACCATAGGGTGGGGGTGGTGGTCTGTACATCCCTTGTTGTACGTTTGGCAATTGAAAATTCTGTTGCTGTCTATTTGGGGTTTGGTTCCTAGGATAATTCTGCCTAGGCACCTGTCTGTGAGGGGGTGTATTCCTACCCCTTCCCTGTCTTTGTCGTCCTCTTTGGATCCCCTGATCAATGTTTCTTGGCTGGGGAGCTTGATTCACATTAACGTTGGGATCTGGGACTTGGTTTTGCTGTGGCTGATTCACAATATTTTGAGGCTGTTGTGGCACTGCATTTTGTGCTTGTTGGTGCACAAAGTTTTGTCCTTGTTGTGCCACATTTTCACCGTATTGATGATATTGTCCTTGAGGTGGAACATACTGGTAGGGGGTATAGAACTGTTCATGTATACCAGCATTTCCATCATCCTGCACGTGCCTGGGAGAAGGCAAACCTCCCTGTCTATTCGCCATATCCCACCAGTTTTGATATGGATCAGGTCTAAGTGGGATTTGTTGCTGTACGTGATGGGGGGTTATCACAGGGGGTCTTGGACCATTCACGTTAAACACTGGGGCCTGTGGGAAATTCTTCAGAATAGGCCTCTGTGTCTGTTGCATAAGCTGATTCAAAGTTGGTTTTGCAGGGGTTTGTAAAGGGGTTTGAAAGTTGTCGTTTAAACCAGGGGTCTCGAATGGGTAATAAGGCCCTCGATTAGCTTGATCTGCTTGGTTTACCTGATTAGCTGGGTTAATCCTCGGAGAAGGAGGTGTTGGCTCCCTAGGAGTTAACACTCTCTCTCTGTGATTATTTATGTCCCTTTCATCAACCTGGTTTCCTTCCACAACATTTCTTTCAATATTATTATCAACATTCAAACCGACCTGAGGCTGATTTTCCTGCAACTCCTCCTGTTGATGTTCCACTGGATTAGCTGCTTCCACAGCTGGTTCAGGCTCCTGCTCTCCCTCTAAGTTAAGGTCAACTCCTTCGTGCTGGTCTTGCTCATCTCCAACGAGCTGCTCCTCCTCGTCTGACACGTCCTCTATGTGTTCCTCGTGCCCAATATTGTTTCCAGCCAACTGCTGTACGTTTCTGTTAATAATTTCGTCAATTAAGTCCACATTAATATCGTTGTTCACTACCTCCTCCTGTTGATTTTGACGAACTGGTGGTGGAGGTAATGGAATTGCTCCTGGGTTTAATCTTGCATTCACATCTGGGACATTTTCCATGTCCTGAGGCACCTCGTATGGGTCTTCAACAAAGTCCAATTGCCTCGGCTGCTGGTTCAAGATTTTGCCTCTATTCTCTCGTCTCTGTCCTCTCGTTACTATTGCTTGCGGTAACGCTGCTAAACGCTCAACGGAACGTTTAATCTTGTCGAACAGAGCCAACTCAGGCGTATTCGCAGCCTCTTCCATCGCTCAAAAACATGCTTCAAATTGCAAATGAACTCGCTTTTTGTGAGAAAAAAAAAATCTCTATGTCCAAGATCGAGCGGGTTGTCCGCCAGTGTAATGGTCTAATGGAAGAAGACTAACGAACGTCTGAACTTCATGAGAAGAACGAAGCAACTGATTTAATGGTAACTAAGATACAGGCTCCTCCAGGAGGGTACATGCATAATAATGAGTGGGCGGAGCCCTTACGTAATATCCATGGCCTAGCATGTATAAGTAGACTTGCACAGTCCTAGCTAGTTAAGTATAATTAGCGATTTAAAGTAATGTGATAATAGGTGATAATTAATAATAATATAAATATAATGAGGTTACACAATGTTACGTAATGTTACATAACAATGCATGATGGGAACGGTGGAGGCTTGTGTTAGGAAAACATGTATAACACATGGATATTGATATTAGAGCATTGATAAATAGCCCATGCTGATCAATCATTACATGTTTTCTATAGATTTTATATTGTACTATTAGTCCCATAATACTGTTTGTGATTTGTGCACCTACGAACTAAATGTATCCGTACAGTAGGCCCCTATAATAGGCGTTTAGATCCTGAGGTTATGGTCATGAGTTTTGTCTAAGGCTCCTGGGTACCAAACTGAGGCGAAGCCAAGGCTTGTTTCTGGCAGCCTTAGACAAAACGAAGGACTATAACCTCAGGATCTAATGGCTTTAGTCCCCTTCTGTTACTATCACTTCAGTCCGTTACTATCATGATTTCGAAGCAAATTGAACGGAAACGGAAGTCCAACACTAGTACCACTGGTCTGTATGTGTACAACTGTCCCCGCCAGCCCAACAAACGGGGACTAAGGTTTTTTAATACAGACTGAGCAATACGCTCGACCGATCATGGTGATTGGGCACCTTCTGTCTGCACCGCTTTCCTTATCTCATTGAACTGTCTTAACTTTTCAGTATCAGGAACATCATTGGCGGCTGGAGCAAATGGACTTACATGCAAACATCCACTTACGAGTTCCTGCAGTACGATCCCGAAGTAGGAATCCTCTATCGGGATATAAGGCACATCTTGAGACTTGTCCACAATCCGTTTAGTAAGGCTCATCGACGTGATGAAGGATGTACCAAGTGCATATGGTGGAAATTGTTTTTTACTATATTCGTCAATACTTAAATAGCCTTTAAAGTCTGGGAAACGGTGAGGACGGAAAAAAGTCAAACAGTTTCCTATCTGGTAATTTTGAAATCTTATTTCGGTTCCGTGTGTCTGCAGTAGATGGAGAACTTGGGGCAGATTGACAAAAGCATCCTCGGCACTGCGCATCACAAACTGCGCATGCGTGCAAGATTTCAGTACCCACTTGAATCCGCTTATCACCTTCTGGGTGAGATTGTAGTAGCTGTCGTGGTAATGCGCTTGGAGAATATCACCGTACTCTGTAGCCTCCATTGACAGAATTTCATTTTCTTCTTCAGACCAACCATCTCCGAATAAAAAGACAAGTCTGAAATTAGATGTATTATTTCTCGTCCAACTTCCCCAGGTACTTCGGATTATCTTTCTTGTAGTGACCGATTTGGGTACACTGGTAACTATAACGACCAAGTCTATGACATGGGTACCGGAACATGCATATTGGGGATCTAAAACTATATCAAAATCATTTTTAAAACAACCCTGACATTGGAGGGTCCAAGGACGGCCAATGTCCCTTTTATTAGAGAGCACAGTCAGTTGGTACTCGAGATCTGACAGCCCTCGGCCCAATGCTGGGGAGCCGGTAGTGATATGGTACCAATCCTCCAGCTTTTCCTTGATATCTGGTGTGAATTGTGACATTATTTCTCGGAGAGCGATCATACTCCTTCTGTGGTATGATTCAGGAACCTGGGTTTTAATGCTTTGAATCAGTGCTAAGAACTTCTGAATGTCCTTTTGGATGTAGTTGGTAACTGTTGTGTCATCAGGCACCATGAGTGGAAGGAATACATATGTTTCATCCGTCCCAAATCCCCAGGAAGGCATTCTGCCTTCTACTAAATATGTTGTAAGCTGTACTTCAGGCCCTTTTCTGCCTCCTACATAATTGTCTCTTGACGCGAATATTCCGTAATTACACCAAGACTCGTTGTATAAAATGCTCACAACAATCCATAGCATTAAGAGATTCACAGGAACGATGTATTTCAAAGATAGTATCTTGACTTTACCATTCTCGTCCATCGTACTGGACGGGTAGCTGGAATCACTTTCAATTTCAATCCGTATGTTTACAAACTTTCAGACATCTCGTTACTAGCTGCAAGTTATGATATAGATATGTGAGGTGTTCCAGGAAAATCAGTCACAAGTCGCAGAATTGATGTTTTTCAAAGTGGTTTTTTTCACAAGATCTCTTGATTGAAATGTTCTGATTTTTAGAGAGTTAATTATGACTTATAGTCATATGAGTCCATGTAAAAGATGTCGGGACATTGTATTAAATATATCCCTCTGTTTTGAAGGCCTTTGTATTGAGTATTTAATTACTTTACTGGTAATTATCCATCCAGAAACATTGCAAACTTGGTTTTTTTCAAAAATAAAAAAATAAAACTTATATAGAAATACTTATTAAGGTGTCCTAGTGTTTACTATCATTGGAATCAGTTTGATCTCATCTTTTCAAATAATATTATGGTGATATCTCAAAATCCATATTTTGCGACTTATGACTAATTTTCCTAAAACGGATCACATATCGCAACAAATATCATTACGTGAGGAAGGCAGCATTGCAGTAAGAACTCCTAAAGCGATTAGTCGTGGGAAATATCATGTGATAATGTCATAATTGAAACAGGTTTAAAATTGCTGTTATAATATGAAGTGTTTCGATGTCTTGTTCCTTCCTTTTCACGTATATACGCTGTTGAAATATTTAGCATTGTAGGAGCCCAGATGGCAGTTTAGTAATTGAATAAAACGTTGTCGCAAAAAAACAAAACAAGAACTCCTAAAGTCTATTTACATACACAGTTTACAAGCCGGATGACAAGCCCGTAACAGTCTTAATCCCAGGTATAGACAGTGCCAGCAAGGGAATCACTCGTTGTCACTGGATAAAACAATACCGTACCATGATGGTAGAAGTGCTTTTTCAGACCATCTCCAAACTGCCGAGAGTGCAGTTTCTAAACGATCCCTGTGATGGAAATAAGAATGTTTCCCAATTCTGTTGACTCCTGTTTAGGCTCAGTCTTAGTACCCGGAAAGTGTAATTCCAAAGGAGAAAAGCTGTATAATGTCGCCCAAACCCATGACTTCTATGTTCAATGACCCTCACAGAATGAATGAGGTTTTCCCTAGTTGTCACGATGGCAATGCTGAGTCGTCATCAGTGTCCTGAATGGTCGACCTGAGCTGTTGTATGGTTATGCCCTGATTGGCCTCATATACCCACAACGCACCACTGAGTGGAAGTTATATATGGGTCCGATTTTCAGAAAATGTACAATTCGCCTTCACCATTCCTCTTGATATACCCGGTGACTCAGATATACCCGGTATTTTTCATTTTTCAGCCTAATTCAGGAGAATTTCCTGAATGTGTAGAGTTGCTAATTAACAATTCGCCTTCACCAATCCTCTTAAATAACCCACTTTTAAGGCAAAAATGAGCTTCAAAATGCAGTTAACATCAACTTTAAATTTTATACTTTAAATCAATGCGGAACCAAATATACTCAGATATACCCGGTATTCTTCATTTTTCAGCCTAATTTAGGAGAATTTCCTGAATGTGTAGAGCTGCCAATTGTACATTTTCTGAGAATCGGACCCATAATAGAGAGGGAGGTTGTTGGTATATGCAGTATCAGGGAAAGCATCTCTAGTACGCATATATGGGTCAGATTTTCAGAAAATGTACAATTCAACTTCGCCTGTCTTCTCAAATAACCCAAATTTCAGACGAAAATAAAGTTCAAAATACAGTTCAACCTAACTAAACAGATTGCTAGAATCCATACAATGCCGAATATACTCGAATTTACATAGTTTTGACCAAATTTCAGCCTAATTTATGAGAATTTACTAAATGTGTACAGCTGCCAATTGTACATTTTCTTAAAATCTGACCCATATCATTGTCTATTAGACATATTTGTACCATATTCTGACTCTTTTGCCATCCCCCCCCCCCCCACCGCAATTTACAATTAATAGTCACCACCAGCATATAAATGGTATTCGAAATGAGTTGAGGGATCTCCTTAACATAGAAATACAGCCATGTTATTTACAAACATCTATAATAAAAATATATGAAAAAGAAAAAGAAATCGGGTGGAAAATCTTAAAAACGAGAAGAGACCTCACGAGATTTTGCGAGATCTCACAAGATTTCACTGGATCTCATTAGATAATTAATAAAGGGGAAAACAAAAATAAGAAATCCTACTAAAAATGAGATGAGTCTTCACTTCGATTTTATCTCTATTATTTATGATTAAATTGATTTTTTTGCTTTTCTCTGAAATATCTTATTTTATAATCGATTCCTATGTACATAGCCACCTAGTTGTAGAATTGTATTTTGATGTATCGGACCTATAATGTTAATCTTTTTCCCTCAGATAAAACTGAGAATAGTGTATGAAAGTATAATGCCTCTGGCTGAATAAACACATTTGTGATGTGTTCCAGGGAAATGAGTCATAAGTCACAAAATTGATATTTTTCAAAGTATTTTTTTTACAAGATTGCTTTATTGGAATGTTCTGATTTTTGGAGAGTCTATCACTTATAGTTATATCGATCTATGTATCAAAATGACAATGTATGTAATATATCCTTTCGTTTGAAAGGTCTTCATATGGAATATATTCAAGTTACTTTACTGGTTATTGTCCCCCAGGAATATTGCAATTTCTTTTTTCAAAATAAAAATATCCAACTTAAAATATAGAAATACGTATCAGGTACCCTAGTGTTTACTATCATTGGAATCGGCTTGATCCCCTCTTTTCAAATATGGTGATATCTCAAAATCCATATTTTGCGACTTATGACTCATTTTCCTAAAACGGATCACATTTAAACCAAACAAACAAGAGTAACTCACTTGAAGAGGTCGTCCCCCTCATCCACCAGCTTGCACCGCTTCTGATGCATGATCCTGAACTTCTCCAGATCATCTATGAACTGTCCGTCACTGCGTATCTTCATGCAGAACGTACGCGTGAAGTACTCCATCTCCTACACAGCAAGCTTAGCAGTTAGTATGTGGGTCAGATCTTCAGAAAATGTACAATTCAACTTCACCAATCTTCTCAAATAACCCAAATTTCAGACGAAAATAAAGTTCAAAATACAGTACAACCTAACCAAACAGATTGCTAGAACCAATGCAATGCCGAATATTCTCGAATTTACCCAGTATTGACCAAATTGCAGCCTTATTTTGCAGAATTCGATAAATGTGTACAGCTGCCAATTGTACATTTTCTGAAAATCTGACCCATATATGTGATATGTTACAGGAAAATGAGTCATAAGTCCCAAAATCGATATTTTTCAAAGTATTTTATTCACAAGATCGCATTATTGGAATGTTCTAATTTTTGGAGAGTTTATCACTTATGGCTATATCAATCGATGTCTCAAATTTCAGGACAATCTATGTAATATATCCTTTCGTTTTAAAGGTCCTCATATGGACTACATTTAGTTACTGTACTGTTTATTGACCCCCAAAAATATTGGAAACTGTTTTTTTCAAAAACGAAAATATCAAACTTAAATTCTAGAAATACTTATTAGATAATTAAACTGTTTACTATCATTGGAATCGGCTTGATCTCATCTTTTCAAATATAATGGTATCTCAAAATCTTTCTTTTTGCGACTTATGACTCATTTTCCTGAAACAAATCACATTTGGGTCAGATTTCCAGAAAATGTACAATTGGCAGCTGTACACATTGAGTAAATTCTGCTAAATTAGGCTGAAAAATGGTCAATACTAGGTAAATTCGAGTATATTTGGCATTGCATTGATTCTAGCAATCTGTTAAGTTAGGTCGAACTGTATAGTGCATCAACAACTTTTATAAGAACATGTATAAGAGTATATATAATACAATGTATAAGAGTATGTATAATAACATGTATAATAATATGTATCAAATGCGGTATTACCTTGTATAGGATGTAGCACATGACAAAGTAGAATATCATGGTGAGTGAGGTGACGGTGGTGCTGAGCAGGGAGAGCAGCAGTACTATAACCTGCCACACATAGATGTAGTCCATGGTGGGTGGGATCGGGGCCAGCAGCGCTCCAAACAACTCCTGTAATAGGTAACATTGCTGGCTACATTAAACACACAAGTACAGACTGGTACAGACTGGTACAGACTGGTACAGGCTGGTACATACTGGTACAGGCTGGTACAGACTCCAAACAACTCCTGTAATTGGTAACATTGCTGGCTACATTAAACACACAAGTACAGACTGGTACAGGCTGGTACATACTGGTACAGGCTGGTACAGACTCCAAACAACTCCTGTAATTGGTAACATTGCTGGCTACATTAAACACACAAGTACAGACTGGTACAGACTGGTACAGACTGGTACAGGCTGGTACATACTGGTACAGGCTGGTACAGACTCCAAACAACTCCTGTAATTGGTAACATTGCTGGCTACATTAAACACACAAGTACAGACTGGTACAGGCTGGTACATACTGGTACAGGCTGGTACAGACTCCAAACAACTCCTGTAATAGGTAACATTGCTGGCTACATTAAACACACAAGTACAGACTGGTACAGACTGGTACAGACTGGTACAGGCTGGTACATACTGGTACAGGCTGGTACAGACTCCAAACAACTCCTGTAATTGGTAACATTGCTGGCTACATTAAACACACAAGTACAGACTGGTACAGGCTGGTACATACTGGTACAGGCTGGTACAGACTCCAAACAACTCCTGTAATAGTGAACATTGCTGTAACATTAAACACACAAGTACAGACTGGTACAGACTGGTACAGACTGGTACATACTGGTACAGGCTGGTACAGACTCCAAACAACTCCTGTAATAGGTAACATTGCTGGCTACATTAAACACACAAGTACAGACTGGTACAGGCTGGTACATACTGGTACAGGCTGGTACAGACTCCAAACAACTCCTGTAATAGTGAACATTGCTGTAACATTAAACACACAAGTACAGACTGGTACAGACTGGTACAGACTGGTACATACTGGTACAGGCTGGTACAGACTCCAAACAACTCCTGTAATAGGTAACATTGCTGGCTACATTAAACACACAAGTACAGACTGGTACAGGCTGGTACAGGCTGGTACAGACTCCAAACAACTCCTGTAATTGGTAACATTGCTGGCTACATTAAACACACAAGTACAGACTGGTACAGGCTGGTACAGACTGGTACAGGCTGGTACAGACTCCAAACAACTCCTGTAATTGGTAACATTGCTGGCTACATTAAACACACAAGTACAGACTGGTACAGGCTGGTACAGACTGGTACAGGCTGGTACAGACTGGTACAGGCTGGTACAGACTCCAAACAACTCCTGTAATTGGTAACATTGCTGGCTACATTAAACACACAAGTACAGACTGGTACAGACTGGTACAGGCTGGTACATACTGGTACAGGCTGGTACAGACTCCAAACAACTCCTGTAATAGGTAACATTGCTGGCTACATTAAACACACAAGTACAGACTGGTACAGACTGGTACAGACTGGTACAGGCTGGTACAGACTGGTACAGGCTCCAAACAACTCCTGTAATAGTGAACATTGCTGGCTACATTAAACACACAAGTACAGACTGGTACGGACTGGTACAGACTGGTACAGGCTGGTACATACTGGTACAGGCTGGTACAGACTCCAAACAACTCCTGTAATTGGTAACATTGCTGGCTACATTAAACACACAAGTACAGACTGGTACGGACTGGTACAGACTGGTACAGGCTCCAAACAACTCCTGTAATAGTTAACATTGCTGTAACATTACATACTCTTCCACAGCCACAAGTACAGGCTGGTATAGACTGGTATAGACTGGTACAGACTGGTACAGACTGGTATAGACTGGTACAGACTGGTATAGACTGGTACAGACTGGTACAGGCTGATACAGACTGATACAGACTGATACAGGCTGATACAGACTGATATAGACTGGCACAGGCTGATATAGACTGGTACTGGCTGGTACTGGCTGATACAGACTGATACAGGCTGGTACAGACTGATACAGACTGATACAGACAGGTATAGACTGGTACAGACTGGTACAGACTGGTACAGGCTGGTACAGACTCCAAACAACTCCTGTAATTGGTAACATTGCTGGCTACATTAAACACACAAGTACAGACTGGTACAGACTGGTACAGACTGGTACAGGCTCCAAACAACTCCTGTAATAGTTAACATTGCTGTAACATTACATACTCTTCCACAGCCACAAGTACAGGCTGGTATAGACTGGTATAGACTGGTACAGACTGGTATAGACTGGTACAGACTGGTATAGACTGGTACAGACTGGTACAGGCTGATACAGACTGATACAGGCTGATACAGACTGATATAGACTGGCACAGGCTGATATAGACTGGTACTGGCTGGTACTGGCTGATACAGACTGATACAGGCTGGTACAGACTGATACAGACTGATACAGACAGGTATAGACTGGTACAGACTGGTACAGACTGGTACAGACTGATACAGGCTGATATAGACTGATACAGACTGATACAGACAGGTATAGACTGGTACAGACTGGTACAGACTGGTACAGACTGACACAGGCAGATACTTATACCGAATAGCCCGATGTCGATGTCAAATCGATCGAGACGGAGGGTCAAAGCGCACGACACCCCGAAGGGGTGGAGTGCGCTTTGACCCGACGTCGAGATCAATTTGACATCGACAGAGGGCTATTCGGTATTTATTACATACATATTTATCGATCTATTTGTTATAGTTACCTTCTTAGTACTGTTTTTCTTGACGAATTATCGGAAAACTTACGAAACATGCAACACAGCGCTACGCTTCAGCCATGTAGAGCGTGACGTTGTGAGCCAATCAAATTACGTTATTTGGGTCACGCGCTTCCATGACAACCCGTACGGTCCGAATCACATACGTATGTGAGATTTCTAATGGCACCCCCGAATCAGGGTCTCTGTCCACATAAGCACTCTGCCTACGGCATCGTGCTTATGTGGACGAATCTCGTCCTATAAATTTTCAATTATTGCTGGTGAGTTCCATTCTATATTTATTATATGTGCATAAAATTTGATCATATGTCATCAGATATCACTGAAAAAATACTAAAGAAGTCTCAGTGTGCCCCGCTGACAGCCCCACTGACAGCCCCGCTGACACTGACAGCCCTGTTTGTATATTGATGAATTAAAACGTCCATATCATGGCCATTCCTTAAGCTACATTAGTACAATTTATATCATTCAAAAGAGAATTTAATGCTCTATTTAATGATGTAGGTTTTATTATGTATTTCTATAATCATAGTACCAGAATCACGGGTGGATTACCGATCGTGGGCATTTGTTTACATGCTCCGCAGAGAGCCAAAGCTCCGCGAAGCATAAAACAGAGCTATTTTTAGACAACTACATTTCATATAGGACACGTCCTATATGAATATTTTTATAGCACCCCACTTATATAGCATGTCTCATATAGAATGCGCGTATAATAAAGACTGATATAGACTGATACAGACTGGTATAGACTGGTACAGACTGTCACAGGCAGATACAGACTGGTACAGACCAGTTCAGGCCAGTATCTATAGCCTGGTACAGATGAGTTTAGACCAGTATAGCCTGGTACAGATCAGTAGAGGCCAGTATAGCCTGGTACAGACCAGTAGAGGCCAGTATAGCCTGGTACAGACCAGTAGAGGCCAGTATAGCCTGGTACAGACCAGTAGAGGCCAGTATAGCCTGGTACAGACCAGTAGAGGCCAGTATAGCCCGGTACAGACCAGTAGAGGCCAGTATAGCCTGGTACAGACCAGTAGAGGCCAGTATAGCCTGGTACAGACCAGACTGACAGTCTGTATCACTGTATAGATGGTGTATATACTCACACTACCAGAGTTGGTGGGGCCAAAGAAGGCATAGGTGGGGATGGCAATGTTGAGCAGGATGTAGATGATGAAGAGCAGCACCACATATCTCAGGCCAGTATGCAGGGACTGCTCATAGGGAATAATGTTATCTGAATAACAGATCCTCTGCATCTGGAATACAAGCATAATCTGTAATATAAGCATAGGGAACAATGTTATCTGTAATACAAGCATAGGGAACGATGTTATCTGTAATACAAGCCTGTAATACAAGCATAGGGAACAATGTTATCTGTAATACAAGCCTGTAATACAAGCATAGGGAACAATGTTATCTGTAATACAAGCATAGGGAACGATGTTATCTGTAATACAAGCCTGTAATACAAGCATAGGGAACAATGTTATCTGTAATACAAGCATAGGGAACGGTGTTATCTGTAATACAAGCATAGGGAATGATGTTATCTGTAATACAAGCATAGGGAACGGTGTTATCTGTAATACAAGCATAGGGAATGATGTTATCTGTAATACAAGCCTGTAATACAAGCATAGGGAACAATGTTATCTGTAATACAAGCATAGGGAACGGTGTTATCTGTAATACAAGCATAGGGAATGATGTTATCTGTAATACAAGCATAGGGAACAATGTTATCTGTAATACAAGCAATCTGTAATACAAGCATAGGGAACGGTGTTATCTGTAATACAAGCATAGGGAATGATGTTATCTGTAATACAAGCATAGGGAACAATGTTATCTGTAGTACAAGCCTGTAATACAAGCATAGGGAACAATGTTATCTGTAATACAAGCATAGGGAACGATGTTATCTGTAATACAAGCCTGTAATACAAGCATAGGGAACAATGTTATCTGTAATACAAGCCTGAAATACAAGCATAGGGAACAATGTTATCTGTAATACAAGCCTGTAATACAAGCATAGGGAACAATGTTATCTGTAATACAAGCCTGTAATACAAGCATAGGGAACAATGTTATCTGTAATACAAGCCTAGGGAATAATGTTATCTGTAATACAAGCATAGGGAACAATGTTATCTGTAGTACAAGCCTGTAATACAAGCATAGGGAACAATGTTATCTGTAATACAAGCCTGTAATACAAGCATAGGGAACAATGTTATCTGTAATACAAGCATAGGGAATAATGTTATCTGTAATACAAGCCTGTAATACAAGCATAGGGAACAATGTTATCTGTAATACAAGCCTGTAATATAAGCATAGGGAATGTTGTTATCTGTAATACAAGCATAGTATCTGTAATATCATCCTAACATATACTGATGGTATGATACTTGTTTCCAAGGGATAGATGAATATATAAATAAAGCTTATATAATCAGCCATTATAATACTACTGTTGATCACTATATTATTCTACTGTTCACTATGATCAATGTAGAATAAGCTCTAAGCATCAATACCATCCAGGAAGTGTGCAGACCTAGAAGTGCTGCATTCGCATATATACTTTTCAGAGATATACTTTTATGATTAATTTGAATCATTAAATCGACGGTGGCTAACATAGGGACATTTAAAGATAGTTTATTGCGTTAGTGTTGTGTTGGTGCGTTGTGGTTGCTAAATCTCCCTATTAACAGTCTTCTCACCTTGAAGAAGAAGTCCGAGAGTGAGTTTTTCTCCCGTGGCCAGCAGAGCTGCACAAAGAGACAGGCTGTGCTGGCTGCCTGGTAGAACTTGAGTATCCAGACTAACTTGAAGAAGAGAATGTGGTTAAAGCCCTCGTCAGCGTTAAACGATAGCAGAGACCTGTCAACATAGAGAATCAGACATAGTGAATCATCCTTAGTAACATGCAGTGGTAAGGCAGTAAACATAATAATCTGTTTAATAGGGTAGAAAAGTAAACCATAGATTCTTAATTAATGTGTAACGGGGGAGTAATGGGGACGGATGCTATTGGGTCCCATTACATAGCCACAGTACTTCCTGCTTCTTTTGGCGGATTTTAGAAGCGTAGAGTGCTCCCACTACTATCAAACATGTTTGATATTTAATGGACGCTACTTTGTAGCTGAAGTACCAGGAAGTATCGGGAGCAGAAGTAGGGCACTGGTACCACTCTACGTTACCCTCATGCTACTTGATGCATCCATTTCCATGTAAAAATGAAATGTCATTTGTTCACATTTCTGCAAAGCGGTAGAAGTAATGCCCCAATGGCAGGCATCTAGTGTATAACCCACCTGGATGCACATCTAGTGTATAACCCACCTGGATGCACATCTAGTGTATAGCCCACCTGGATGCACATCTAGTGTATAACCCACCTGGATGCACATCTAGTGTATAACCCACCTGGATGCACATCTAGTGTATAACCCACCTGGATGCACATCTAGTGTAGCACATCTAGTGTATAGCTCACCTGGATGCACATCTAGTGTATAACCCACCTGGATGCACATCTAGTGTATAGCTCACCTGGATGCACATCTAGTGTATAGCTCACCTAGATGCACATCTAGTGTATAGCTCACCTGGATGCACATCTAGTGTATAGCTCACCTGGATGCACATCTAGTGAATAGCCCACCTGGATGCACATCTAGTGTATAACCCACCTGGATGCACATCTAGTGTATAGCCCACCTGGATGCACATCTAGTGTATAGCCCACCTGGATGCACATCTAGTGTATAACCCACCTGGATGCACATCTAGTGTATAACCCACCTGGATGCACATCTAGTGTATAACCCACCTGGATGCACATCTAGTGTATAACCCACCTGGATGCACATCTAGTGTATAACCCACCTGGATGCACATCTAGTGTATAACCCACCTGGATGCACATCTAGTGTATAGCCCACCTGGATGCACATCTAGTGTATAGCCCACCTGGATGCACATCTAGTGTATAACCCACCTGGATGCACGTCTAGTGTATAACCCACCTGGATGCACATCTAGTGTATAACCCACCTGGATGCACATCTAGTGTATAACCCACCTGGATGCACATCTAGTGTATAGCCCACCTGGATGCACATCTAGTGTATAGCCCACCTGGATGCACATCTAGTGTATATCCCACCTGGATGCACATCTAGTGTATAACCCACCTGGATGCACATCTAGTGAATAACCCACCTGGATGCACATCTAGTGTATAACTCACCTGGATGCACATCTAGTGTATAACTCACCTGGATGCACGTCTAGTGTATAACCCACCTGGATGCACATCTAGTGTATAACTCACCTGGATGCACATCTAGTGTATAACCCACCTGGATGCACATCTAGTGTATAACCCACCTGGATGCACATCTAGTGTATAGCCCACCTGGATGCACATCTAGTGTATAGCCCACCTGGATGCACATCTAGTGTATAACCCACCTGGATGCACATCTAGTGTATAGCCCACCTGGATGCACATCTAGTGTATAGCCCACCTGGATGCACATCTAGTGTATAGCCCACCTGAATGTGTTGATGACGAGGATGGAGGCGATGATGACACTGTAGATCTGTCCAGACGACCAGTGCTTAGGCCCAAAACACTTGATGAGTATCCCCGATGTGTACAGCTTTGTCTTCTGCAATAACACATGATATCTGGGTCATCCCTATCTTAGTCAACACAATCTGGGTCAGCACTATCTGGGTCATCTTAATATGGGTTTGGGGTCAGTATCTAGGTCATGTTTGTTATGATCTTCATCCTCATTAGTATGATGACATCTGTTTAATGTTAGTCACATTTGGTACAGTTATACTACAGTTCACTAGCAAGTACTATTGTTCTGTGCCCTTCAAATTATCAATTGATGTGACTTCCTATGCAAAGATTGTGTAATCAAAAATTGTTTAACACTAATATGAACTTTCTCTGTAATTTTATTGTAAAAGATTGTAACTCAATATGTCAAAACAGTGATATATCTTCTGTATGTATGTCACTTGATTAATCATAACAAAAAATGTAATCTGGAAGTGCACTGTTGTATTAACCTAAAAACTATTTTGATTCTGTACTGTGGCTTACAAATATGGGTCAGATTTTCAGAATATGTACAATTCAACTTCACCGAACCTCTGAAATAAGCCAAATTTCAGACGAAAATAAAGTTCAAAATACAGTTCAACCTAACCAAACAGATTGCTAGAATCAATACAATGCCGAATATACTACAATTTAGCTAGTATTGACCAAATTGCAGCCTGATTTAGCAGAATTTACTAAATGTGTACAGCTGCCTATTGTACATTTTCTGAAAATCTGACTCATAAGCCCACCTAGGAAACCTGGGAAGAACAGCATTGCACTGACATACCTTGTAGAAGAAGAGTCCATGACACGTCATCACTATAAATAGTGGTTTTAGTAGTTGATATAGAAGACTCTTGGACATCACCTGAAACGTAATCTAACTTAATCAGAATGGCACCAATACAAGTCCCCTATTCATTACAAATCAGGATTCAGAATGACACCAATACAAGTCCCCTATTCATTACTAATCAGGATTCAGAATGACACCAATACAAGTCCCCTATTCATTACAAATCTGGATTCAGAATGACACCAATACAAGTCCCCTATTCATTACAAATCTGGATTCAGAATGACACCAATACAAGTCCCCTATTCATTATAAATCTGGATTAAGAATGACACCAGTACAAGTCCCCTATTCATTACAAATCTGGATTCAGAATGACACCAATACAAGTCCCCTATTCATTACAAATCTGGATTAAGAATGACACCAATACAAGTCCCCTATTCATTACAAATCTGAATTCAGAATGACATTTATACCAGTCCCCTATTCATTACAGATTATTTTACATATTTTATATAGATTTTACACAGACGTACAACTCCCATAATTCTAGATGAATCAAGATTCAAAATGGCATATGTGATGTGTTTCAGCAAAATGAGTCATAGTCGCAAAAAATGAATTTTGTGATATCATCATAATTTGCAAAGATGAGATCAAGCGGATTCTGATGATGGTGAACATTAGGACTGTAATGTCTGCTATTTATGCGTGATCGTATTCTTAGCAATAATGACACTCAACTCAGGTCCTTGGTCCTTGCCAGCTTTCTTTCTTTAATCCAACAAGCATCAACAAACATTCCAACACCTCAGGAGGTCAGTACCACAGACTGGACCTGAACCAACTAGCCCCACAGGGACTAGTGTATAAAACACAAACAACACACATAGGGTGTCACATCCCAATATACATGTTACACAGAGAATACAGGGTACATATCACATAAGACAATACAGTAGTAATCACACATACAAGACTGCAGTGCATAAGAGTGACCTCTAGTGGTCTATATATACAGCACTGTCTTGGAAACCCCAGTGGAATATACAGTCACTACACCTGGTGCCTGTATAGGGAAGGAGTTGTACTAAGGCCAGCCAGCATGACTGACCCCAGACATCACAGGACAGCTATAAAATATTTCCGTATTTTAGATTTGATATTTTTTACTTACTTACCCGTTACTTTTACTGATATAAGTTTTATTAGCTGAGAGTGAAGCTTTGATATCCAAGGGTAGCACATATATATAGATGGAAGCTAGCTAGGGTTTGGTCAGTTGAATTTTTATCCATCGAGGTTGCGGGGGGAGACAGAGGGGCGGAGCGTAGCGTAGCCCCGAGGTCTCCCTCCGCAACTGAGATGGATAAAAAATCAACTCACCAAACCTGTGGTTGATTCCATATTTATTTCACCCCGTACATGGTTTTAATGAATGAAATATATATGATTATTCGATTGAACTTTTCATTTTAAGTTCCTAGCTGTAGTATTTCCAGAGAAAATCGGTAAAACGATCGAGTGGGCGATAATATGAGTTCCGCAAAATCAAAACAATTTGTTGTATCAGTCGGGGGCGTGGTAATTTTCATGTTATCACCCGCTCCCACTGAGTGGGAGATACAATGTTGAAGGTATGGGAAACTCCCAAGAGGGGTGAAATAAATGTAGTGACCCAAAGGTTCGTTTTGTAGAGGAGAAATAAGAACAGGACAATCATCAACTATAAATATTCTATTTTAATTAGAGATCTCAGCTCAAACCAGTGTAAACTGGTACACAATATCAAGAGGTGTTTTACACACAAGTACACACATTGAAGTATACATGAGGAAAAGAAAAGAGAACGGGGAATAGGGTGGTCTCCACTGGCTGTGGTAAGCTCTGCGGTAAGCTTTGCGGTAAGCCTTACGATGGTGCTGTGTTGGTGAGAAGTGGCGAGTTCCTGAGTACATGATACACTGACCATGTAGGCAAGAACCTTGTCATTCCTCTCCACCTACATAAACCATCGCAAGGCTCACCGTAGCCAGTGGAGACCACCCTAAAAAGGCTAGCATGGAAAGTGCTCCCACCTAATGGAAAAGAACAACATTCGAAGCTATACATTAATTAACACTACAGCCTTCTGCTAGTAGTATAGAAAGTGGGTTTTTTTCCGGGCACCACATCTACCTTAAACTCATCACTATCCTGCTTGAACTGCTTGCTGGGTTTGATGGCAAGCTTGGCTTTGGACACGACCCCTGCTGTTCTCCTGAAGGAGCGGCTGGAGCGACTGGCACTAGAGCCTGGCCGGCTTGTCTTCTCTTCTCCTGCACAGAAATATGTCAGAGGTTTAGTTTAAAGTACAACCAGTAAATAATAAAATGATATTAAAAGAATTTCAGTTGCTGGATGGGTGTTTGAATCAGAAATAAGGTTGGATTAATTGGAAAGTTAAACAACAGTGAGGCTCTTGTTGCTCAAAATGAAATATTAAGATAAGATAAGATAAGAGGTTTTTTATTTGTCTTTAAAGATGTACAAAAATATTTTGCTTATGAGGAAGACAAACTGGTCGATATACCTATGGGAAAATCTGAATCTGAAGAATTGACCCATTTCTTCCGGCAATTACCGTGTTTTGGAATAAGGTTCAAGTGACTAAAGAGTTCTATGACTAAAGCTACTTGATAAATGAATGATAAAATAAAATAAGATATTGACTTAGTGTTACATTTCTACCTAACTTAGACTTAGACATGTTAATAAAGTAAGACATGTAAAGACATGTATATAACGATTTCATACGGTACATTATGTTTCGTTAAAGTGAAGGCCACCTAGTGGAGTTATAACACTATACATACAGTATGTAATCCATACAGAACAGTACGGCATTTAACAGTTTTACAAGTACATATCAGCTTACCTACTCATATACTTGAGAGAGTTTACATTTTGTGTGCAAGCACTAAGGAGTATTGAGGTTAAATAATCACAATTAATGAGGCTAAAAGTCACAAAATTATAGAGTTATAATTGTAGTGTGTCTTTAACATTCAATATTAAATACAGGCTAACTAACAAGTTGGTTGAAGGAGCGTGAATATTGCATGAGTTGCGTAGGAACGAGTGCAATATTCTGAGCGACTGAAACCAACAAGTTGGTTAACAGATTTAGTATACATACTGTCAATCATGAAAATATGAAAAAATTTAGTCATAGATTTGAATTTTACCGGTAATGTTAACTGTATTCTGAACATGATTCTTGTATTCAATTGGGGTTATTTCAGAGGATTGGGGAAGACGAATTGTACATTTGCTGACGATCTGACCCATGAATAACACAGATAGTAACCGTTCATCCACACCTGCAACCCCCCATCAATATTGAACATCGATTGTCAGGTGTTACGTAATGATAGAGTGAGAGCCTGGTCACCGTTGTACCAGATGTCACTCATATAAGCTGTACGAAATATATGAACTAGACTAGATGGTAATTGTTAAATTACAGAAGGTGCAACGATACTACACATATTTTAATCCGCGAACAATTTATGTATACTGTTTTTATTAGGCCACAACAAATGTAGAAATGTGGAAGATGTATGAGACAAGGATTAATTGTAATAAGGTTATATGATAATTTAAAGGATAAATGCCAGCTGTTGGTAACTATATGGGTCAGATTTTCAGAAAATGTACTTGGCAGCTGTACACATTTAGTAAATTCTGCTAAATTAGGCTACAATTTGGTCAATACTAGGTACATTCAAGTATATTTGGTATTGCATTGATTCTAGCAATCTGTTTGGTTGTGTTGAACTGTATTTTGAACTTTATTTTCGTCTGAAATTTGGGTTATTTGAGAAGATTGGCGAGGTTGAATTGTACATTTTCTGAAAATCTGACCCATAATTATACTATTGCCCATATTATAATTACGTTGCGGCGAATATGGGTCAAATTTTCAGAAAATGTACAATTCACCTTCACCAATCCTCTCAACTTCTAGCACCTTTTTGAACCTTGTATTGTTATAATATAATTATTGTTATTACTTCTCTGTAAAATGTAAAATACTGCTGCTCTTGCCTAAAAAAATCCTGTTTATACCTGACACCATTGCTTAAATCGACACGATCCCTTTGATGTGCCTTCTTTATATGGGTAAGATTTTCAGAAAATGTACAATTAGCAGCTCTATACATTTAGGAAGTTCTCCTAAATAAGGCTGAAAAATGAAGAATAGCAGGTATATCTGAGTATATTTGGTATCGCATTGATTTAAAGTGTCAGTTCTGTTATGTTAAACTGCATTTTGAAGCTCATTTTTGTCTTAAATGTGGGTTATTTGAGAGGATTGGTGAAGGCGAATTGTACATTTTCTGAAAATATGACCCACATGGGTTGTATTCTATAGACAGAGACTACAGCAATCGGGTGTACGAGGCACATTCACATTTCAACGGCCGATTGGTGTACAGCTGCCGCACGGCAAAATACACAATGTTAAAGTATTACAGCCGGCACGGATCGGCCGGCTCGTCGTGTTAATGTGAATGGGCCTTAAGCGTGCTACGTACACGTACACGTGCACGCGCAGAATTAAAAATCAAAACAGATGAGCTAGTTTTTTTTTATACTTAATCTGTCTATAATCTGTCTTTTTCAATTCAATTCAATTCAAGAATTCTTTTATTGCAATAGATGTTATTTACATTGAGGTGGTCCAACATGCTAAATAGACAGGTTGACAAATTATAGACAAATAAAGTATAAAGAAATGGGTTGGATTTTCAGAAAATGTACAATTGGCACCTGTACACATAGAGTAAATTCTCCTAAATTAGGCTGCAATTCGGTCAATACTAGGTAAATTAAAGTATATATTCGGCATTGCATTGATTCTAGCAATCTGTTTGGTTAGGTTGAACTGTATTTTGAACTTTATTTTCGTCTGAAATTTGGGTTATTTAAGAAGATTGGCGAAGTTGAATTGTACATTTTCTGAAAATCCGACCCATATAATCACATATTATGTGATGCGTTTCAGGAAAATGTGTCAGAAGTCGCAACAAATAGATTTTGCGGTAAATGGTGGTAAACATTAAGGACATTACATAAGTATTTCAATCTTTTAAGTTTGATATTTTATTTCTGAAAAAAAATGTTTTCAGTAGCTTTGGGTGAACAATTACTAGTAAAGTAGGTGAATGTACTCCATAGGATGATCTTAGAAATGCATTGATATACTTAATACACTATCCTGAAATTTGGTTCATGTATTCATAAGTCCTATACGACTAGATACCCCAAAAATGAAACCATTCCAAAAAGGAGATCTTGTGAATAAATGACTTTTAGAAATATTAATTTTGCGACTTGTGACTCATTTTCCTGAAACACATCACATATAACATTGTGATAGACCTGATTAATTTCATTTTACTCTCTCTAATTGACTCTCTCTAATTATTTTAATTACCGAGGACCCTCTGGAAGAGATATGGCTGCCATAGAAGAGCGCTCCCCTTTTCCAGCGTAATTGTTATAATTATATATATATATTATTACATTCATTATTTGACCTGATTCTGCCCATATGGATCAGACTTTCAAAAAATTTACAATTGGCAGCTGTACACATTTAAGAAAATTCTGCTAAATTAGGCTGCAATTTGGCCAATACTAGCTAGATTCGAGTATATTCGGCATTGCATTGATTCTAGCAATCTCTTTGGTTAGGTTGAACTGTATTTTGAACTTTATTTTCGTCTGAAATTTGGGTTATTTGAGGGGATTGTCGAAGTTGAATTGTAAATTTTCTGAAAATCTGACCCATATATATATGGGTCAGATTTTCAGAAAATGTACAATTGACTAGATGACATCTATAGATGTCATCTTTCAGCCGATTGTATGATGGGAGCGATGACGTAAGCAACACATGCTGCGTTACATGCTAATAGATATGACATGCTTCGTTACATGACATGCTTAAAGAGATAAACCACTGTCATAATTATACACTGCTGCAGGCATCCCTCACCACTCATAGCTTGACCCGGTTTTTGTCTTACTAAACCATTTTAAAACCCCCAAAGGGTTTAGAATCTTGCTAAACCATTTTAAAACCAAAAATTGTTTTAGAAACACGGGTTTACCACCCTACACACCGATGCCTTTGATACCAACAGAATCTCTGTGTCTCCTATTATTATATAATATGGTCCCGAAGCCAAGAAATTAAAATGCAGTGAACTGGGAGTAAAAGCAAACCTCATCTGCTACCTCGTCATCTTGCACAGGTGTTAAACCAGGCTTAAACCACATCATAACATGGTTTGGCTTTAACCAAAATCTAAAACCCTAGAATAGTTTAGCGATGACTTGGAAACTGGTTTCAATTCTTTAACATAAAAAGTGTTTTATTTTGTGTTTTAACCAAACTAAAACCAAGTTGTAGTGACTAAGAAATCGGGTCCTGGTGTGTTACAGAAAAATGAGTCACAAGTGGCAAAAAATGATGTATTTCAAAGTGATTTATTGACAAGATCGCTTTGTTAGAATTATCCTTTCATATCAGAATGTTGCTATATGGGTCATATTTTCACAAAATGTACAATTGGCAATTGTACAAATTGAGGAAACTGTGCTAAATTAGGCTGAAAAATGATGAATGCCGGGTATATCTGAGTATATTTGGTATTGCATTGATTTAAGGTATCAGTTCTGCTATGTTAAACTGCATTTTGAAGCTCACTTTTGTCTTAAATGTGGGTTATTTGGAAGGATTGGTGAAGGCGAATTTCACATTTTCTGAAAATCTGACCCATATATGGGGTGCTACTATTAACTCGTACATGGTAGCAAGATATATAGAATTTACTGTATATAGTAAATATACTCCATAGGATGAGCTTAGAAATGCATTGATATATTTAATACACTGTCTTAAATCATGGAAGATGTATTCATACGACATCAGGTGTTAGATACCCCTCCACCCTCACCCCTCCACCCCTCCACCCTTCACCCTTCTCCCCTCCACCCTCCACCCTTCTCCCCTCCACCCTCCACCCTCCACCCTCCACCCTCACCCCTCCACCCCTCACCCCTCCACCCCTCCACCCTCCACCCTCCACCCTCCACCCTCCACCCTTTTCCCCTCACCCCTCCACCCCTATCCTCTCCCCCTAACCCCAACGCCTCCCCATGCTATACCTCCACCCACCCCTCCACCCTTCTCCCCTCACTCCTCCACCCTTCTCCCCTAACCCCTCACCCCTCCACCCCTCTCCTCTCCTATTAACCCCAACCCCACCCCATGCTATACCTCCACCCACCCCTCCACCCTTCTCCCCTCACCCCTCCACCCTTCTCCCCTCCCCCTCCACCCCTCTCCTCTCCTATTAACCCCAACCCCTCCCCATGCTTACCTCCACCCACCCCTCCACCATTGCCCTCCCCCCCTCCTCCCCCCCACACCCCCTCCACACCTGGCCCCACGTCCACTGCAACACTTCCGGCCCCACCTGGCCCCACCAATAATACCATTCAATTCAATTGAAGGAGTACCATACTTCAAAGCTGCCACAGTTCATTGCACCCTCACCAGTATACACTCTCCCGCGCGCCGTACCCGGGCGATACGGAGCGGCAAGTTTTTTCGTCTTCAGTGAGACGATTTTTGTCTACAGAGCACCGCGAACGCTACTGGTGAACAGTGGTGACGAAATTGCCTGAACTTCTGATACGAAAAACGGTCATTTGAATCACGGAGACGAAATATGATATGCTCCGTATTCGCGCTCCGTTTTTCGTATTGAGTTTTGTTTTTGGTGGTATCACACTTGTGTTGGATAAAGTTCTCATTCATATTCATTTATGTTTGTATTAAACATGTGTTACTCAACCAATTTTATCTGCAAATACATGTTTTCTTCAAAAGTCCATGATAGGCCTATGGGTGTGATATATGCGCATTCAAAATCGCGCCTAAATACTCATTATACAGCAGCCACAACAAGACATACATGGCACTGCTCACTCACCTAGCATTCACACTTATTGTCGCACATCTGACACTGGATTCTCTGACACTCATACTCAGTCTCTGACACTGAGTCATAGAAACCCCTACACACAACTAAACAATGTAATGGTACCTCCATATTAGCTAAATCATTATTACTTCTCAACTTCTCCCACGGATTTAATTCACCCTTTTATAATTGCTTAAAAATTATTTATTATTTCATGACTAAATATGCGTAACAGTTACGCGCGGCGCTAACGCACGCCTGCTACTAATGAGACCAAAATGATACATATGGTTAAATTCCTTATTTCCTCAGCTTTCTGTAGATATAAAGTTTGTGCATGTTAAATAATATTTAATATGATAGAGCAGTTACCAAAGATAATAATTTATTTCTGACACCAAGTCAAAGAAATTTGTAAATTGAAAATAATTCTATCATATATGTTCGAAATATTGGGAATAGCCCATTACCCTTAGCCCTTACCATTATGCCACTTGTCCTTACCAGGTCGTACAGTTTTCACCAGGTGGCGCATTATTATTATAATAAATCTTAATTCCCCAGACCTGCTTTGACTTCAATTACTTATAGACCTAAGGTGTTATGTGTCTTCATGTCGTCATCAAATTTGGTGGTGTAGTGGTGTTCAACCTCGCCTGTGAATCCTAAGGTTGCTAGATCGAATCCAAGCATGGTTAAGTTTTGTTTCTCTGTTTGGCATCAGTGGTTCTACACTAGTGGCCGTCATGCACTAATGGTCACGCCAGCTTGTCTGGCACTGGCCGGCCGTAGGGGTCTTCCTAATCCTTTAGCTTTCCCAGGTGATGAGTACGAAAAACGCTGTGACGAAAAAAATCGTATCAAAAGTGGGGACAAGAAATTCGTATCCAATTTCGTATTGCGCGGATACGGCGGGCGGGAGAGTGTAGTGATTCTTGTGTGGGTCACACATTTTCAGAAAATGTTCAATTAGCAGCTCTACACATATTATATAGGAAATTCTCCTAAATTAGACTGAAAAATGATGAATACCGGGTATATCTGAGTATATTTGGTATCGCATCAGTTCTGTTATGTTAAACTGTATTTTGAAGCTCATTTTTGTCTTAAATGTGGGTTATTTGAGAGGATTGGTGAAGGCGAATTGTACATTTTCTGAAAATCTGACTCATTTATCAGCGGACTCGTCTTCTTTCTATAGACCGTCGTCAAAACGTGTTTGTCTTAAAGTCTTATGAGTTCTGTTTCTCCAAGGAAGCCTCACACATTGTTTATTCAATAATTGTTATTTTCATGCAGGATTTATTTTCACGCACAATTAATGTTGGTGCACTATAATAGCGGAAATTGATTTATATAATTGATTTTTATTTCCAAGGTCATACACAATATCTGATTGTATAATCTATGATTGAGTGAGTGAGTGTCTATAGTGTGTCTATATGGGTCCGATTTTCGGAAAATGTTCAATTCACCATCACCAATTCTCTCAAATAATACAAATTTAAGACAAAAATCAGGTTCAAAATACTGTTCAACATAACCAGACTCTTTGAAATCAAGGCAATATCAAATATACCCAATCTGACCCATACATGGGTCATATTTTCAGAAAATGTACAATTGGCAGCTGTACACATTAAGTACATTCTGCTAAATTAGGCTACAATTTGGTCAATACTGGGTAAATTCGAGTATATTTAGCATCGCATTGATTCTAGCAATCTGTTTGGTTAGGTTGAACTGAATTTTGAACTTTATTTTCGTCAGGAATTTGGCTTATTTGAGAAGATTGGCGAAGTTGAATTGTACATTTTCTGAAAATCTGACCCATACATAGACTAAGGGTCTATCAGTGTACCAGGTGTTGGTTTACTCCAGCTTCCTATAGGCTAACTATGTTTGTCATCAGTCCACAACAGTAGAAAACTAACCTCGCATATATATACACATGTATGGACATATATATTGACAGTGGTCCCTCACTGGTCACTCAGTGGTCAGCACAGGTGGTATGGATGCGTGGACACAGGCACAGGTATGTATATCGTTCACCTATACTTTTTTTTTCTTTTTTTTTATTTAGGATGTTTATACATCAAGTCAAACAGTGAAACATAATTGTGACGTAGGCTCACGGGTTTATTTCATATGGGTCAGAATTTCAGAAAATGTACAATTGCCAGCTCCACACAAATAGGAAATTCTGCTAAATGTGGCTGAAAAATGAAGAATACCGGGTATATCTGAGTATATTTGGTATCGCATTGATTTAAAGTATCAGTTCTGTTATGTTAAACTGCATTTTGAAGCTTATTTTTGTCTTAAATGTGGGTTGTTTGAGAGGATTGGTGGAAGTGAATTGTACATTTTCTAAAAATCTGACCCTTATGCTAATGAGTATAAGGGTATACATAAATGCGTTATATAAAATGTTGTGAGGGTAGGGATGTGGAAAAGGGGTGAGATGAGATAAACTCTGTTGTTATTGTATATACCCTCTCCCGATTACTACTATTACGATTTTTCGATTTTTTTTTAAAAAAATCATTTTTATTCAGGTTAGAGCACTTAAGATAAGATAAGATAAGATACTACTTTATTTATCGAAGTCAGGTTACATAAGAATAATCACATATAAAATAGACAAATAGGTATACAGTCCTCTAGATCAAATCCAGTTCTCCCAGACGTTACCATCTCGCACGAGAATTTTGAAATACAATAACTTTTAGGGGTACATTTAATAAATAATAAAATACGACATAATAAAACAAAACAATTATAGCAAGAGAAAGATTAAAGATTAAAGACACTTGGTCTTCAATAATCATAGTTTGCTTGGCAAGATAGTATCGTATGGCAATACAATATAAAAATCATCATGTTTGTTAGGGTATAACCTTACATATTATTAAATATTTTCAATCTGTTTTTTAAATTCATATCTCGAGGTTGCCTTGTGGGCACTAGTTGGTAACTCATTCCATCGCAATTGAGCTTTGTAGAGAAAAGAATTTTCATAGAATGTTGTTTTTGGGGTTCTGATTTTAAGATTTTTTCTGCTTTGAGCATGACTTCTTGTCGAAATTTGTCTCAGATCAATGTTTTCTACTTTCTGAGATAGATAAAAGGCAGCCTCAAGGGTCACTATTGATTGATTTAACTTAAACTATAAGTAATGATTGTTTTTTTTGTTTTTTTTAAAAATATCTTTATCCTGCCATCTAGGCTAAGTAGTGATTGTTGTTGAAAAATGTTATACTTGAGATACGGGAATAGGTTAAGGTTAAGAGTATCAAACGCCGAGAGAAATCAAGGCTTTTGTCCTACTCATTATTATATTATAATGATAATTACTAAAGAAACTTTGTAAGTCTTAGAGGTTATATTGTAAACAGTGCATTGATAGAGAAGTGCATTGTGTTTATATATGTGATGTGTTTTAGGAAAATGAGTCATAAGTCGCAAAAATTGGATTTTGAGATAGCATTATATTTGAAAAGATGAGATCAACTCGATTCTAATGATAGTAAACATCTAGTAGGACATCTTATAAATATTTCTATATTTTAAGTTTGATATTTTTATTTTTGAAAAAAAAGTTTGCAATATTGTTAGGTGGACAATTACTGATAAAGTAGCTTAATATACTCTATAAGATGACCTTAAAAATGCAAGGATATATTAAATACACTATCTTAAAATTTGGTAAATGTATTCATGCTGCAAGCAGGGTTAAACACCCTAAAAATAAAAACATTCCCACAAAGACATCCTGTAAATAAATCACTTTGTAAAATATATGATTTGCAACTTGTGACTCATTTTGCTTAAACACATCACATATTAATGTATTTTAGGAGAAATCGATGTACCGTTATATTTTAAACAAAGATGTTAAGGGGATGTCATTGTTGTTTGATAATAAGTTTCACAAAATGTAAAAGTAAAAGTTAAAATGGGTTTCATGGAAGAACTGTGAGGGCACAGAAAGTATAATATCCTTTTTCCTATTTGATGTAATCTGTTTATAAAGGAAAATAAAAACATTTATATATAATATATGTGCTGTGTTTTGGGGAAATGAGTTATAAGTCGCAAAATTGATATTTTTCAAAGTGTTTTTTCACTGGATCTCTTTATTGAAATGTTCTGATCTGTAGAGGGTTTAGCACCTATAGTCATATAAACACATGTAACAAATTTCGGGACATTGTATTAAATATATCTGTACGTTTTGAAGGCTTTTGTATGGAGTATATTTAGTTACTTTACTGGTGATTGCCCGCCCAGAAACATTGCAATTTTTTTTTCAAAAATAAAAATATCAAACTTAAAATATAGAAATACTTATTAGGTGTCCTAGTGTTTACTATCATTGGAATCTGCTTGATCTCCTCTTTTAATATATGGTGATATCTCAGAATCCATATTTTGCGACTTATGACTCATTTTCCTAAAACGGATCCCATATGATGTTGTAGCTGCTGAGATAATATTTGCTAATAGCGGTTGAGATAAAAGAAATCATGTTTTCATTTGGCAGCCATATTGGATTTTGACCTTGAAAATGACCTTCTAACAGAATAATTATTGCAGAAATAGATTCCTCACACGTTACAACATACAAAAACAGGTATTATACATGGTTATAGCACAATTAGGAGCTGAGATATGACATTCTATGTTGATTTTACCCTGAATTATGGTAACTAAAATTCGAAGTGGTGGCCATTTTGTTTTTGCGTTTTTTTGTACTTTCCCGTGGTCCGATTTTCCTCTACTTTTGATATGTTATTCACCACATTAAGAACTACAGGAAACAACCATAAAACATTTTGTTGCAATTTGTTCAGGGTAGGGCTATTTTTGAGCTTAGATTGACTCTACTAAGGGTCTATATAGACAGGGTTCTGCCCGAGTCTTGGTAACACCTGAACAAACATTAACCTTGAACTTATTGATTCACTAAGTCACTAAGTTTACACAAAATGTGTAAACAACGGGAACCAAACTCTGATAATGATAGACAAACATAAGTTGAAAGAATAAAAGAGATTCAGCAAAACATGGCGGGGGAAAAGTAACATGGCGCGGAAAACCTAAACATGGTGGGGAAATTGTAACACTTCTTCTTACAATTGCTTCGACAAATTCTGCAAAATTAATAATATCCATGATCAAACTCTCTACTATGATCTTTTATCAATAATATCATTGACTCTCATTTTTCGAAAAATAACTATTTATGAAACTATAATGATGTTAGTTTTAAGAATTATTTAATCTGTTTACATTTCATTTCCAAGGGCCACCAGGAAGAGCACTTATGTGAGGCTACGCCCGTTTCTTGATTGCTATCATATTAATTGTATGTGAAGATCGTGAATAAATGTATATATATATATATATATATATATATATATATATATATATATATATATATATATATATATATACATAAAAATGCGACATAAGTCACACTAAAATATACGGATACGGTTACGTAATGGAGGTTTGCTTGCGAAAACTCCCTAATGCAACCCCAATTCAACGCAGTGTATATACACTAGTGAAGAATCACCCAGAATCCAGGTACTAAGGGGAAAAATAGGTGTGTTTCCGATTTACCCCCCCCCCCACACACACACACACAGATAAATCATAAACACATAGATCTATATTTGTTGTTTGGCCTAAGGTAATGTATAAGTGAGCGGGAATTAGTTGTTCAGCTCAGCCAGGCAACAAGAGTGTTTGTTCTTTAAACTTGCGTCAGTGTTTTACATAAACTTTTCAGCTAAGAACAGAGCTGCCAATTTGGAAGTGACAGAAAAGGGGAGATCTCCCGTGTTGGGGTCTTATAGTGAGCATCGGGAAATTAGTGGGTCAGATTTACAGAAAATGCACAATAGATTCCAATGGATTCATAGATCATTACTGGATTCGGCCCGGATCGAGACACAAGAGAGAAAGCGGTTTGGAGCAATAGGGGAGTTGCATAGCCGCCATTTTGGATCTCGATTCGCATGGAATTATGGGACTAATGGTACAGTCTAAAATCTATAGAAAACATGCCATGTTCAGCATGTAATATTAATTGGTGCTGTGATGTTAATATCTATGTGTTATACATGTTTCCATAACGCAAGTCCCCATCTTTCCCATCATGCATTTAGTTTTTATGGATCATTTACACAAGCTATGATATTGGTGAAAACATTCTTTCAATTTTCGATAAAATATTGCCAAATATTTGTATGTCAGATTTCATCAAAATCCATCCCAACATGCACTGCAGTAGACATGCGCAGTGAGACATGCAACTCCCCTATTAAAAGTTTATTGATAATTAACTCTTAATTGATGTTGAGTACATGATAGCTCTTACAGGTTAGAATGTATAAGATGAACTAAACTGCTGGCCTTCGTAGAAGTTTTAAGAAGAGGAGAGGGTGGGAGGGGAAGAGAATAGAGGTGTGTATGCTAGTAGGAGCAATGTAGGAGTGAGGGAGAGCAAGGGAGGTGCCTGCCCAACGAGCAGGGGTTAGAAGGGGTTAGTGTGTGTGCCTCTCACCAGGGCCGCAGCAATGACAGCGCATTACTAGTAACCAATGCACCCACCATTTACACAAGCTATGATATTGGTGAAACGATCCTTGCAATTTTTTAGAAAAATGTTGCTAAATATGTGTATGTCCGATTTCAACAAAAACCATCCCAGGATGCACTGTAACAGACATGCGCAGTGGTTGATATGAGTAACAAAATTGGCGTAACAATTAAATATACCAGAATCCTTGAATATTTAATCTACTTAAAGTTATAGTGCCATACTTGATATGAGCAAAGTTGGGAACACTAATATTGAAAACTACCTTGTATATTGAGGCCTGAATTATTTGCATCATCAAGCGATACAGGGTTGGTGGAAATCATGGAATTAAAGGCAAATATCAAATTTAGGTGCGGTTTTGATATTTGAATACGGATGTAATCTGCTTTCAAAGGGACAAAATATTATAACCTAAATATATACAGGACATACCTGGGGTATAATGAAACAAAGAAGTGGTATCGCTCAATGACGTTTTTGCTGATTTAATATCTTCTAGAACCATGTATAATTAACATTAAGCAGAAATTCTTTGACTATTATAGTGAATTTAGCAATAATTATGGCCAGAATTGATGCATGTAACTTGACACTTTGGCAACATGTATACATACAGCCTTGTGCATTATGTTTTTCTCATGAATTAACTGGATACATGTCATACCATATGTATCGCTCAATGACTGTATTGCTTGATGATTTTTTTCCTATTAGATACCCACAAGCTTCATACATGATGGGAACTATGTATAAAAATATATTTAAAACAATAGATATTGACATAGGCTATATGTGTACATATATTGTGACTTATTTATATTTACATGCAAATAAGTTACTTACTTCATGATTGTTGTATCGCTCAATGACGTTTTATTTACACAAAGTGAAAAATGACACTGGAAAAATATCAAATGCACCTGCTTGATTTTTTTTCGTTTATAAAAGAAAGAGCCTGCCTATATTTTCATGTTGCATTTGCTTTAAGTTGAAATTACATGATATTTTGGCAATATTGATGTTCAAAGATTGATTTTCATATCTATTTTCTTTTAAATGCCTAACTAATGGCATTTTAAGGCATCCAGCAGTGTAAATATACATTGTAGATAGTAACAAGTATATGGGTCAGATTTTCAGAAAATGTACAATTCAATTTCGCTAATTTTCTCAAATAAGCCAAATTTCAGACGAAAATACAGTTCAAATACAGATCAATCTAACCAAACAGATTGCTAGAATCAATGCAATGCCGAATATACTCGAATTTACCTAGTATTGACCAACTTGCAGCCTAATTTAGCAGAATATTCTAAATGTGTACAGCTGCCAATTGTACATTTTCTGAAAATCTGACCCATATACCCACATGTTCCTCTGCTCTAGCCCGATCATTTTGCCACGTCCATATTAATTTTTTAATTAAATATTACAAATTATGGCCATATGAGAGAAAAAGTCCCATTTGACGACATTTAGTGAGAATCGACCAATTACTGAATATATCTGAGTCTAGTCTGTATTGTATTCATTCAATAAATCTGTCTGGTTGTGTTGAACTATATTTTGAACCTGATTTCCGTCTTAAATCAGGATTATTTGAGGGAATTGATGAAGGCCAATTGTAGATTTCTGAAGATCTGACCCTTGTACGAGTGCCGTGGAAACTTGTTAAAACTAGGGTCATTTTCACGATGTAAACATAAATCTGAAGACGTGTGAAATTGTACAAATTACATGTCCTGAAGTAGTATAGCAACCATAGCAGTATCGAGATATCAAATATCATTTTGAAATAAGTTTTTTCTTTCATTTTGGGATAACTATTAGGGATATAGCAACAAAGATAGGCCTACATACATAGTAGCCGATGATACCTATTATATTCATTATTAGTAGGCCTAGATATTTCTCTAGAGTTATAATGACCTTTTATTCTATATCCTTTATGCCAATTGAATGTAAATTAAAGTTTAATAGGGGATTTGCATAGCCGCCATTTTGAATCTTGATTCGCGTGGGATTATTGGACTAATGGTACAGAGTAAAATCTATAGAAAACATGTTCAGCATGGAATATTTATCAGTGCTTTAATGTCAATATCCATGTATTATAAATATTTCCATAACACAAGCCTCCATACATGTGGTTTTCATAGATCATTTACACAAGCTATGATATTGGTGAAACGATCCTTGCAATTTTTTATAAAAATGTTGCATGCTAAATATTTGTATGTCAGATTTCAACAAAACCCATCCCAGGATGCACTGTAATAGACATGTGCAGTGGCACATGGGTCAGATTTTCAGAAAATGTACAATTAGCAGCTGTACACATTTAGTAAATTCTGCTAAATGAAGCTGCAATTTGGTCAATACTAGGTAAATTCGAATATATTCGGCATTGCATTGATTCTAGCAATCTGTTTGGTTAGGTTAAACTGTATTTTGAACTTTATTTTCATCTGAAATTTGTGTTATTTGAGCGGATTCGCGGAGTTGAATTGTACATTTTCTGAAAATCTGACCCACATGCAAATCCCCTATTGAATGTTAAGGCGGGGATACAGATGAGAACATGGTTGGTTACAGAGAACAGAATGGCTAATTAAGAGTTAGACTCTGGAATATGTTATGGTGTAAGAAAGGAACTCGGATAGACTTCGTAAGAAGGTCTAAGCAACTGTTTAATGAATCCTGTGAAACGTACATGCTCCTCCTGGGTATGCATATATAATTAGGTGGGCGTAGCCCTTACGTAATACCCATGGCATAGCATGTATAAGTAGACTTGCACAGTCCTAGCTAGTTAAGTATAATTAGCGGTTTTAAGTAATGAGATAATAGGTGATAATTAATAATTAATATAAATGTAATGAGGTTACACAATGTTACGTAATGTTACATAACAAATAGGGCAGTTCCAGCTCTTCTTCGGGGCTAAGTTTTCGGAGCGAATCAAGCTAAAGAAATGATTATTTAACTATATTTATTCCTCAAAATCAATGAGGCATTTTCTGAAAATCTTATCCTTGTTCCCTATGAGTATCTACTAATGAGGTTTTTGGTATACTGTAAACGTATTATTATTGTTATTTTTATAATACTTTTATTCAAATCAAGTTATTACAGTTAATGCGTAGTATTTATTTGGGCCTGGAAGAGCGGTTTGTAAACAGAAGGCAGAACCGATATCCATGTATAACCTTGGAAATAAAAATCAATTATATAAATCAATTTCCGCTACTATAGTGCACCTGTTAGCCTACTTTGCTAATCAGTCCCTTGGTCTAGAACTCAGCATTTTGATGGGAATATAATGACATTTTGCGTTCTAATGGAATTATAATGGCACTTTGTGGTTTGAGGCGAGAGGTTTTCCCTTCGTTTGAAGGGACTCTCTCAACTTTGGGCCTAGACTGAATAAACAAGGTGTGAGGCTTCCTTGGAGAAACAGAACTCTTAAGACTTTAAGACAAACACGTTTTGACGACGGTCCATAGAAGACGTGTCCGCTGATAAATAGACATTTTAGTTTCATCTTAAGAGCAATTTTGAAGATCTTTTGGGTGTAGGGCTTATATGTAATCTCTCTTCACTTGTTGTGGACTATGTTTGGACACCTTATGTATCTTTTAGCTTCCATTTTTCTTTTGTTCGCCTATAATTAATCTTTGTTTTGATTTGGATTGTCAAAAGTGTATTTAAATTTTAATAAGGAGCTGGGCCGAGCGACCATTTTTGTAACCTCAATCAAGGAAGGGACCATTTTATCCTCTGTGTCTAATTTTATTTGTGCCTTATATGTTTTTTTTCTACAAGGCTGAAAATAAAAGTATTGGAAGAATGTAGAATTTAGCGTTAAATCCAGTAACTTTTATTGAGCTGCCAGGCTGTCATTTCGCCACAATTTCAACATGTGTGCAGCTTGCTCAAGGCTGAAAGGTTATAATATAAATGGGTAAGGTTTTCAGAAAATGAACAATTGGCAGCTGTACACATTGACTAAATTCTGCTAAATTAGGCTGCAATTTGGTCAATACTAGGTAATTTCGAGTATATTTGACATTGCATCGATTCTAGCAGTCTGTTTGGTTAGGTTGAACGGTATTTTGAAGTTGATTTTCGTCTGAAATTTGGGTTATTTGAGAGGATTAGCGAAGTTGAATTGTACATTTTCTGAAAATCTGACCCATATGCTAATTTCTGGGTACTCCTTTTGTCCCCAGGTCGGTCTGAAAAGGGGGAGGGTAGAGGGATGGGGGGGACAATGGGCTTTATGGGAGGGTAGGGGAGAGATTGACGTCACCTCTCCTATACAAGGAGAGCATGCAACACATGTGTATGGGTTGAGAGTTATGACGTCAGTCTCTAAAAAGTTGAGTAAGGGGTGGTCACACCTGAATAGAATAATTAAGGTAAATTCTAAGGGACATTTCCAGGAACTAGACCAGCTGGGGGAAGGTGATGGGTTGAAACCTTTTATTGATTTATGTATAATAATGGATGTACCAAGGAGATGGATATATGGGTCAGATTTTCAGAAAATGTACAATTCACCTTTAACAATCCTCTCAAATTACACAAATTAAAGCCGAAAATGAGGTTTGAAATACAGTTCAACATAACTAAACAGATTGTTTGAATCAACCCAATATCAAATGTACTCAGATATGCCAAGAATTGGCCATTTTTCCGCCTAATTCAGCAGAATTTCCTAAATGTGTACAGCTGCCAAGTGTACATTTCCTGACGATCTGACCCATATTTGAACAATTGGCAATTGAATTGCCTGAATAACTTGGAGACAAATATCTGAACATAGGTTGTCCAGCTGCTAACAAGAGTCATAGAGATAAATTACATAAGTTAGTGAGAAGCTGCCCTGTACAGATCGATAGCTTTCCTATGCAGATCAATATCTCAAACAGCAAACTTGAGGTAAAATATTTCTGCTTCGAAATTCTGACCCACAGATTGGGGGTTATACATGCTTAATATGAAACAAGGCAGTAAATACTACATGATAATATGGTGCAATTTGTCAGCCATAGTATCGAATAATTGGGGATTTGCATAGCCGCCATTTTGAATCTTGATTCGCATTGAATTATGGGACTAATGGTACAGTGTAAAATCTATAGAAAACATGCCATTTTCAGAATGGAATATTTGCCAATGCTTTAATGTCAATATGCATGTGTTATACATCTTTCCATCACACAAGACTCCATCATTTCCATCATGTATTTAGTTTTCATAGAACATTTATAAAAGCTGTGATATTGGTGAAAACATTCTTGCATTTTTCGATTAAAATATTGCCAAATTATCGTATGTCAGATTTCATCAATATCCATCCCATGATGCACTGTACCAGACATGCGCAGTGGCACATGCAACTCCCCTATTGGTCCCTCTGTGAGCAGGTTGGGCACTAAAACAAGTTCTACGACACTGAGAATATGTTACATCAGATTACTATGTTGATATAATCAAAAAGGATATGGGTCAGATTTTCAGAAAATGTACAATTGGCAGCTGTACACATTTAGTACATTCTGCTAAATTAGGCTGCCATTTGGTCAATACTAGGTAAATTCGAGTATATTCAGCATTGCATTGATTCTAGCAATCTGTTTGGCTAGGTTGATCTGTATTTCAAATTTATTTTCGTCTGAAATTTGGCTTATTTGAGAAAATTAGCGAAATTTAATTGTACATTTTCTGAAAATCTGACATAAGGTTCTCTCCCCCCCCCCCCTTAGCCTGGCTTCTGGTTGGCAATTTTCTATTATCAATGTTTTTAGAATTTTGAGATAGATAAAAGGCTATGTCTAATATATGCTTATCTCTACGTTGCTGTAACGGCCAGATGTTTAATAGCTTATGTTCAAGATCTACATTGTCATATCTGGTTTTATTAAAAAATATTCTAAGGGCACGATTTTACATAAAAATAGATTGTACAAGTCATAATTCTATAAGTCATACTATGAGTACCACTTGTATAAACATATAACAGCAGCAGAATATAGATAAATTCAGTCCTATAAGTCATAATATGAGTAACTTTTGTATTAATATATAACAGCATCAGAATATTGATAAATTCAGTCCTATAAGTCATAATATGAGTAACTTTTGTATTAATATATAACAGCATCAGAATATAGATAAATTCAGTCCTATAAGTCATAATATGAGTAACTTTTGTATTAATATATAACAGCATCAGAATATTGATAAATTCAGTCCTATAAGTCATAATATGAGTAACTTTTGTATTAATATATAACAGCAGCAGAATATAGATAAATTCAGTCCTATAAGTCATAATATGAGTAACTTTTCTATTAATATATAACAGCAGCAGAATATTGATAGATTAATCCAGTCCTATAATTCATTATATGAGTAACTCTTGTATTAACATATAACAGCAGCAGAATAGAGATAAATTCAGTCCTATAAGTCATAATATGAGTAACTTTTGTATATATATTCTAATTCAATACAGATGAAACATGGTCTTCCGCCCACCGATGTGTCTATTAATATTATAGATTTCATTTTAACACTTTTCACTTCAGCGCTGAGAAACACCTGGCTAACGGAGACCTTGATGAGAGCTGACAAAGACAGATGACTCATCAATATCCAGAGACCAAGATGTCCCGGATGTTCCCCAAGCGGGTGTTTGGCACACTACTATTAGCCTTCATATCCGTGTCTATCTTCCAATTACTTTCAAATGGTACTACACTAAACTTAACATATGCTGTCAATTATGAGGGTAAGTGCTTTCATAAATATTTTTATTATTGAGACAAGGGTTATTAATTTCTGATAATTATATTTGTTAATTGATATTGATATTGACAACTATTCATTGCATAGAAGCATTGCTAATCAAAGGGGATCACTCCGGCTTTTTGCACTCTAGATCCAAACCCTCGGATCAGCTAATAATGGTATGTCAGCCTACTTCGCTAATCGGTTTCCTGGCCGTTTTAATGGGAATATAATGGCATTTGGCTGTCTTAATGGAATTATAATGGCACTTCGTTTGAAGGGACTCGCTCAACTTTGGGCCTAGACTGTTTGGGAGGCCCCTTTGTTCCTCTCTTACATCTTCCTGGTGTAGAGTAACAATATAATGATATTCTGCCTGGCGCTGTGTCTAGTGTGGTTTTAACTAACTAGGTGCATGGCTATATAATGTAACTAAAAATAGGAACTAATAACATCGAAATGATAGTATCTATCAACATATATAATATACATATGGTACACCAGGTGTCTGGTTTATGTTTTCTTGTATGGTGTGCTGTTGCTGTGTGTGTGGTTGTGGTTGTGTGTGGTGTGTTTTGTGGAGCTGAATGTTTAGTGGGTTCTCTTGGCCCAGCGTGTTATAGCCCTAGGTGTTTTTTAGTGCAGACTTGAAGCATCCATAGGGTGTTGATGATTCTCTACAAATATGCAATTGGGGACTTGCATGTCTCACTGTGCATGTCTATTACAGTGTGCATGCTGGGATGGATTCTGTTGAAATCTGACAAACAAGTATTTGGCAACATTTTTACCGAAAATTGCAAGAATATTTCATCAATATCAGAGCTTGTAAAATATATCCATGAAAAGCAAATGCATCATGGGAAATATGAAGTCTTGCGTTATGGAAACATGTATAACACATGGATATTGACATTAGAACATTGATAAATAGTCCATACTGAACATGGGATGTTTTTCATAGGTTTTAGAGTGTACCATTACTCCCATAATTTCATGTGAATCAAGATTCAAAATGGCGGCTATGCAAGTCCCCTATTGGATGTTTTCAATTAACAGTAAGAAAAGTATAGCATGGCGCAGAAAAATTGACAGGAATGTTTCACTCAAAGAGATCAATCTCGCCATTTTCTCCTTATAAACATAGCTAAACAGATATAAATTATCAATTCCCGAACTTGGTACTTCGTAGGAGCACACCTTAAACATTCGGTCCCCCTGCAGTGAAAAAATTAGGAACATAAACCTAACTACCCCTTATTTTATATGTCCGCGGCAAGCGGTCTTTGAACCTCTGACAATAAGTCAAAATAAGAGAAACAACCCGTAATCCTTGAACTGTTAAATTTAGATTAAAAACCGACCCAATAATGATATTATGATTTATAATATTGTCAACCCCTGCTTTCATGTCCAAGTTACATTTTCTCCAATTTGTCTCTCTTCCCTCACTCCCCTTTCTCCATCTATCTTATAATATAAATAGATAGATGGATATATTATATGTGATGTGTTTCAGGAAAATGAGTCATAAGTCGCAAAATTGATATTTTACAAAGTGTTTTTTCACAAGATCACATTATTGGAATGTTCTAATTTTTTTAGGGTTTATCACTTATAGCAATATCAATCGATGTATCTAATTTCATTACAATCTATGTAATATATCCTTTCGTTTTAAAGGTCCTCGTATAGACTACATTTGTGATGAGTTTCCGGAAAATGAGTCCTAAGTCGCAAAAAATGGATTTTGAGATACCATTATATTTGAAAAGAGGGATCATGCTGATACTAATGATAGTAAACAGTCTAATAATCTAATAAGTATTTCCAGATTTTAAGTTTGATATTTTTATTTTTGAAAAGAAAAGTTTGCAATATTTCTGCGGGGCAATAACCAGTAAAGTAACTAAATATACTCCATCTGAGGACCCTTAAAGCGAGAGCATATAATTATTTAATATATTGTCCTGACATTTCATACATCAATTGATGTAACTATAGGTGATAACCTCCCCAAAAATCAAAACATTCCAATAAAGTGATCTTATAAAATAAACACTTTGAAAAATATCATTTTTGCGACTTATGACTCATTTTCCTAAAACGGATCACATTTAGTTAGTTTACTGTTTGTTGAGCCCCAGAATCTTTCTGGATGGACAATCACTAGTAAAGGATGACCTTTGGATGACCTTACAAACGTGGAGTCAAACTATATAGTCTTTAAATGTGGTACTTGTATTTTGTATTTAAAGATTTTTATTCAGACAAAAAGCATTGTGTACAAGTACATTATATCTCAGAATTTGCTGATTTTCTATTATTTCATTGTTTCATAATTTCTCATAATTTTAGTGACGATCTTGTTCACCTAAATAATAATAATAATCTGATATGATTGATATAGACAATGTAAAAACATAAGCACATACGATAGCTGTATAAAAACAAAACACCAGCGCGTAGTTCAATATCATGACAATCAATGAATTTTCTAATTAGTTTAAGTCATTTAAACATTCCAAATAATGTATTGCCACGAGCAGAGATTAATTTTGTACTAACATACATATTCTAAATATTCTAGAAAACCATTGGGTCTGGGATTGCAACTAGGGCTTGTAGTTATACAACTAAGGGCGCTAAACACCCCCAATACACTCCTAGGCAGAAACATACAACTAAGGGCGCTAAACACCCCCAATACACTCCTAGGCAGAAACATACAACTAAGGGCGCTAAACACCCCCAATACACTCCTAGGCAGAAACATACAACTAAGGGCACTAAACACCCCCAATACACTCCTAGGCAGAAACATACAACTAAGGGCGCTAAACACCCCCAATACACTCCTAGGCAGAAATATACAACTAAGGGCGCTAAACACCCCCAATACACTCCTAGGCAGAAACATACAACTAAGGGCGCTAAACACCCCCAATACACTCCTAGGCAGAAACATACAACTAAGGGCGCTAAACACCCCCAATACACTCCTAGGCAGAAACATACAACTAAGGGCACTAAACACCCCCAATACACTCCTAGGCAGAAACATACAACTAAGGGCACTAAACACCCCCAATACACTCCTAGGCAGAAACATACAACTAAGGGCACTAAACACCCCCAATACACTCCTAGGCAGAAACATACAACTAAGGGCACTAAACACCCCCAATACACTCCTAGGCAGAAACATACAACTAAGGGCGCTAAACACCCCCAATACACTCCTAGGCAGAAATATACAACTAAGGGCGCTAAACACCCCCAATACACTCCTAGGCAGAAACATACAACTAAGGGCACTAAACACCCCCAATACACTCCTAGGCAGAAACATACAACTAAGGGCGCTAAACACCCCCAATACACTCCTAGGCAGAAATTTTGTGGGAAAAACATTTGAAAAATATGATTTCTACAAATTTATGCCCTCCACCGCTGATTTTTCAAATCTGCCTCCCTGTCACTCTCTGGTGTCTCCTTCTCCTCTGGAATTTCTGAATGTTTTTTATTTAAATAGAAGAAGAAAAGGCGAAAGGCACAGAAATGCCAATAAACCTGTGTAAAATCCTGACACAGAGTTAGAAGATTTATTATTATAAGTCTCATTCAGACATGCATCTGCCACGCCCCCTACCGACTCAGAGGCTAACTAACTTTCTTCCTGCCATACACTTGTGGGTCACTTCCCAAAGTCCAAAGTACAGGTCGCTGTCCATGTCTAATCATTATCTTACCAACTTAATTTGTTTCCATGATTGTTTTAGATGAGTTACCTTCCTTCAATCTTTTAATTTAAATAGACTTGTTGACTATTTGTCAAACATGGATTGTAAAGGGGGGTCTCCACTGGCTGCAGTAAGCTCTGTGGTAAGCCTTGTGATGCTGCTGTGCTGGTTCTGTAGGTGGAGAGGAATGACGAGGTCCTCCCTACGTCATGGTTCACTGGCCATGTAGGCAGGTCCTCGCCACTCCTCACCATCACACCATCATCACAAGGCTTATCACAGACCTTACCGCACACCTTACTGCAGACCTTACCACACACCTTACCGCAGGCAGTAGAGACCCCCCCTTGAGCCTCCTTTCTGAGACAATAGGGGATTTGCATGTGCCACTGCGCATGCCTGTTACAGTGCGTCCTGGGATGGATTCTGTTGAAATTTGAGATACAAATATTTGGCATCATTCTCATAGAAAATTGCAAGAATATTTTTACCAATATCATAGCTTTTATAAATGATCTATAAAAACCAAATGCATGATGGGAAAGATGGAGGTTTCTGTTAGGGAAACATGTATAACACTTGGATATTGACATTAAAGCATTGATAAATATCCTATGCTAAATATGTCATGTTTTCTATAGATTTTATACTGTACCATTAGTCCCATAATTCCATGTGAATCAAGATACAAAATGGCGGCTATGCAAATCCCCTATTCCGAGCCTCTGACCTCAAGTTATGCTATTAAATAAAATGAATCCAATCATCATGAGTGAAGCATTATAATGTTACAGACACAATGTCGCAGCCCAGTGAGCAGTTGGAAGCAGAAGGGACCAAGGAGCCAGGCCCAGCATGTGAGAGCATCCAGACTAAGAGACAGGCTACTTTAAAGTCTGTCTGTGATAGGAAAGGTAAGTTATCTTACACTAAGTGTTCAGTTAACGGTGGTCTCCACTGGCTACGGTAAGCTCTTCGGTAAGCCTTGTGATAGTGGTGTGATGGTGAGGAGTGGCGAAGACCTGCCTGCATGGCCAGTGAACCATGTAGGCAGGACCTCGTCATTCCTCTCCACCTACAGAACCAGCACAAACCATCGCAAGGCTTACCATAGAGCATACCACAGCCAGTGGAGACCACCCTTTAGTTCAGTTATATGATCAGTTTCATGCTGCATTATAGAAATACATCAGGAATAGGGGACTTGCATGTGCCACTGCGCATGTCTGTTACTGTGCATCATGGGCTGAATTCTGATGAAATCTGACATATAATAATAGCAACATTTTTATCGAAAAATTGCAAGAATGTTTTCACAGTTTGTATACATGATCTATGAAAACCAAATGCATGATGGGAAAGCTGGAGACTTACGTTATTAAAAAAAAAAACTTGCATGTTGACATTAAAGCATTAGTAAATAGTCCATGCTGAACATGGCATGTTTTCTATAGATGTTAGACTGTACCATTAGTCCCATAATTCCATGTGTATCAAGATTCAAAATGGCGGCTATGCAAATCCCCTATTCACCCATCAAGGTGGATCTTACCAATCTGAATGTGGATATTTATAGGAGTCCGGAGAAGTGAGAGCGAGCTAATACGGTGGGCACGGTCATCCCTGAGTATTGTGCTAGAGAAGGAGAAGGCTGTGTACTGTTTCATTGCTAAGGTGGGTGTTATTATGATGATATTATATAGATATAAAGTATTGTGGTGGAGAAGGAGAAAGCTGTGTATTATTTCATAGCTAAGATGGGTGTTATTATGATCAAATCAATATTTGAATTCGAACCAATAATAGTTATAGTGTAGAATCAATAAGGGACCCACCCTCCCCTCCAATCGACTTTCACAATTGATTTTCTCTCAATTCTACAATACATTATAAATACAGGTTAACTAACGAGTTGTTTGAAGGAGCGTGAATATTGCAAGAGTTGTTTAGCAATGAGTGCAATATTCTAAGCAACGGAAACCGACAAGTTAGTTAACAGATTTATTATACATGCTTTCAATCATGAAAATAGAAAAAAATTGAGTCATAAATTTGAATTTTACCGGTAATCTTAGTAAAAGAACAGATTGGTTGCCATGACAACCCCACGTAAATCACTAGTGAAATACGCACTATGCATACATCACTCTAGATACGTCGTTTTCAGAGCAATGCGTGTATAATCAAATTAATTAAAATGAAATTTGAAATCTTTGTACTTTGAAGGTGGGCTGCTCCTCCTGGAAGAATAAGATCCTGGAGGAGAGACATTTCATCGACCCCGCTAACTATACCGGACGTGACCGGCTGGACCACGACCGAGCTGTACAGAAGGTTCTGGGGGACTACGGCATCAAGACCCTCAGCCAGTACAGCAGCAAACAAGCTCTCAATATATTACAAACTTACTATAAATTTATATTTGTCCGGGATCCATTTGAGAGACTGATATCTGGGTACAAGGATAAAATGCTTGATAAAAAGAACTCATATTATCAACATTTTGCAAAAAAAATTCTAGAAAGAAGTTCAAATCCTCACAAAGAATATCCAGATTTTCATGAATTCTTAGATTTTGTGCATAGAGGAGGAGGAGGACATGATGTGCATTGGATGAAATATGTGAATATGTGCAACCCCTGCTTGGTGGGTTATGACTTTATAGGACAGATGGAGACACTGAGGCAGGATACCAAATGTCTTCTGCCTAAGCTAGGAATGGATCCCTGGTTTCCACTTCCAACAATTGCAAGGGAATCTGGTGGCAAGGTGGAGAAATATTATTCAAAAGTGCCAAAGACGATCCTACAGGCTAACTCGAGATATTTAGCAGATGATGTAGCCATATTTGGGTACAGTAATTTAACACAGCGCGGGTTGCTGTAGGTCCTACAGGCTAACTCGAGATATTTAGCAGATGATGTAGCCATATTTGGGTACAGTAATTTAACACAGCGCGGGTTGCTGTAGGTCCTACAGGCTAACTCCAGATATTTAGCAGATGATGTAGCCATGTTTGGGTAATTTAACACAGCGCAGGTTGCTGTGAACTGGATACACTGTATGGCCATGTATATATATATTTATTACATATGCGTTGCCATTGAAATAATGTATTGTAGAGTTGTAAAGGCATTAAGACAGTTTCCTGGAATATCCGGAGTCTTTTCAAGCATTTCGATCAGATAGATTATTTAACTAATAGTACCAAAGTGGACATACTTGAGACCTGGCTGAACTAATCCATACATGATAATATGATTCAGCTACAGGACTTTAATTTATATAGATAACTGATTGGATAGGTCCACTAAGAGGAGGGGTGATGGATTGTGTATGGTCTAAGGAATGATCTAGTTGTTGACTCTGAATTATATAAAAAGCTAAATATCTCAAATAATGACATCGAGGCTCAAGTAATTCAAATTAAAAAAGGGTTCACAAAGAAGTGTAACCCCCTGAATTTATACCGGCCCTCTAGTGGAGGTGCTAAAGCCTTCATTGAATCATTACATAACATTTTATCTAAAATAGACACATCACAGGAACTCTACTTAATGGGGGACTTCAATCTGGATTATCAAACTATAGAAGCCTCAATGTCCACTCTCTCAATGGAATTCAAAAATTTAATAAGCACCTTCTCTCTGACTCAATTTATTAAGCAACCCACAAGATCAACCTTGAGGTCTAGCACAATTATCGACCACCTCTACTCGAACTCACCACATATATCTGTGGCTGGTACTATAAATGTAAATATATCTGATCACTTCCCAATTTTCCCAATGAAAGAAGCCTAGAAACAGGTACAAAACAAAGACTTTCTGGGCCAGGAATACAAGGTTCCTGGACCAGAAAATTCTGAGTGAAATTTTAATAAACCTGGAGTGGGGTGAATTTTATAATAACCCTAATCCAGAGGACTGCTGGGTCTTATTGCTTCAAAAAATAAATTTCCATCTCGATAGGATGTGCCCTCTTAATGAATTTAGAAATGTTTGTACAAAGCCTAAATGGATGACAGACAAACTCCTTACCATTATGAATGAAAGGGACAGATTATATAAAATAGCCAAGAAAAACCACGATCCAGACTTATTAAAACAGGCGAAGATATTGAAAAACCAGGCCAATCGTAAGTGTAAATCTGCGAAGGCAGCCTTTATCAAATCGAATATAGAATTTTTTCATAAGGACTCTAGGAAATACTGGGAGTTCCTTCACCCTATTATAAACCCTAATAAGTCAAAAAAAGTCTGTGACAATAAACATTGAAAAAGATAGTCGGATGTTGGACCCCTCTGACATACTAGACGCCTTCAACGATTACTTTTTAAACGTGGGCCCGGAGCTAGTAAAATCCCCCAAAGCTCAGCTGATCTGATCTCCTGTTGGCTACACTTAAAGACCCCATCTTTACCCACAACTCCTGTTTTTAGGTTTTCTCAAGTCTCTCCAGAAGAGGTGCGCAAAATTACGTCAAATATAGATGCCTCTAAGAAATCTGGGATTGAATTTTTACCTTTGAAAATATCAAAGTCATGCTTATTATCATTATGTAATCAATTCACCCATATCATTAATTTGTCATTGCTGTTGGGGAAAGTCCCATCGTCTTTTAAAATTGCAAGAGTCACCCCAATTTTTAAATCGGGAGAGAAAATGAAATGTAATAACTACAGGCCCATATCCTGTATACTGCTGCCAGCTAAGATTTTAGAAAAGGTTGTACAAGATCAAATTACAAATTATTTTGAAATTAACTCCTTATTCAGCAATACTCAATATGGCTTTTGAGCAGGTTGTTCTATTCAACAGGCTCAGACCGATTTTCTTCTTAATATTTACAGTGATCTAAATAATAAATTGCTGAACAAGACAGTTTTTCTGGACTTTAGTAAATCCTTCGATACTGTGCACCATTGTATTCTTTTAGAAAAGCTGGTGGCCTATGGGATACAGGGTATGGAGCAGCTCTGGTTTTCCAATTATCTGTCTAACAGAAAATAAGTGGTACAGCTGAATGGTCTAAAGTCAGAGGAGGGTATGGTCACCTATATGGAGTACCCCAAGGGACAATACTTGGGCCAGTACTGTTTACCATTTATATCAATGACCTTCACTCAGTAGTTAAACATGCCCATATACAGCGCTATGCAGATGATTCAGTTCTTTTTTATAACAATAAAAAACCTCGACAATTTATATAACAACCTCAGGCAAGACCGCAATAATGTTTACTCCTGATGTGAGGTTAACAAACTATCACTTAATATTACTAAATGTAAAACCATGTCATTTGCACTGAGCTACTGAGCAAAGAAAAAATCCCAATCTTTTGCTAAAAACCATAAATTAGGCCAAAGCATACTAGATCAGGTGCTTGAATACAAATATCTTGGCTTTACCCTTGATGATTTATTAACTTTTAAGTCCCATACAAAAAGTACTCTTAACCAAGTGTCAGCCAAAATTTGTTTACTGTACAGGGCAAGATAATCACTTACAACCAAAGCCAAGCATGACCTGTACAAGATGGCTATACTTCCAAATTTCGACTTTTGTGATTTTATTTACGATTCGGACCCAAAATCTGTGCTGCAAAAGCTGCAATCGCAACAAAATAGAGCACTTAGAATTATATTCAACAAACCCAAATTTGAGAATGTTGATTGGGAGCATAAAACTTTAAATGTTTGGCCCCTGCAGGTTCGCAGGTTCGCAGGGACAAACATCTTTTGGATATATATATCCTTTTATCTCTGGCAAAACACAGAAAATATAGATAACAGAAACGTGTCCATGAGGAGTTACACCAAAGGTAGAAAAGCTTTCAACAGGGGTGTATTTTAAACGTTTTACTTGTGTTTACTACATTGTGTTCTTACATGTGGATTGTGACACCTTATTGTGATATTGTATTGATGAGCTACCCGACTGTGATGATGGTGTGGGTGCCATCCCTGAGCATGTACAGAGAGTAATAAACTCAGCAGCTGGCCAGGTCCAATAGATCCTGTTTTGCTTGTTTTGATTGATATAGATTAGGCTTCATAGTCGCTTAAGTTCTCGGTCGGACATTACAGGTATATATTCTTCTACAGATGTGATTATAGGGACAAAGATGACTGTGAATTATGTTAATGAGACAGGAGCTTTCTCAAACAAAACTTTATGATACATATAGATCACATACCCTTGTAGACTCATTTCATCAAAATGTTTCATCCATTTAAAAAAAATCACCTATATCCTGGATATATCAATGATATTTTTTTAGGCTCCCCTGTTTTTAAATTTTAAAGCTCTTCTAAGGGCTAGGCGATTATTGTGAGACCTCAGATTAGATCGACGAATAAGAGATTATATATGAATGGTAGATATGCGGAAAAGAATATTGCTAAATTGCTGTGTAATGTGAGGTTGAAGAAGATGACTGTACTTTGAAAGTTAGATGTAATGTATTTTTGATAACTTGTTCTCAGTATGTAGAGATTAAAAATTTGTAAGGCAACACAGGAATATATCCACAACGTGAGTATGCGTATTTGATAATATTGTATTGTAAATGTGTGGCCATATTTGTAATAAAAAATTTTTTATCTTTTCTGACAACAGTGTTAATGAATACTGACATAATTATTTACTTAAATTTCAAAGTGATTGTGGCGACTCTGAACACAAGTAGACACAGCTATTAGTTTATGAAGGAGGTTTTATTCTTTCAGGGATCATCAACGTTTCGGTCACATTAGACCTTCATATTTACTTAAATGATGGTTTCAAAAGTTATGAGAATTTATGATTATATATAGTAGCAGAGACACAAATCATATCATAAATTGACTGTGTGTAATTAACTATACTCATAAGTAAATCTTTTGAATAATATCCCATTTGCTTTCTTTGTGTGTACTGATAGGCTGATCATAGACTAATCATTGTGCCCAATCCTGCCATTCATTTACCATTGCGCCACTTATCACACCAGATGGCGCCACCTATAACACTAGATGGCAGCATGACCCAGCCCCTCATTATTACTAATTCCTTTATATTGAAAACACTAGTAAAGCAATTATATGATATTTATGCACTATAATATATGAATCATCCTGTAGTTAAGAACATTTTGGAGATCATTGTTGTATGTTCTAATTGTGTATTTCATGTATGTGATATTTTAGAGAGGGTGTAATAATAATACCCCTCCATCATGCACATCCATATTGTATAGTACCCTAAGTGCAAGCTGAGAGCTGGAAAGGTCTGTGAACAGGCGGGGCCAGTGCCAATGATGAATGATGAATATAAGGATGCAACCTATGCTGTTGTACCTTTAAATGTTATCTGGGCTATAGATGTTCAATCTAAAGTTGCCTTCACTTTGCTACTCTCACTGTACATGTCTGGCAAACAGCACTTCATGAGAATGGTAGAGGAGTAAATTTATAATACAAAATGTTTATAATAACAATTATCACACAGCCATGCCCGCACCAGCCATGCTAAAAATATCCTGCCAAATTGTGCAGCCCCTTCACATCGAGCTGCAGTTAAACTGCAGCCTAAATGCAGCCGGGATGTGCAGCCCTTGTACATCCAAGCCAACTGCAGGAAAAGTGCAGTCAGATGTGCAGAGCTGGCTTACACATCCTGCACTTTTCCCTGAATCCGGATGTGGTCTGTGCATGGCTGTGCAAGGGCTGCACATCCTAAGTGCATCCGTGCAACCTGGGAATAAGGGTGGAGAGAAACTTACTGGGAAGGCTGCAGCTGATGAGTTTAATGACTACTTTGTAAATGTTGGGCCCGACCTTACCTTACGTCTTCTTTGTCTGCAGAAAAGGTGGTTGAGGACGATAGAAACCTATAACCGATATCTCTGTCAAACTATCCCTCAAAAAATAGGTAACCACAAAGCCTCAGATATCAACCTATAATGCCTACTAAAATACTAAAGTTGTGTATGTTGGCGCTTAGTAAGCAATTTGCTTATCTTTACAACTTAAGGAATCTCCCACATATTGACTATGACGACATATGTGATGTGTTTCAGGAAAATGAGTCATAAGTCGCCAAATTGATATTTTACAAAGTGTTTTTTGCACAAGATCACATTATTGGAATGTTCTAATTTCTGCGGGTTTTATCACTTATTACTATACCAATTGATGTGTCAAATTTCAGGACAATCTATATAATATATTCTTTCGTTTTCAAGGTCCTCATATGGACTACATTTAGTTACTTTACTGTTTATTGACCCCCAGAAATATGGGAAAGGTTTTTTTTCAAAAACGAAAATATGAAACTTAAAATCTGGAAATACTGTTTACTATCATTGGAATCGGCTTGATTTCATCTTTTCAAATATAATGATATCTCAAAATCTATTTTTTGCGACTTATGACTCATTTTCCTGAAACACATCACATATATTATCAATCTGCCCCCCAAAGACCTACCTGTAACTGAGGCGGTGTCGCCTTTGCTGGCCTCTGATGCAACTTCCTCCAATACAAACATCCGCTTCCGCCGCGTCATCACTGTCTCCACCACATCCTCCACCTGGTGGAGAAACACACAATCACTACATGACCCAGGTCACCAGCTATACAGGGGTCAGATTTTCAGAAAATGTACAATTCAACTTCGCCAATTTTCTGAAATAACCCAAATTTTAAACGAAAATCAAGATCAAATTACAGTCCAACCTAACTAAATATATTGCTAGAATCAATGCAATGCCGAATATACTCGAATTTACCTAGTATTGACCAAATTGCAGCCTAATTTAGCAGAATTTACTAAATGTGTACTGCTGCCAATTGTACATTTTCTGAAAATCTCACCCACATGTAGTTACTGCCATGCCCCATAGGTGGCGGCTCAGAGCCTTCAGCAGAAGAAACTATTTGTGATGTGTCGCAGGGAAATGAGTCACAAGTCGCTTCACATTTTGGGATAACATTATATTTGAAAAGATGAGATCAAGTGGATTCCAATGATAGTAAACATTAAGGACATACATAGGACTAAGAAGTGTTTCTATATTTTATGTTGGATTTATGATCGAAAATAAATTTGAATATTTCTGGGTGGGCAATTACCAGTAAAGTAATAAAATTTACTCCATATAATGACCTTCAAAACGCAAGGACATATTTATTGTGAATAAATCACTTTGAAAAATATCAGTTTTACGACTTGTGACTCGTTTTCCTGCAAAACATCACATTTGGGTCAGATTTTCAAAAAATGTACAATTCAACTTCGCCAATCCTCTCAAATAACCCACATTTTAGACGGAAATAAAGTTCAAAATCCAGTTCAACCTAACCTAACGCATTGCTAGAATCAATACAATGCCGAATATACTCAGAGTTACCTAGTATTGGCCAAATTGCAGCTTAATTTAGCAGAATTTACTGAATGTATACAGCTGCCAATTGTGCATTTTCTGAAAATCTGACCCATTTATGTATATATTTCTATAGCTTTCTAAGCTGTTCAAGACATTCCCCAACCCTCCACCACAGTCTGAGGGCAGCACTGCATGTAAGGATAACTTACTCTCTCTATATATGTATTCCTCTAATAATTACTCTAATTCATCTAATGAATTTATAGTTCAGATATTCCATAAAAAATTTTACTTTATTTTAGTATTATATTATATTAAATAGAAAGGAAGAGTTTCCCAAATAGACAATAACCCCGAGATTCATTTTGTAGTTGTTTTATTGACGACATCTACCTTCAGCAGGGGAAATGTGATTATTTGTCGAAACAATCGTTTACTAAGTCTAATTTAGAGTAACATCACATTACTCATTAATTAGTGACGTATTATATATTATTTTATTCTAATTTCCTGTATCTTGCACCTGATATTCTAAAACAGAAATGGTCGAGCTCACGATAGTGGTGTTCTTTTATATTCAGGTAGGACGTATATTCTACAAAGAGTTAAATCTCATATGTTATGTGTTTCAGGAAAATTAGTCATAAGTCGCAAAATTGATATTTTTCAAAGTGTTTTTTTCACAGGATCACATTATCAGAATGTTCTGATTCTTGGAGTATTTATCACTTATAGCTATATCAATCGATGTATTAAATTTCAGGCCAATCTATGTAATATATCTTTTAGTTCTAAAGGTCCTCATGTGGACTACATTTAGTTACTTTACTGTAAACTTTACTGGAAACTTTTTTTTGAAAACGAAAATATCAAACTTAAAATCTAGAAATACTTATCAGATTATTAGACTGTTTACTATCATTGGAATCGGCTTGATCTCATCTTTTCAAATATAATGGTATCTCAATATCTATTTTTTGCGACTCATATGACTTATGACTCATTTTCCTGAAACACATCACATATGTGATGTATTACAGAGAAATGACTCACAAGTCGCAAAAATTGGATTTTGAGACATTATCATATTTGAAAAGATGAGATCAAGCCAATCATCAGAATCATATAAAACACATGACTATTTACATAAGATCATTGTTAAATATTCAATGCTGAACATAACATGCTTTCTATACCTTTTACACTGACACACAACTCCCATAACTCCATGCGAATCAAGATTCAAGATGGCGGGCCTGCAAATCCCTTATTAAGATTTCAACATAGAATACGTGAACCACTCGTTTAAAATAAGAAGAATAAATAGATTGAAATTCACCTGTTTTGGTTGCTGTCCGTTCTCCATAATAATAATTCTCCTTTCTTCCTCCAAAACTTTCCTAAATCTCTAAATCTGAGAATCACAAGTGGTATAGTTTCTCAGCGCGTCCAAAGTTCAGCCTGTCTTCAGTATATCCACCAAGGTTCTACCTGAGCCTACTGTGTGTGCACAGAGTCGTTGATAAGTCTTATGGGTGAAGTTGCCAGAAAATGTACAATTCACCTTCACCAATCCTCTCAAATAACCCTAAGTTCAAAGCACAGTTCAACCTAACCAAACAGATTGCTAGAATCAATGCAATGCTGAATATACTTGAATATTTTCCTAGTATTGGCCAAATTGTAGCAGAATTTACTAAATATGTACAGCTGCCAATTGTACATTTTCTGTAAATCTGACCCTTATAATATATCTATGTCTGTAGAATGCAGCTAGACAGTGCGCACAGATTCACTTAGTGAATGTTCCAGTCAGTGTCAACAGCTTCTTGGCATAGGATACAATGTACATTGTATATATTGTCACTTTTATTCTATTTGATCTCTTCATGAGAATGACAGAAAATGAAAGAAATCACTTCCACGATATAAACTGCAAATGTCTGTTTACCATCCAGGTATGAAAATTTGGGTTACTTTAGGGAAGATTCCTTGGCTTGGACTCTCAAGTGTCAATCCTGTGATGCTGAAAAAGGAGAAATCCAAGAGGGGAACTTTCCAGTTGTGCAAGTATCCATATATATGATTTATATATTAGTAATATATGTTTATATGGAATCGCCAGCGGGAGACCTTATTCAAACCAAGCTTATTGCCAGGGGCGACACCAGCCAAGCTTCAAAGCTGACCACTCAGTGGACAAGAGTAGTTGTGATTCTTCCTCGGATTTTGTGTTTCTTCTATATATAATTATAATGTCTCTAGTAGAAGAGCGTGTCCTGAAGCCTAGAGAGTTGATGCAGTGAAGTGGGATGAGGTATAAGTATAGGGCTGTGAGGCGCTCCTTGAGTAACTCCCTCAGTGTTTGCATGCACAGTGGGTCAGATTTTCAGAAAATATACAATTCGCCTTCACCAATCCTCTCAAATAGCCCACATTTAAGACAAAAATGAGCTTCAAAATGCAGTTTAACATAACAGAACTGATACTTTAGATCAATGCAATACCAAATATACTCAGATATACCCGGTATTCTTCATTTTTCACCCTTATTTAGGAGAATTTCCTAAATGTGTAGAGCTGCCAATTGTGCATTTTCTGTAAATCTGACCCATGTGTCCTGGATCCACTCCATACCTGTACCCCCTGCAGTGTGCACAGGAGGGGGAGGTGGGGGTGGGAGAGGAGGGAGGGGGGAAGGGCGTGGGAGGGGAAGGGTAAGATCCTCCTGTAGCTGGGGGGAACAGATCAGGCCGATTCCAACATGTATCACATTTCAAGATTGTATCAAATGTATCTATGGATATCTGAGGGAGGGGGAGGAGGAGGGGGAGGAGGAGGGGGAGGAGGAGGGGGAGGAGGAGGGGGAGGAGGAGGGGGAGGAGGAGGGGGGGGAGGAGGGGGGAGGAGGAGGGGGAGGAGGAGGGGGAGGAGGAGGGGGAGGAGGAGGGGGAGGAGGAAGGGGAGGAGGAGGAGGAGGAGGAGGGGGAGGAGGAGGAGGGGGAGGGGAGGAAGAGGGAGGGGAGGGGCAGAGGGAGAGGGAGGGGAGGGGACGGGGAGGTAATTAAGGGAGGGGGAGGGGAGGGGACGGGGAGGTAATTAAGGGAGGGGGAGGGGAGAGAGGGGGAAATGATACTTTTGCTCCATTCTTTTCCTACCCATCAATGCCTCTTCAGTGAGGGTTAATAAAGAATACCAACAGGACGAACGACTCTCTCTTCATTTCTACATTACTCTCTATATCGATACCTCACAATATTTACTTTTGGTTGACATGGCCATGCAGCTCTGTTATAATTAAGTATTTCCGGCCCACCCCCCACCCCCCAGACACACCAGTCACCAGAGGCCTACCCCCTCCTCCCCAGACAACCTTAAGTTATAAACCAACTAATCAACGTCAAAATGCTTTTATTGTTTTTCAAAATTTAGAGTGATTTTAACTCAGCATAGCATGGACAGATGTTGATTGTCAGTTTGTTATTATCCGTGACTCAATTTCTACCTGGCAATGGTTACTGCTAACATCCGTTAAAAGTTTGCTGTGTCAATGAAAACCTCTTCTCTCCATTTCTATGGATTATCACAGAAGAAAGTAAAAAATAAACGATCTGTGTATGGTGCAACACACACACTACCTCCCAAGCACTCTACATGTATGTTTTGTTTCTGTTTTACTTGATCGACCTTCACCTTGTAAAACGTACACTGAGATAAGCAGACGACAATGATCGATGCTTAGCAACCATAATGGCGGGAAACTGGCCATCTGTTGGAGACGTCTGATCACGTGCAAACACTCAGGTGTGATTGGAGATACGTCAGCAGCCACAACTCAAGCAGAGATACATTGTATTATATGGGTCAGATTTTCAGAAAATGTACAATTGGCAGCTGTACACATTTATCAAATTCTGCAAAATAAGGCTGCAATTTGGTCAATACTTGTTAAATTTGAGTATATTCGGCATTGCATTGGTTCTAGCAATCTGTTTGGTTAGGTTGTACTGTATTTTGAACTTTATTTTCGTCTGAAATTTGGGTTATTTGAGAAGATTGGCGAAGTTGAATTGTACATTTTCTGAAAATCTGACCCATATACACATGTATACTGGAGACCTTACATAAGTAACTGTAACATTAAATATATGTGATGTGCTTCAGGAAAATGAGTCATAAGTAAAAAAAAAATGATTTTGAGATATCATCATATTTGAAAAGATGAGATCAAGTAGTTATCACTTTATTAACAACTATATGACGAATAAATGGGTCAGATTTTCTGACAATGTACAATTGGCAGCTGTACACATTCAGTACATTCTGCAAAATAAGGCTGCAATTTGGTCAATACTTGTTAAATTTGAGTATATTCGGCATTGCATTGGTTCTAGCAATCTGTTTGGTTAGGTTGTACTGTATTTTGAACTTTATTTTCGTCTGAAATTTGGGTTATTTGAGAAGATTGGCGAAGTTGAATTGTACATTTTCTGAAAATCTGACCCATATACACATGTATACTGGAGACCTTACATAAGTAACTGTAACATTAAATATATGTGATGTGCTTCAGGAAAATGAGTCATAAGTAAAAAAAAAATGATTTTGAGATATCATCATATTTGAAAAGATGAGATCAAGTAGTTATCACTTTATTAACAACTATATGACGAATAAATGGGTCAGATTTTCTGACAATGTACAATTGGCAGCTGTACACATTCAGTACATTCTGCTAAATTAGGCTGCAATTTGGCCAATACTAGGTAAATTCGAGTATATGCGGCATTGCATTGATTCTAGCAATCTGTTTGGTTAGGTTGAACTGTATTTTGAACTGTATTTTCGTGGGTTATTTGAGAAGATTGGCGAAGTTGAATTGTACATTTTTCTGAAAATCTGACCCATATAGATCTTGAGTAAATTGTACGTCAGCGATTTGCTAATAAGGACGCTTTAAAACTGTAGGTGTGTTTCCGATCTACCTAGCTGCTGTAAACTAGGTAGGGGTGGTTTTCTTGTGTTTGTTTAATTGTCTTTTAGGAAGCCACCTTGCAGGAGGAACTCAAAAGAATGTCTATTTCATAACAATAGTTGTTTTAAACAAGAGAAATATACCCTTTAACGGTTCCTGGTTAGGAAAATTTGTTTTCCTGCTTTTAATAGCTTTTTAGGTCAAGAAATCACAAATAATAGAATAATAGGTATGGCCATTTTTCTTAGAAGGGCTGGTTTTTCTAGGTGTGTGTTGGGGGGGGGGGGGGTACATCAGAAACATACCTAATTTTGGGGGGAAGGGCCTAGCATGTATGTGTTATGCGCAATACCATAAGATAAAATGTTTCAAACATATTATTATTACTCAACTAATATTACCTTGGTCTTAAATATGGGTCTTTTAGTTCCTGTGACTAATCATACATTTGATTTATGTGGGTCAGATTTTCAGAAAATGCACAATCAACAGTTCTACACATCTATCGAATTCTGCTAAATTAGAGAGAAAAATGATAATTACTGAGTATATCTGAGCGTATTTTGTATCGTATTCATTCAATAAATCTGACTAGTCATGTTAAACTATATTTTGAACCTAATTTTTATCTTAATTTTGGGTTAATTTAGAAGATTGGTGAAGGTGAATTGTACATTTTTTGGCGATTTCACCCATGTGTATAGTAGTTACCTTAAGTAAACTCTAAAACCTTTCAAGAGGAAGGTGTGTGTGTGGGGAGGGGGGGCGGGGTAAATATGGGGGGGCGGGGTAAATATTGACCTCACCCACAGCTCAACTCACAGGCGCAACCCTCACCCCCACCCCCACCTAACCCTCCTTCCCAAGGGTCAGATTTTTAGAAAATGCACAATCTACAGTTCTACACATCTCTCAAACTATGAGACAGAGAAAACTGATACATACTGGGTATATCTCAATGTATTCTGTATTGTATTCATTCAATAAATCTGTCTGGTTGTGTTGAACTGTATTTCGAACCTGACTTTCGTCTTAAATTTGGGTTATTTGAGAGGATTGGAGAAGGACAAATGTACATTTTCTGAAGACTTGACCCTCAAGATGATCTCCTGTAGTTTCAGGAGTGCGAGCTAGCGGGAGGCGAGAGGGGGAGACACCAGCAGACATACCTACCTGTACCCCCCCCCCCCCCCCACCCACCCACCCAACTCTCACCTGGTGGGAACCACGCTTCCTCCTGTACATCCTCCAGTACATCCCCTCATTACCTGCCACTAATGCACACATAATTACCTGTACTTCCTGGCTACAATATGTTTACGGGTCAGATTTTGAGAAAATGTATAATTCGACGAAAATAAAGTTCAAAATACTGTTCAACCTAACCAAACAGATTGCTAGAATCAATGTTATGCTGAATATACTCGAATTTACCTAGTATTGACCAAATTGCAGCCTAATTTAGCAGAATTTATTAAATGTGTACAGCTGCCAATTGTACATTTTCTGAAAATCTGACCCATACACGCTATGGTGGGGACGTCACACAGCTACACACTCTATTGTTGTATACACCGTGACATACAATTCGCCTTCACCAATCCTCTCAAATAATCCACATTGAAAACAAAAATAAGGTTCAAAATGCAGTCCAACCCGGAGTCCAACATCACCAAACAGATTCTATGAATCAAGGCAATATCAAATATACTCAGATATTCCCGGTATTCATCATTCTTCAGCCTAATTTAACAAAATTTAATAAATGTGTAGAGCTGCCAATTGTACATTTTCTGACGATCTGACCCATTTACTAAAAAATCCTATAATGAGTGGGGGGTTCAGCCCAAGAACGGAGGGGACAGGTGTGGGTGTTGAGTTTTTGGTTTGAGTTTATTGAGGACCGACGTTTCGGGCTAACATTTGCCCTTTATCAAGGATCAATCAAGGATTTACTAAAAATGTAGATCTGCCGATTGTACATTTTTGAAGATCTGACCCACATACACAGAGAGTATAAATATAGGCAAGCTTGTCAATGTTGAAAACTGTATCAAAGTAAAGAACAAGAATTCAGGATATGGGGGAAGACAGGGTAACTCCTATCCACTACTACTAGTGAACTATGACTCGTACTACTTAACACTGGCATATGCCATATGTGATGTGTTTCAGGAAAATAATTCATAAGTCGCAAAAAATAGATTTTGAGATACCCTTATATTTGAAAAGATGAGATCAAGCCGATTCCAATGATAGTAAACAGTCTAATTATGTTATAAGTATTTCTAGATTTTAAGTTTGATATTTTCGTTTTTGAAAAAAAAAGTTTCCTTTAAAACTAAAGGATATATTATATATATTGTTCTGAAATTTGGTACATCGATTGATATAGCCATAGGTGATAAACCCTCCAAAAATTAGAACATTCCAATTATGCGATCTTGTGAAAAAACACTTTTTCAATTTTCAATTTCAATTTTGGGACTTATGACTCATTTTTCCTGAAACACATTACATATGTTTAACTTCCTGAATAAAAATCTGTCAAAAATCTGAGAGAAAATAATAAACTTGTTGTTGATTTTATTAAAACTCTAGCTTTCGGGGTCTTCTTCATGAGTATATTGAAACTACGGTATATGGGTCAGATTTTCAGAAAATGTACAATTGGCAGCTCTACACATTTAGGAAATTCTCCTAAATTAGGCTGAAAAATAAAGAATACCGGGTATATCTGAGTATATTTGGTATCACATTGATTTAAAGTATCAGTTCTGTTATGTTAAACTGCATTTTGAAGCTGATTTGTGTCTTAAATGTGGGTTATTTGAGAGGATTGGTGAAGGCGAATTGTACACTTTCTGAAAATCTGACCCACATATTCTGTCTATAAACATACAGAAATGGGCTGTCACTTCTACATGTAGTTCTTCCAGCAGCTCCAGTAATGGAGTCCGGGGAACAATAACGTAATGAACGAATTAATATACAATTAATAAAATAAATAATAAAGAAATATATTCAAGGCATTGAAGGGCAGTTGGCCCATGCTGAGGGGAGCAACTATGGCAAAGCACAAGCTCACTCTGAAATCATCCTAATAGACAGATTTGAATTTCAAGGTCAAGTAGCCTATAACCTCAACGGTATCATAAATAAACGACTCGTGAATGAACTCAGAATTTGTCTTCTGTTTAATGAATAATTCCCATCGAGAAATCCAACTTTAGGTTTTCCTCGTCACTCAACTACCGTACGCATTTATACTAAACATCGAAATACAATTTGCTCTGTATCAATATAACAGCAGTACAGGGGGAGCCACTGAGGTGTAGTTGTAGCCGGTGTTGCCCTCTAGTGTTGTACCGTTCAACTAGTCATCCAATAGCTCGATGTATGGCGCAGCCAGACTTATATATTATAAGGGTGAGATTTTTAGGAAATGTGCAATTGGCAGCTGTACACATTTAGTAAATTTTGCTAAATTAGGCTGCAATTTGGTCAATACTAGGTAAATTCGAGTATATTCGGCATCGCAATAATTCTAGCAATCTGTTTGGTTAGGTTGAACTGTATTTTGAACTTTATTTCCGTCTAAAATTTGGGTTATTTGAGAAGATTGGCGAAGTTAAATTGTACATTTTCTGAGAATCTGACCCATATCCAAACAAACTACGCGGTATATAGTATATGTAAGTACTTATTTATTATATCGTATATACGTGGTTATATATCATATACAAATACTTATTATATACAAGAAAGTAGCCTGTGTTAGATTAGTTTATTAGCTTAATTGGATTTCAGTTGGAAGTTGATTATGTTATTCCACGCCTCCTGGCACAAGGATGCGATACCCGGAATTATAATATTATGGTCAAACGTTTCAATATAAAAACCATTACAAGCTTTTACTAACTTATAACGATTATCAAAACATTAATCCGAGCATAATCATGATTACCTGCTCAAATTCTAAACAAGCTTTGAATTTTATTTTAAACGATCTCTGAAACATAAGACGAAATTTCACTTTATATATATATGTTTATTTAACAAATGATGTGAAATATACAAATAGATCAAAGAAACACTTTTGTAGAATTTTCGATATTTGGGTATGTTTAATGCAAATGTCCACACATTGCCTCATCGCTGTATAAGTTGTGGTGACCTTGACCCTAGGCCAGGGTCAACTGAGGTTTTCCAAGCATATAACAATAGATGTCTGGTTTAACTGTCTCCCGCATCTGTCTCTGGAAAGCTCACCGGGCCATCCTCTGAATTACCAAATAATATCATAAATTTCCATTTTTTAATGTTCTTCCCCTCTGAGGCATGGAGGAAAAAATATAATTTTTGTTTTCTTCCTCTAGTAAAGTAGAAAACAATTTCTCAGCAGTTGTACAGGTTATGGGTCAGATTTTCAGAAAATGTACAATTCGCCTTCACCAATCCTCTCAAATAACCCAGATAGAAGACAAAAATTAGCTTCAAAATGCAGTTTAACATAACAGAACTGAAACTTTAAATCAATGGGACACCAAATATACTCAGATATATCTGGTATTCTTAATTTTTCAACCTAATTTAGCAGAATTTACTAAATGTGTACAGCTGCCAATTGTACATTTTCTGAAAATCTGACCCTTATGTGTCTCTCATTTTGTCTACATATAATAGGCAACAACAAAAATTAGGTGTGTTACCGATTTACTGCCCCCGCCCCAACCCCCACCCAACCACCTACCCAACCCCCACCCAACCACCACCCAACCCCCACCCAACCACCTACCCTCCCTACCTAGAAAAGCTAAGCCACACCTAGTATTTATACCTTCACTAATTTGTAAAAATTGACTTTTTGAAAAAAAAGCTAATAACGGCAGGAAAACAAGTCTTCCTAACCAAAAAACTTTTAAAATGTACTTATGTTTAAAACATTATGTTTAAAACATTATGTAATCTACAATTCTGAAATAGACAGAAATGGATTTTCCTTTCAGTTCCTGGAAAGTGTTTCCCTAAGAAAATTTTTAAAAAAAAGCAATTCCCCACCCCCATCCACCTCCTACCTAGTTCTCAGCTAGATAGTCGGAAACACACCTAATTCTTTTTTTGTTCATATCTTAAAGTTTTGTTAAAAGAAATCTGCGCTATCCTGAGAATTAATGTAGCTTCCTATTGTACAGATCTATACATTAAATATCGCCATCTTAGACGTATTATCAACTCACAGCAGCATAGCTACATATCTATACACCCTGGTGCTATTCACCTCAATAAACGTATTCACAATGTAGACTATGTAATTAAGCTTATGTAAAGTTGAACAAGAAAGGTTTATACATAAGTCATTGGAAGATGAACTAGCAAAAGTACATACATTCTGCTTAACAATGAAACTTTAATCATGAAGAGACTGATATGTATCTATATTGATATGTCCTTGTATCTGTGTTATACGTGTCCAATGTCATAAAATATTTCAAATATAAGGCGACGCAACATATGAAACCCATGGCAGACAACAACAATGGCAGGGTTTTTTTCTTTGAAATACATGTCAAATTATTTGAGGCCTTAATGACATAAATAGAGCCACCGCTTTATGCACCAATCAGATTTCAGCATGCATTCACTGCCTTCTAGTATTACAAGATTACTCCAGATGGCGCCTCATGTACTCCAGCATCCCCCCTCAGTGTACCCCATGTACCCCAGCATCCCCCCTCAGTGTACCCCCAGCATCCCCCCTCAGTGTACCCCATGTACCCCAGCATCCCCCCTCAGTGTACCCCATGTACCCCAGCATCCCCCCTCAGTGTACCCCATGTACCCCAGCATCCCCCCTCAGTGTACCCCAGCATCCCCCCTCAGTGTACCCCAGCATCCCCCCTCAGTGTACCCCATGTACCACAGCATCCCCCCTCAGTGTACCCCATGTACCACAGCATCCCCCCTCAGTGTACCCCATGTACCCCAGCATCCCCCCTCAGTGTACCCCATGTACCACAGCATCCCCCCTCAGTGTACCCCATGTACCACAGCATCCCCCCTCAGTGTACCCCATGTACCCCAGCATCCCCCCTCAGTGTACCCCATGTACCACAGCATCCCCCCTCAGTGTACCCCATGTACCACAGCATCCCCCCTCAGTGTACCACAGCATCCCCCCTCAGTGTACTACAGCATCCCCCCTCAGTGTACCCCAGCATCCCCCCTCAGTGTACCCCATGTACCCAGCATCCCCCCTCAGTGTACCTCATGTACCCCAGCATCCCCCCTCAGTGTACCCCAGCATCCCCCCTCAGTGTACCCCATGTACCACAGCATCCCCCCTCAGTGTACCCCATGTACCCCAGCATCCCCCCTCAGTGTACCCCATGTACCACAGCATCCCCCCTCAGTGTACCCCATGTACCCCAGCATCCCCCCTCAGTGTACCCCAGCATCCCCCCTCAGTGTACCTCATGTACCTAAGTGTACCGTTTCTCTGCGCGCACCAGGTGCAGGTCATCCTGATCCTCCTCCTCATAGAAGCAGCAGCAGCAGAGTGTGAGGCAGGCAGATGTCCTCAGGTCTGGCAGTAGCATGATCCACAGCACGGCCTGCACCCACTCAAAGCTGATGAACACCCAGATAGCCGCCAGCCTCGACTCCTCCCCAGTCACCCACTCCTCTATCTCCTGGAAGCTCACAATGAGGAAGGGCAGCAGCAGCACGATGTAAGCCAGGGTGACGAATGAGATTGGGGCTACCGCACGGCAGATGTTCTCCCGCATGTCGTCCGTCTCAAAATCAAACTCATCCATGTGGTTGATGCAGCAGTGCTTGCGGTGGCACAGCACCACCATCAGCACCAGCATGGCCGCCACCAGCAGGAATATAGGCACTGCGTAGTACAGCGACACCACAAACTTCTCCTGAGTGTCAAAGTATTCAAACCCAAAGCGGATGACACAGTGGCTGTGGTCTGGGCCCTGCACCAGGTACTGCTGCTGGATGGTGCCTCGGTACGGCAGGAAGCTACACAGGGCAAACACCAGAGATAGTAACCATGGTAACCAAATCATAGCCAGGACAACAGCACCGGAGATCTTCCTGACGTAGATGATGGGATCGTAGATGTAGATGATCCTATCTATGATGATCATAGTGAGAGAGACAGGGATCATGAAGTGCACAACTCTGAGCAGCAGCGTGTAGATGACACAATACTCAAACACCAGCGCCCGCTGTGCCAGCTCCTGGTGGATGGTGGCTGGCGTCACGAAGGCACATGCCACAAAACAAGTGAACACAGCGTTAGACACAAGCCAGAGGAAGTAGTTGTGGCGCAACTCCTTCTTGGTCCATATGAGCAACACCACGATGAGGGACATGAGCAGCCCAAAGGCATCCAGGAGACTCACTATCACTACACTGGCCTTCACACCAGGGGGAGACTCTGCTGCTACAGTGCTGACATCTGGTGCTAATGTGGTGAGGTTAGCAATTGCTGCTGAGGCGTTGGTAGCCATTGTGGTGGTGGTTCTGCAAGATAGAACAGATGCATTAATGAGGGCAAGATAGAATAGATGCATTAATGAAGGCAAGATAGAACAGATGCATTAATGAGGGCAAGATAGAACAGATACATTAATGAGGGCAAGATAGAATAGATGCATTAATGAGGGCAAGATAGAACAGATGCATTAATGAGGGCAAGATAGAACATTAATATGGATCTGGAGCAACAGGAAATGTTAAATCACAGTTGATATATAGCATATTTAATGTTGGTTTACGATATAATAAGTCACTTTAGCATTGGAACATTAGCATGACAGGCTAGATAGATAAGATGAGTGTTTATTTTAGATTTTAGATTTAGATTGAGAAACTTTTAGTCAATCAGCGATTGCAATAAGAAGAGATTCTCCAGCTAGCGGGAGGTCTCCCGTCCTTCTTTTGCAGAATTTACATTGTATTTTTAAGGATGGGAACAATGTCACTTTCGTTAATGACTGAAAGTGATGATTCTCATCCAGCGATCAGTTGAAATAATATAAAAGTAATTGAACATGGCGTATGATTGTGTTTTACATCATTTCATCTCCGATCTATCTCAGTCTTTAATCAATAAAATTCTCATCTGGCCAGATGATGGTGGTGCTGTGCCACCACTATCTTATAATAGTTGTATTCTATTTTTTTTTTAAACTTCTATTTATACTGGGTTAGCGAAATCCCAGATCAGGGTTTTTCACAGGCCCCAGGTGTACAAACATTTAAGCAGGCAGTATACAAGTTATGTTATATAATGATGAGATATTTAAGGAGAAAAGATTTACAGATTTACAGTATATATGGTTAATAGAGGAATCACTTTGCCACTGTCTCGGAGTGTTAGCGTCCTTCATGAAACAATATTCAAAGTCAGTTAAAGCTGCTTTCCCTGATGACGCAATTGTTGATTTCACCCGTTTTTCTTGTAATTACCTTCAAATTAGTTATCAAAACTCACAATCAGGGGTCTGTCACATAATGACAAGTTTGCTAAAGCTGTAAATTCAAGGATTTATTAGATTATCCTGCAGCCGATTTCAAACTTGTTTGGCCGTTTTGCTTTTCATGGTGGCAGTAGGTGGCAGCACTGAGTGGACACTCTTGTATTTTGTACAATAGAGTATATAGAGCCCCAGCCACCACTCAGTGCTGCCATCTGCCAAATATGATCTTTTCATTTCTCAACCGTGTACACCTTTAGAAATTCGAGCATAGATCTTCAATTTTTTAGTCTTCAATATTAGAAAATCGACCCAAGTTCTTGAGGCAAGTGTAGGCAGTGTATCAGGGCTTCAAATAAACAGGATTGCAGTAAACTTGAGAATTTTAGCTGGGAGGGCAGCTTTAAGCAAGATTTACAGATTTACAATATATATGGTTAATAGAGGAATCACTTTGCCACTGTCTCGGAGTGTTAGCGTCCTTCATGAAACAACAATCAAAGTCATTATGTATGAGAAAACGATGAGCTGAGATGACGCTTTGCCACTGACTCGGAGTGTTAGCGTCCTTCATGAAACAACAATCAAAGTCATTATGTATGAGGAAACGATGAGCTGAGATGCCACTTTGCCACTGACTCGGAGTGTTAGTGCTCTCTGAGTTCTCAATACTATTTACACTATGAACAATGTTAAGTTAAATCAATTACAGTATGTGAGTATCATAATATATATGATATGATAAGACCTGCCGTACATTCTATAACAATAGTATCTCTCAATCATTAACATCAATTACAGAGTGGTACATTTTTATCAGGGGTTAAAGGGGAACTCTGGACTGCGTATAATAGCATTTCAGACATTGGAAATACTACAATTTGATCTTCTGTACATTGTACTATGTAATTCAATCATTTATAAGTAATTGGGGAGTGATTTCGTCTTGTTCTAACTGGCTATTATCCGGTATGTTGGCAGGAACAATATTCCCAGAATGCTATGGGAACATGACGTCAGCAGAGCACTAGCACACTTCCGTCTTCTGTTGGCCTAAGGTGTTTGGCCAAACCCTTTTTTTTGATTGATTGATTTTTTGATTGATCTATGAGGCATATGGGTGTTACACCTGAACTTTTGGCAAAGGAAAGACTCCATGGATGTCATTCTTTGCTCAAATTGGTAGCCTTCAACCCCTATTAGAGAGGATTGGAATAAATTCCCTCTTCTTCATTCTCAGTACCACCTTGTTGACTAGCCATGTTGACTGCGCTACACAGCCACACAGCCATGTGTACTACAGGCATGGCATCTGCTCTCTCCATGTGGTCATCATGTATAGGGAGGGGAGGGCTAATTTTAAGTTTGGACTGAGTTTATGTATAGTCAGTAGTATCTGACAGGATAATTAAACAACGGTGATTTCTCTCTGATGTTGATGTGTGCAAGAAGGAATACCATTGGTTCCTGTTAATCAGTTAACACCCTCCTATTTTAGCTTCAATCCTCGGTATTTCCTTTATCACATACAATTAAGAGATCGAATGTCACATGAATTTTATATTGTGTACTAAATCAGTTGAAAGAAATAAAATTGATATAATGATACATCATAACTTCATGCAAAACACCTCATTCACCATTTCCTTATCACTTTAAATCCTTGTTTATATGCATCATACTTGCCTCTTAAAGATGGCTTTAATTATTTACAACAAATTATTGCCCTTCAATTATGACTAAAATAAAGAGTACAAAATCATACCTCATAACCCATCCCACCCACACCCCATATACAACTATTACAAATTTGCATCTCCCCTAACCACACATAATTAATGGTCCTCTCCAAGGGTACACCCAGATTGAGCTCTTTGTGTGAATCATTGTGTCACTTATAATTGGTTGTGTTTGGAACTGCATGTACCCACATAATAACATGTACCCACATAATAACATGTACCCCACATAATAACATGTACCCCACATAATAACATGTACCCCACATAATAACATGTACCCACATAATAACATGTACCCCACATAAAAACATGTACCCCACATAACATGCACCCACATAATAACATGTACCCCACATAATAACATGTACCCCACATAACATGCACCCACATAATAACATGTACCCACATAATAACATGTACCAACATAATAACATGTACCCCACATAATAACATGTACCCCACATAATAATATGTACCCACATAATAGCATGTACCCACATAATAACATGTACCCACATAATAACATGTACCCCACATAATAACATGTACCCCACATAACATGCACCCACATAATAACATGTACCCCACATAATAACATGTACCCCACATAATAACATGTACCCCACATAACATGCACCCACATAATAACATGTACCCCACATGATAACATGTACACCACATGATAACATGTACCCCACATGATAACATGTACCCCACATGATAACATGTACCCCACATAACATGCACCAACATAATAACATGTACCCCACATAATAACATGTACCCACATATTAACATGTACCCACATATTAACATGTACCCCACATGATAACATGTACCCCACATGATAACATGTACCCCACATAATAACATGTACCCCACATATTAACATGTACCCACATAATAACATGTACCCCACATAATAACATGTACCCCACATAATAACATATACCCACATAATAACATGTACCCCACATAATAACATGTACCCACATAACATGCACCCCACATAATAACATGTACCCACATAATAACATGTACCCACATAATAACATGTACCCCACATAATAACATGTACCCACATATTAACATGTACCCACATAATAACATGTACCCACATATTAACATGTACCCACATAATAACATGTACCCCACATAATAACATGTACCCACATAATAACATGTACCCCACATAATAACATGTACCCCACATAATGACATGAACCCCACATAATGACACATACCCCACATAATAACATGCACCAACATAATAACATGTACCCACATAATAACATGTACCCCACATAATAACATGTACCCCACATAATAACATGTACCCGCATAATAACATGTACCCACATAATAACATGTACCCCACATAATAACATGTACCCACATAATAACATGTACCCACATAATAACATGTACCCACATGATAACATGTACCCACATGATAACATGTACCCACATGATAACATGTACCCACATAATAACATGTACCCCACATAATAACATGTACCCCACATAATAACATGTACCCACATAATAACATGTACCCCACATAACATGCACCCACATAATAACATGTACCCCACATAATAACATGTACCCCACATAACATGCACCCACATAATAACATGTACCCCACATAATAACATGTACCCCACATAATAACATGTACCCCACATATAAACAGATATAAGACTTGAGGACAAGTCTAGGGTGTTAGTTATTGAGCCATCCTTGGGAGGCAGGGTTGCAACTCCTTGACCTCTGACCCTGAGTTGGGTGATGGAATGATACACATTCCTCCCCCCCCGCCCCACCCCACCCCCACACACCACACACCCCTATATACACACACCTAGTCACTAAATAACCACCACGCCCAACCCACCATCTATAGGCCTGCGCACTGAAATACAAACACTTATGACAAACCGTTACATATATGATAATAGAGGCAGTAACACAATAGAGTAACTGAATACACAAATGTAAAAGATGTTATGAATAGGTAATATGTGAAATTTCAAAAAATGATTAATTTAAGAATAAAACCACAACCTCTGAGGTCCCTACAAGAGTCCTGAAACACCGCATACAAAAGTGCCCCAAGATTTTGAAGCGGCAACGATAACACCCATTTATAAACCGGGACCATCATCTAGATGGGGGTATAATGTGCCTTGTAATAAAAGAATACGAATGACAAAAACAGAGAGGATCAGAAAATCTTTTATTGTACAAGCTCCAACCCTTTTCAATAAAATTTCACCAGCTGGTAGCTTAAAGAAGATGCCTGCGTTATGGTGGATTGGTATCATGTGCGGGAAAATGAGAATCGAAAAAGTAGTACCTGTGATCAGAGCACATGTATTCATACACGAGTTTGGCTTTGGATAAAAGTAGTTCTATGTTTGAAGCATAATAAAATACAGGTTAACTAACGAGATGGTTGAAGGAGCGTGAATATTGCACGAGTTGTGTAGCAACGGGTCCAATATTCTAAGCGACTGAAACTGCCATGACAACCCCACATAAATCACTAGTTAAATACGCACTACGCATACACTAGATAAGTTGTTTTCTGAGCAATGGGTGTATAATAAACTATAAAATGTTCTTCTTGCTAAACGTAACTATGCATTTAACCTTATCTAACAACGATTAAATCTAACCAAATTAATATGAAATTTTTTTTTTTTTTTTTGAACCACTTTTATTCAGTCTCTCAACAAAACTCTCTCCCGAGGTGAGTGACATCTAGAAAATACAACTCAACCTTTTCCTTGCTCACATGTTATCAAAAATACGCTTCCTACTCTGTATTTCCCTTATTAGGCTACTTATAAAATTACTTATAAAAATGTTCTCTCTCTATGGTTACCTATTAGAAGGTGGCTCTGCGCTAAGAGTGCAGCATTTTTCTACTCACAGTAACTAAGGACATGTAGGTTACACAAACTACAACAATGTATACAAAAATAAAGGGACACTATATCTCATATCGTTAGTGTCTGTTTCAATTATACCTGCAGGCTGGAGAGGTCGGCGAACAATTTCCTCCAGGCCTCCCTGACTTCTCTTGGGGCATTCAGGACTTTGTTTTGGTACAGTACCGTCCTATTCCTCTCCATTAAATCAGCAATTACTATTTTAAACGCTAAGAAGCCTTGGTGAAACAACTTCTGCCTATGAATTATTGCTTTAACCTGGAGGATAATCCAATTTACTATTTTCTCGCTGGTACCATGGTTTTCAATCCCGAAAATGATGTCAACAGGTTTCACCTCAACTATACCTTTATCATATACAAATATTTGGTTACCACTTCTAGTCGCTCGTAGGTGATTCATATCAGATATCATCTTTAAGACCTCCTGCCACATTTCTTTGGTCCTCTTGCAGTGTACAAAAAAATGTTCAATACTATCCGTTGCGTTACAATAGGAGCACTTTTTGCTCTCTACAATATCCATATTACTTAGGACCTCATTGCATGTTACCGTTCTGTGTATGATCCTGTATTGAAGTGTTTGGAGTCTAGTCTCCCTAGTGACCACATATGGGTGTCTAAATATTTTCCTCCATTCAAAGTTTACAATTTCACACTCACTAAGGCCTAGAATATTTCTCCATGCATACAGTTTCTCGATCTTCGGCTTCCTTTTAAGGACAAGAGCATTATACAACGTTTTAGCACTCGCAGATCTTACATTTACCAGACTTCCATTAATCGAAATTATGATGTTATCATTCACCGGTGTTTCCGCTTCCCTACTCAATATATTCCACCATTCTGACGGTATTGCTTTAACAAGATCCCTGCGTAATGAATAAAATGAGTCAATATTGTACTCTGTTTTCAACTCCAGCAAGGACATAAACCGACCTTGGTCATTTGTAATGTCACCAATGACGCTTATTCCCCTACTCTGCCACGTTTCGTAAATGAACATCTTGCCTTTCTCTTTGATTAGCCTATTGTACCATATCCTCTCCTTGCGGATTTGTTCTGCGTTTACAGGGGCTTTACTGTAGTAATATTTATTCCACAGTTCGAAGATTTCACGATAGAAGTGATTCAAACACGTCTTAGGTTTATACCTACTAAGAAAGATACTATCTACACTCCTTCCCATGTCGGCCTCAAGGGCTTTGAAATTATTCGAATTTTGATTTTCCAGGATGATCCGAATCCACTTGATTCTGTTCGCCTTGACCACCTCTTTGATGTTTCTTAGGCAAAGACCACCCTTTTCGATATTTTGGACCAGAAAATCGGTGCTTATCTTATTTTTCGGACTTCTCCAAATAAATTTCGAGATAATCTTCTCAATTTCCTTTTGCTTGGTGACTGGGATGGGGACACATGCTAGCGTGTATTGAAAGATGGGGAGGATAAACACATTTACCACCAACACTCTCCCTTTTAGCGTTAAAGATCTTTTGCCCCATTCACATAGGATGGCCTTTGCTTTTGCAATCAAATCATTCGTATTAATTTCCACTAACATTTTCTCGTTTCTCGGCGACATAAGAGTAACACCTAGAATTCTAAACTGTTTCTCCCATGAGAAGCTCAAGATTTCTCTATTCGTTAATCGAATATCACCCACGTTAAAACCTTTGGTTTTTTTAGGATTAAGTTTGAGGCCTGTGGCCAGATGGAAGTCATGCAAAATTCTTACAACTTTTACCAAGGAGAATTCATCTCTCACAGTCACAGTTAAATCATCGGCAAACTGTATAATTTTAGATTGATGTTCACCCAACATAATACCACTAACATTTTCATCCTTTCTGATGCTTAAGGCCAACATTTCCACCACAATTGTAAACAGAATCGGGGAAATTGGGTCACCCTGTTTAACCCCTCTCCTGATATTGAACCAAGAGGAGGCATGACCATTATTGCAAAAAGCTGCCTGTGAGCTACTCAATAAAGTTTTAATCCAAGATCTAAACTTATTATTTATATCGAAAGACCTCAGTGCCCCGTCCAAGAACCCCCAGCTCACCGAATCGTACGCTTTGGTGAAATCAAATGAAACCACCAGACCTTTTTCTTCATTCTTTTCGAGGATCGATAATATGTCATCTATTTTTCTTATAGCAACTCCAATATTTCTTCCTTTTATAAAGCCAAATTGATCTGCATGAATCATATCGTGCAAATGGAATTCCAACCTCCCTGAGATAGTTTTTGACATAATCTTGTAATCCACGTTCAATAACGTGATAGGTCTCCAGTTTCCCAAAACGGTGAGATCCGAGTCTTTCTTGGGCAGGACACTGATCAGCCCCCTACTTTGGCTGTCTGAAATTCTTCCTCTATCAAAAGAGAACTCGAACATTTCCATAAATATCCCATGAATAGCGTACCAGAAAAAGGAATAAAACTCGGCCGTAAAGCCATCGCATCCTGGCGATTTGTTATTTTTCATTTTTTTTTTAACTATATTGGTGACCTCCTCATACTCAAATGGTCTCGTTAGAATATCATTATCAATCTCATCCAATTTCAAGGGAGAATTCGAGGTAAAATTGTTCTTCAACTCATCATCTATGACAAACTCATCATACAACTCCCTGTAATATCTTTCACCTTCCTTCAGGATTTCTTTCTTCCCTTCAATTAGTTGGCCATTTACACGAAGTTGATTAATTTTTTTCTTTTCCGCTTTATACTTTTCCAGGGCACAGAAGAACTTGGTGGGTTTCTCTCCCTCCGTCGCCCATCTGGCCCTGGATCGTATTAGTGCCCCTTGGGCTTTATCTAGTTCAAATTTTTCTAAATCTTTTAGAGCTATATTTCTCTGCTCTCTATCATCCTTCGTTAGGCTTTTTTTTTCGTCAAAGGTTTTGATCTTACATTTCAGCTCTTTTTGTCGTTCATTCCTAGCCCTGGCCAGGTGACTACTCCTGTTAATAGCCTCCTGTCTAACCTTTAATTTAAACATTTCCCAAACTAATATTGGAGACAGATTTTCTGTATTTGGCTCGAATGCGAAAGATTCCACACTAGCCACAAAATGTTCATCCTCTAAGAGTCTAGCGTTAAATTTCCAGAAACCCCTCCCTCTTTTCTGAGATAGAAAGGAAATCTGTACTTTGACAATCTTATGATCTGATAAAGGATATGACTGGGCCTCACAGTCGACTAGCAAGTTCACAATGTTACTTGATATGAAAACATAATCCAAACGCGACTCTTGCTCATTCCTGACCCATGTCTTCGGTGGTTTACCACCATTTTTGGCTTTAACAGTATCGCATAAGTCTAGTTCATTAACAAACTCATTAAGTTGTACACTTGATTTATGGGTAGCTTTGTTTATGACATCAGCGTTAAAGTCTCCCATTACTATTAAATCATCTGTATCCATACCTCTTATCATTTCAAGTATTTCATCCAATAACACTTTCTGGCCTTTGACGTTATCGCTGGTGGGGGCGTATACATTAAATATTGTTGACCTCTTACCTTCGATATTTAACACAATGTACTGCCATCTCCCCATTTTATCACTCTTTTCCTCAACAATCTTATTTTCTATGTCTTTGGAAACCATAAACATAACTCCTCTGGCCGCAGACGTACCATGAGAGAAAATAATATTACCACTCCATTGAGACTTCCATATATGCTCTATTTTAGGATGTGAGTGAGACTCTTGTATAGCTAACACCAGATTTTTTTGACCTTTGAAAGACTCAAATATAGCCTTCCTTTTAACACTCCCTCCCAAGCCATTTACGTTAAACGATACAAAATTAAAAATGTCAGTGTCATTCTCAGAGTTCTGCTCCATTTCTTCATTTTGGTGAACTTTTTACATCTTCATTCCGGAGTCATGCCTCCTACGACCCTCCCTGGGGGGTCTTGTCATCAGGCACTTCTTCCTCCATCTCCTCTTGCTCTCCATCATCTCTCTGCTCACTCTCATCCTCCCGAGATTCTGTCTCCTCACTCTTATCAGTCATCTCGTCTCTCACTTCTTTCCAGGTTTTGCCCAGCAGATTGCCATTTGGTGGCCAGGCATCCGAGTTGAGCAGTTGTGGGTCATCAAGGCCCATGCCCACTCCCCAGATCTTATCCTTTGGGGCAGCCTCGATTATATCCCTGTCGCCCGTGTACAGCAAATAATCTCTAACATGATCATTGTCCCGAACCTTGGCTCGGAGCGCTGACTTGAGGAATTCGGGCCTGTTTTGTTCCCATTTATCCTTGAAACCAATAACAGAGGACATGAAGGACTTGGCGTCTTTTGGGTTCCATGTTGTTAAAGCCATCTTGGACTTTTCAGCATCTTGGCCAACCTTGGCTCGCATATAGAACAAGTATTGTTCCACATTATCGAATTCATATCCAGCTATTCTGAAAGGTGCATAGAAGTGATTCGAGAGCGGATTGTTCTCCGTGAAAAAGGCCATGGTGTTCTCGTCTTGTCTCTTGGTCAGGTTGGACAGGAGGAGGGGGGTAGGTACTCCTGACAATTCATTATGCCTATACCACTTATCAACAAACACACTTCCCCTCCCTACCTTCGCCTGGGTGTAGCCTATGGCCAACGCAGCCTTTGCGATGATCTTTGCTCTGGCAGTCCTCTGCCGCATGAAGAAGGGAATGTCTTTCTTTATGAATACTTTTCCTACATTGGGGTTGTCTTCATGCTGTTTGAGCCTAGTTCTGGCATCATAGACCAAAGTAGCATCTTGGAAGGTGTAAAACTCCATCTTGATGGGGCTACCTCTGTACGTATTGCAGCGACAGGCACGTTTAATCTTTACCGTCGACACTAACAGGTAATTCTGAAGCATATTTATGCATAAGTTAAGAACATCCGTCTCTGTTTCGTGATCTGTGGCACTGACTCCCACTACCACTAGGTTTCTTTCTAGTTTCGCACACTCATCACGTACGAACTGTTCATCCTTAAGCTGGTCTAATCTTTTCTGTTCACTGTAGCTCACCCCATGTCTGGTATCCCTGTTCTGTTTCAGGATCCTTATATCCTCCTTGCACTCCTGCATCTCCTTCTTCATTGTCGACACTTGTTTGTCTATGTCGATATTAAATTCCACTACATCGTCCAGTGTTTCGACCACCTCATTGACAGTGGTCTTGACAAGTTCCATATCTTTCAAGGCTCCAAACAACTGTGTAAAGCTTTTCTGGTTGGCCTCGGCGAGGTCCAGGACCATTTGCCCCACATCCCCCGTTAAGTTATACTTGGGGGGCTCTCTATGCATCCTCAGCGGCAGTTTTTTTATTTCCTTCCTACCTTGTTTACTCATATTTGCTCTTTTGGCCGTACCACCCTCGGACGGATCAGTATTCTCACTCCTCTTTCTCTTGGCTTTGGTCGATCCTCTTGTCAACTCTTGGTCCGAAGTCACCTTAGCTTCTTCGACACCCGAGCTCATGCCGGATAATTCCGTGACGTTGCACCCGGTAAGAATCTATAGTTCGCCTATTCTTTACCACTACCGATCTGAAACTTTCACCTTTTTGTTTACTTCCGGTAATGGCTGCCGCTCACTTCCTGTTTCAGAACCTTCGGCTACCACATTAGTTTGCTCCGCTCCTTCTATCTTTTAGTGTAGACTCGAGGCTACCTTAAACAGTCCATAGCACAGAAATTGTTCATCTATATCTTTTCCCCTCTATTTTCCAAGTCAACTTTGTTCCTAATTGACTTATATCAATCCCAGTCGGAGACCGCTTACGCACTGATTACTTTGTTATTGCCTATCGTGCTTCCATCTGGTGGGAATTTTATCAACAGTCCTCCGTCTATGCTTTCGTTCGTTTCACCTCGCGCCGCCAGGTGAACGTCTGACGCACAAGGTTCTATTTTACCCTCGGTTCTATCAGTTAATTGTCAATTTTAAGCGAAGGGCATAATTTTTCAACTCTTTCCTTATTTCCTATAAGATCCTAGCTATTCCTTAGGTTATTCTCCGAGAGAGTCATTCACCACTGTGAGTGATCCCGCTATGGTCCACCTCCAGTGGGTGTTAAGCCCGGCTTGCTGGGTTAATCCAAGATGTCTGACCCTTCTTCCTCCAGCGTGGTCCGTCCGACCCAAACTAGTTCTAGAGAACGATGAATCCTCCAGACTCTCTAATATTCAATTTGTGTCCTTTGTGTCTTTTGTTTTCCTTAGCGCTTGTGCTAAGTTGTTCTTTGCGAGCAACTCCTCACCGTATATTCCTTTTCTTCTACTCACGCTTGAGCGATAATGAGCCCATCGGCTCTTAGATCACTCCAGTAAGGCGGGAAGTTTTTAAATCGTCCGTATTTCAATATTCCTTATTTTCTACCCTGGGGCGTTAGATCCTACAGGATCCGTACAACTAGTTCTTCCTTTCTGACTAAAAGGCCTAGGCCTAACAGCTCTCTGGATCTGAAAAAGAAGAAAGATTAACGCAGAGCAAGGCTCCACACGTTCCACCACTTTCTCAGTCAAACCGGAAGCCATTAATATGAAATTAATCAACTTAAACATGAATAATGGCATTATTAATATTGTTAAGACGACTATATATAAACAGTTAGTAAATAACCATTTTTCTTAAAGTGTTCCAAATCTAACCAGATTCAAACTGTTTCATCCATTAATAAACTACACACGGGTCAAATTTTCAGAAAATGTACAATTGAACTTTGCCAATCTTCTCAAATAAGCCAAATTTAAGACAGAAATGAGCTTCAAAATGCAGTTTAACATAACAGAACTGATACTTTAAATCAATGTGATTCCAAATATACTCAGATATACCCAGTAATCATCATTTTTTAGCCAAATTTAGCAGAATGTACTAAATGTGTACAGCTGTCAATTGTACATTTTCTGAAAATCTGACCCACACACACACACACCTCAGTGCCCAGGTATGCTCTGTCACGCCCCCTAGTGGCACGTGATAGATTGATGGGTGGAATGTAGGTCAGGCTGAGAGGTCATAGGTCAGGTCGGGTGTAGCCGTAGCGTAGGTGTACATTCAGCTGGTACCACATGGAAGGTAGGGGATCGGGGGGGGGGGGGGGGGGGGTGAAAGGGGGGGGGGGGGGGGGCAGGTTGAGTGATAGACAAATTATTCGTCCCCTAGCTCCCAGTATGGGACTCGGCCAGCTAAGCAGGTTAGGTGAGTAAGTGAAATTGGTTGCTTTACGCCCTTATCAACACATTGAAGGTTATATCCAGGGTGGGAGAGCTGAGAGGGAGTGAGTGAGTGAGATTGGTTGCTTTACGCCCTTATCAACACATTTAATATGGTTATATCAAGGGCGGGAGAGCTGAGAGAGAGTGAGGGAGTGATCGAGTGAGATTGGTTGCTTTACGCCCTTATCAACACATTTAATATGGTTATATCAAGGGTGGGAGAGCTGAGAGGGAGTGAGTGAGTGAGTGAGTGAGATTGGTTGCTTTACACCCTTATCAACACATTGAAGGTTATATCAAGGGCAGGAGAGCTGAGAGGGAGTGAGTGAGTGAGACTGGTTGCTTTACCCCCTTATCAACACATTGAAGATTATATCCAGGGTGGGAGAGCTGAGAGGGAGTGAGTGAGTGAGATTGGTTGCTTTACGCCCTTATCAACACATTTAATATGGTTATATCAAGGGTGGGAGAGCTGAGAGGGAGTGAGTGAGTGAGACTGGTTGCTTTACGCCCTTATCAACACATTGAAGGTTATATCAAGGATGGGAGAGCTGAGAGTGAGTGAGTGAGTGAGATTGGTTGCTTTACGCCCTTATCAACACATTGAAGGTTATATCAAGGGTGGGAGAGCTGAGAGGGAGTGAGTTAGTGAGATTGGTTGCTTTACACCCTTATCGATACATTAAAGGTTATATCAAGGGCAGGAGAGCTGAGAGGGAGTGAGTGAGTGAGATTGGTTGCTTTACCCCCTTATCAACACATTGAAGATTATATCCAGGGTGGGAGAGCTGAGAGGGAGTGAGTGAGTGAGATTGGTTGCTTTACACCCTTATCAATACATTGAAGGTTATATCAAGGGCAGGAGAGCTGAGAGGGAGTGAGTGAGTGAGATTGGTTGCTTTACGCCCTTATCAACACATTGAAGGTTATATAAAGGGCGGGAGAGCTGAGAGGGAGTGAGTGAGTGAGATTGGTTGCTTTACGCCCTTATCAACACATTTAATATGGTATATCAAGGGCGGGAGAGCTGAGAGGGAGGCAGTTTATGATCATACCCAGGAAATAGAGATAGAGAAGAAGGGAGAGAGAGACAGAGAAAAGAGACAGAAAGGCAGTTTATGGTCTTACCCAGGAAATAGAGATAGAGAAGAAGGGAGAGAGAGACAGAGAAAAGAGACAGAAAGGCAGTTTATGATCATACCCAGGAAATAGAGATAGAGAAGAAGGGAGAGAGAGACAGAGAAAAGAGACAGAAAAGGCACTTTATGGAAGGTAGGGGGTCGGGGTCAGGGGGGGGGGGCGGGGGGTCAGGGGGTAAGTCATCACTTGCAACATAGTCCGGGAGCCAAAGGCCATTCTTTTACTTAACGTGGAATTGTCGAATAAAATTTTTTTCTTTGCTGTTTTATGTAGCCTAGGGGTAGGTAATCATGGTTCAGGAGCTACATGTTTCACAACACTTGAGCAATTTTAGATATCAACCCTTTTATCCTGGTTATGCCAAAATAGCCCAAATACAGATTTTTTTAGGATTTATAGAAGGGGAGGAATTTGTTTATTTTGACAAATAGTGCACTCTGAGACCTTTTTGAAATTTGGTATGCGTGTCTAGAGTGAGTTAGGCATAGTGCATATTTCACTAGTGTGTTATTGTGATTGCCATGGCAACCAATCTCTTTTTATTTACTAAGATTACCATTAAAATTTAAATTTAAAACTCGATTTTTTTTATTTTCATGATTGAAAGCATGTAATAAATATGCTAATTAACTCGTTGGATTCGGTCACTTAGAATATTGCCAACTCGTGCAATATTCATACTCCTTCAAATAATATTATATCATAGTAGTGATAAAAACGAATTATTATTTGTATCATTGTTATTACAAGTTAAACTGTTAAAAGATCCCTACACCCTTCAACATCAACCTACGGTATTATGGATCAGATTTTCAGAAAATGTACAATTCGCCTTCATCAATCTTCTCAAATAACCCACATTTAAGACCAAAAAATGAGCTTCAAAATGCAGTTTAACATAACAAACCTGATACTTTAAATCAATGCAATACCAAAATTTATATATTCAGATATACCTGGTATTCTTCATTTTCAGCCTAATTTAGGAGAATTTCCTAAATGTGTAGAGCTGCTAATTGTACATTTTCTGAAAATCAGACCCATATAGTGTCATATTCTGGAAATCTGTCAAAAATGTATCATTTTGCAATCACTCTAAAGGATCCAGAACAAGTAGGTTCAACAATAAAACCTATTTAATGACGTCAGACTTGTCCCACGCACTGCTCCCAGTTATGTCCTCATTACGGGACGACGTGTTGTCATGGTGACACGTAAGGACGTTAGTGTGTATTGGGTCCGACAGGGGGACATGGGAGGTGCAGTAATGGGAAGAACATGTAGACGAGTCAGATTTTGAGAAAATGTACAATTGGCAGCTGTACACAATTTTAGTAAATTCTGCTAAATGAAGCTACAATTTGGTCACTACTAGGTAAATTCGAGTATATTTGGCATTGCATTGATTCTAGCAATCTGTCTGGTTGGACTGTATTTTGAACTTTATTTTCGTCTGAAATTTGGGGTATTTGAGAAGATTGGCGAAGTTATATTGTACATTTTCTGAAAATCTGACCCACATGTATACCCTGGAAACACAAATGTCTCTGGGAACCATTGGGGGTCCCGCCTTACATTGTTTTCATTACTTTCATTTATGACGTCAGTTTTAAAGACACTCGGCATGAGAACTGGACATGACAAGAAAATATGTGCAGAAACTATCATCAAAACATGTGCTCTCTCATTATAATATTAGAAAACGATGTAGTCTTGTATTACTGAGAATACATTTTAACCCAAAATGTCTCCAATAGCTTCTGAAGTTCAATCTGAATGAAGCTTTTTTTTTTTTTGGAAAAAAAAAAACGTTAATTACATAGCTTCCCTCAGGCTGGGGAAACTACTTTTGTGTATTCACCACTCTCCTCCTCCCCCTCCCCCTCCCCCTCCTCCTCCCCTCCATCTTTGACTCCTCTCCTTCCTCCCCTCCCCCTTACCTCTCCACCCAACCTCACCCTAAACACCCTCTATCCAATGTAGGGGACCGTATCCCAGATAACAAAGTTAGTTACCATGGTCACGGGTATAATGCGCTGATTGGCCCCCGTGGTTTACTTATACCCCTTTCACACTACACAACCGAAGCGAATCGTTGCGAACTGGTTTATATGATGCGCACCATTCATACTGCAGCAGAGAAGCGCTTCAAGGCGCCTTCACTACGTCGGTTCTATTCAGACTACAGGCCCCGACGCTGTACTCTTTCCTCACAACACAGCAGATTGATGACGTCAGAAACCACTTCGCTTCACTTCGATTCCATTCACACTACCAGAATTAGCACTGAGAAAGCGAAGTGGTTTATATAATTCACCTCAAGTAGGTGGATTGTGTAAACCACTTCACTTCACTTTGGATTCGGTTTGGAAGCGCTTTAGAGTGCAGTGTGAATAGAACCAACCTCAAGGAAGCGCTTCAAGGCGCTTCGAAGCGCTTTGAAAGGTGTAGTGTGAAAGGGGTATTAGCTACCACCAGGTATACCATAGTGGCCCGTTCATAAGCCCGGGCTTGTATTTGTTTAGACCCCCCTCTTGCCCTGGCTTGCAATTGAGATTGCAATTAAATTTTAGTGGATTTTATTTTTTCATTACCCCTACACCCCCGGTCTGTATTCGAGATAGGCTTATAAAAAGGTCCCGGCTTATAAACGGGCCATTACAGTACATATCTAGTACCAGTAATAGAGGGGTTCACTACAGCACATATCTAGTACCAGTAATAGAGGGGTTTACTACAGCACATATCTAGTACCAGTAATAGAGGGGTTCACTACAGCACATATCTAGTACCAGTAATAGAGGGGTTTACTAAAGCACATATCAGTACCAGTAATAGAGGGGTTTACTAATGCACATATCTAGTACCAGTAATAGAGGGGTTTACTAAAGCACATATCTAGTACCAGTAATAGAGGGGTTTACTAAAGCACATATCTAGTACCAGTAATAGAGGGGTTTACTAAAGCACATATCTAGTACCAGTAATAGAGGGGTTTACTAAACCACATATCTAGTACCAGTAATAGAGGCGTTTACTAAAGCACATATCTAGTACCAGTAATAGAGGGGTTTACTAAAGCACATATCTAGTACCAGTAATAGAGGGGTTTACTAAAGTACATATCTAGTACCAGTAATAGAGGGGTTTACTAAAGCACATATCTAGTACCAGTAATGGAGGGGTTTACTACAGCACATATCTAGTACCAGTAATAGAGGGGTTTACTACAGCACATACTAGTACCAGTAATAGAGGGGTTAACTAAACCACATATCTAGTACCAGTAATAGAGGGGTTTACTAAAGCACATATCTAGTACCAGTAATAGAGGGGTTTACTAAAGCACATATCTAGTACCAGTAATAGAGGGGTTTACTAAAGTACATATCTAGTACCAGTAATAGAGGGGTTTACTAAACCACATATCTAGTACCAGTAATAGAGGGGTTTACTAAACCACATATCTAGTACCAGTAATAGAGGGGTTTACTAAAGCACATATCTAGTACCAGTAATAGAGGGGTTTACTACAGCACATATCTAGTACCAGTAATAGAGGCGTTTACTAAACCACATATCAGTACCAGTAATAGAGGGGTTTACTAAAACACATATCTAGTACCAGTAATAGAGGGGTTTACTAAAGCACATATCAGTACCAGTAATAGAGGGGTTTACTAAAGCACATATCAGTACCAGTAATAGAGGGGTTTACTAAAGCACATATCTATTACCAGTAATAGAGGCGTTTACTAAACCACATATCTAGTACCAGTAATAGAGGGGTTTACTAAAGCACATATCTAGTACCAGTAATAGAGGGGTTTACTAAAGCACATATCTAGTACCAGTAATAGAGGGGTTTACTAAAGCACATATCTAGTACCAGTAATAGAGGGGTTTACTAAAGTACATATCTAGTACCAGTAATAGAGGGGTTTACTACAGCACATACTAGTACCAGTAATAGAGGGGTTTACTACAGCACATACTAGTACCAGTAATAGAGGAGTTTACTAAAGCACATATCTAGTACCAGTAATAGAGGGGTTTACTAAAGCACATATCTAGTACCAGTAATAGAGGGGTTTACTAAAGCACATATCAGTACCAGTAATAGAGGGGTTTACTAATGCACATATCTAGTACCAGTAATAGAGGGGTTTACTAAAGCACATATCTAGTACCAGTAATAGAGGGGTTTACTAAAGCACATAACTAGTACCAGTAATAGAGGGGTTTACTAAAGCACATATCAGTACCAGTAATAGAGGGGTTTACTAAAGCACATATCAGTACCAGTAATAGAGGGGTTTACTAAAGCACATATCTAGTACCAGTAATAGAGGGGTTTACTAAAGCACATATCTAGTACCAGTAATAGAGGGGTTTACTAAAGCACATATCTAGTACCAGTAATAGAGGGGTTTACTAAAGCACATATCTAGTACCAGTAATAGAGGGGTTTACTAAAGCACATATCTAGTACCAGTAATAGAGGGGTTTACTAAAGTACATATCTAGTACCAGTAATGGAGGGGTTTACTAAAGCACATATCTAGTACCAGTAATGGAGGGGTTTACTAATGCACATATCTAGTACCAGTAATAGAGGGGTTTACTAAACCACATATCTAGTACCAGTAATGGAGGGGTTTACTAATGCACATATCTAGTACCAGTAATAGAGGGGTTTACTAAACCACATATCTAGTACCAGTAATAGAGGGGTTTACTAAACCACATATCTAGTACCAGTAATGGAGGGGTTTACTAATGCACATATCTAGTACCAGTAATAGAGGGGTTTACTAAACCACATATCTAGTACCAGTAATAGAGGGGTTTACTAAACCACATATCTAGTACCGGTAATAGAGGGGTTTACTAAAGCACATATCTAGTACCAGTAATAGAGGGGTTTACTAAAGCACATATCTAGTACCAGTAATAGAGGGGTTTACTAAAGCACATATCTAGTACCAGTAATAGAGGGGTTTACTAAAGCACATATCTAGTACCAGTAATAGAGGCATTTACTAAACCACATATCAGTACCAGTAATAGAGGGGTTTACTAAACCACATATCTAGTACCAGTAATAGAGGGGTTTACTAAAGTACATATCTAGTACCAGTAATAGAGGGGTTTACTACAGCACATACTAGTACCAGTAATAGAGGGGTTTACTAAAGCACATATCTAGTACCAGTAATAGAGGGGTTTACTAAAGCACATATCTAGTACCAGTAATAGAGGGGTTTACTAAAGCACATATCTAGTACCAGTAATAGAGGCATTTACTAAACCACATATCAGTACCAGTAATAGAGGGGTTTACTAAACCACATATCTAGTACCAGTAATAGAGGGGTTTACTAAACCACATATCTAGTACCAGTAATAGAGGGGTTTACTAAAGCACATAACTAGTACCAGTAATAGAGGCGTTTACTAAACCACATTTCGTCTAGTACCAGTTGACGTGCTGGTGGATTGTTACCCTTACAATGAATGTTCCACCATATATTGTCCGACAGGGCTTTGATAAGTATGGATCTGTATGAATATGGGGATGCTGCTTGATATGATCCTTGATGTCGAGGTACCGATATAAGACCTAAAAGGTTCCAGTGCACACTAATTAATAACCAATTAGCACTTACATGCTAATTGATAGTCCAAATATTATGTTTACAGGTGATTGTTGTTTACTGAGCGATGGCTGAATCCCAGTGATCGCTCCACTATGAATTACCAAAGATTATTATCAATTAGCATTTACTTGCTAATTGATAGTCCAAATGTTGTGGTTGATGATGATCGATATTTACTTAGTGATAATTGATACCCAATTATCTCTGGTATGCTAATTAATAAAGAATAACTCGGAACTAGTTGGATCCTGTCTTGATCTTACGATCAACCAACGGTAACTGATCTTTATTTTCGGGTACAACATACCTGTCAGGTGTGTGCCTGATCTGCCTGTGCAGCCGTGCCAGGCTACTAGCTCTGGCGTCCCGTGGGGAGGTCCAGGCGTTACGTAACCTTACGTAACAGCTTGAAATCCTCCCTAATGCTGGGAACTTAGACTCACAGATTTTATCGGTGAATAAATAAAAGTACCAACAACAACAACTATGTTTACTTCTGTTTGGGGTCTACTGTATACCTCATTCTAAGTATCAATGTTTACATTGTTTACTTCTGTTTGGGGTCTACTTTATACCTCATCATTCTAAGTATCAATGTTTACATTGCAGGCTCCGCCAAATCGGGTGCCCGGGCGCCCGGGACAACCATATTTTTTGTCTGGGCAACTAAAAATGTATGGTCAGTTGCCCGGCGGGCAACTGGCCTAAACCAAACTAATTTATTTCCATTATACATGTATCACGATGCTATCATTAGATTGATACATTAATTTTTTAAATAGCATTGAGAAAGCTACCTTTTTTCTATCAGTAACATTTTCGAACATCTTTGGACAATATTTAAAATATATTCAAGGCTTGGAAAACGGACATTTTGGGCGAAGTGCTAAGATTTGGAACATAGGTGGGGATAATATGAAGTAATATACATATCAAATATTCTCAGTGCAGCAAAATTATGAAATCATATCAAGTTATATATGTGCCTGCAATGTCTGCCGTTGGGAAATAATTGAAATTAATCAAATAGATCTTCCAGACCATCCCTACCTTCTGTTCTTTCTTTTTTTAAGATACATGTTGGCAGTGTGCAACATAGTTAATTTGAAAATGAGAGACCGTTGGTCTCTGCCAAATTGTAACAGTGGAGACCAAAAAGAGTCTGGGTCATAGACAGGGTTCCCGTAGTCCAGAGCATGTTGAATTTAATGACTTTTGATAACTGATTCACATAATTTTTAAAGACTTTTCAATGACCCACAGGAGATTTTTTGCAAAAAAAGTGCTACTTTAGGGCTTTCTGGTGATTTTGAAGACCCCTGCTAGGACAATCCCCTAACATGGTTCCCGCAGCCCAGCCAACATCAGAATTGCTGACTTTTTACTGACAAAATAAAGTCATTTTAAGGGAATAATTCACAAACAATTTTGCTTGTACTACACTTCTTTAATCTTAGGTATGAACTGGTAATTTCATTAATTTATAGAACAATAAAATGATATTTTCACATGATCCCAAAGAAGAATAAAAGCCCTTTCAAATGCTATATTGGAAACAACACTACTGCCATAGGATCGGGGGCATGCTCCTCCGGAAATTTGTAAAATGAGTGCATTCTACTGATTTCAAGGGCCATTTACAGTTTGATAGTCACCATAAATATATCATTAAAATATTTTGGTAAAGAAGGTAATGCAAATAAATGCAAATTCAAAATTGTTTTGCAAAGATTTACAGAATCGAAAAGAATATATAGAAATAAATATTTATCACTTGCATATTTCATTGGAGACCGTCGGACCAATGTACAAATATCAATCTCAGAGACCGACGAAAATTCTGTGGAGAACTTACTTCACATTTGGGGGCAATATCAGAAGGCACCTATTTTGAATAACGGCATGGCTGTTTTAAAAAATCAACTGTTTCCTTACACAATAATTATGTAAAGTTTTGAATTTTATTTTAAAAAAGCATCCTCTGCTTCTTTGATTTAGTTTCTTATGCTTAATAAAAAATCCCGGGCAACCATGTTCATTGGCTGGGCAACCACTTTTGAGGTTTGAATGTTTACATTTCTGAGCGATTTGGGATACCCTGCATTGTTTACTGCTATTTGGGGTCTACTGTATACCTCATTCTAAGTATCAATGTTTACATTGTTTACTGCTGTTTGGGGTCTACTGTATACCTCATCATTCTAAGTATCAATGTTTACATTATTTACTTCTGTTTGGGGTCTACTTTATACCTCATCATTCTAAGTATCAATGTTTACATTATTTACTTCTGTTTGGGGTCTACTTTATACCTCATCATTCTAAGTATCAATGTTTACATTGTTTACTTCTGTTTGGGATCTACTGTATACCTCATCATTCTAAGTATCAATGTTTACATTATTTACTGCTGTTTGGGGTCTACTGTATACCTCACCATTCTAAGTATCAATGTTTACATCATTTACTTCTGTTTGGGGTCTACTGTATACCTCATCATTCTAAGTATCAATGTTTACATTGTTTACTGCTGTTTGGGGTCTACTTTATACCTCATCATTCTAAGTATCAATGTTTACATTGTTTACTGCTGTTTGGGGTCTACTTTATACCTCATCATTCTAAGTATCAATGTTTACATTGTTTACTGCTGTTTGGGGTCTACTTTATACCTCACCATTCTAAGTATCAATGTTTACATTGTTTACCTCTGTTTGGGGTCTACTTTATACCTCATCATTCTAAGTATCAATGTTTACATCATTTACTTCTGTTTGGGGTCTACTTTATACCTCATCATTGTAAGCATCAATGTTTACATTTTTTACTGCTGTTTGGGGTCTACTTTATACCTCATCATTCTAAGTATCAATGTTTACATTGTTTACTTCTGTTTGGGGTCGACTTTATACCTCATCATTTTAAGTATCAATGTTTACATTGTTTACTTCTGTTTGGGGTCTTTTTTTTTTTTTTTAAACATTTTATTAGGAAGATATCCACAATGTGGTAGGTCTAATCTCCTTGAAAAATATACAGTTTTACATCTAGATTAACTTCATTATTACACAAAAATTTATAATTACTCTTTTCAATTTACAAATGACAATACATCATAAGCGACGAAAGGTCACAACAAACATTTTTTTGGTATAGGCCCAGTTATTAAAAACAATAATAATCTCGCTTACAGTAAAAGGAGTTCGTCAAAATTTCCACCGATTTTTTGAATTACCTTTACTCTTACTATCTTCACAACTTCTCATAATCAGTTTGGTCCTATTTCAGGAGCGAACAATACATTAATTCTTACATTAACATTAATTCTTATGCCATCCAGTTCTCTTCTGCTTTAAGATGGTTTTTAAGCGCAGGCCATGACATGGGTCTACTTTATACCTCATCATTCTAAGTATCAATGTTTACATTGTTTACTGCTGTTTGGGGTCTACTGTATACCTCATCATGCTAAGTATCAATGTTTACATTATTTACTTCTGTTGTGGGTTATTTGAAAGGATTGGTGAAGGTGAATTGTACATTATCTGAAAATCTGACCCATATATACCCCCTCCTAGGGAGGGATATATACACCCCCACACCGACACACACACGCCTACAATGTGGGTAGGAATGTGATAAGGTAGGAGCGTTACTCCAGGGTAAGATATAGGTGTGTGTAGAGAGAGATAGAGATTGGGTGTGGCATTAATGTGGCCTACCACAGGGCCGTGTGTGCTAACCATTTTATTAGTCATATCATGGGGAGGTCCACACCAAACATTAGTGAATAAAATACGTATGTGGGTGCAAAATGTACAATAGGCCTTCACCAATCCTCTCAAATAATCCAAATTTAAGACAAAAACGAGCTTCAAAATGCAGTTTAACATAACAGAACTGATACTTTAAATCAATGCAATACCAAATATATTCAGATATACCCGGTATGCTTCATTTTTCAGCCTAATTTAGGAGAATTTCCTAAATGTGTAGAGCTGCCAATTGTACATTTTCTGGGGACTTGACCCATACATGTGCTGAATCCTCCTCTCATCACTGTGACTGTAGTCTAGATATAATTTCTACAACTTTTGTGTTATCATGTTGATAAGATTAATTATAACAAATTGATAGGGAAAAGGGACATCTGCCTTGAACAGTCTACGTTCACACAACATAACAGATATGAATCTCATACTCTCTCATCTCTGAGTCTAAACTGGAGAAGCTTTCCCTCAGTTTGGAGGGACTCTCTCATCTCTGAGCCTAAACTGGAGAGGCTTTCCCTCAGTTCGGAGGGACTCTCTCATCTCTGAGCCTAAACTGGAGAAGCTTTCCCTCAGTTTGGAGGGACTCTCTCATCTCTGAGCCTAAACTGGAGAAGCTTTCCCTCAGGTTGGAGGCACTCTCTCATCTCTGAGCCTAAACTGGAGAGGCTTTCCCTCAGTTTGGAGGGACTCTCTCATCTCTGAGCCTAAACTGGAGAAGCTTTCCCTCAGGTTGGAGGCACTCTCTCATCTCTGAGCCTAAACTGGAGAGGCTTTCCCTCAGTTTGGAGGGACTCTCTCATCTCTGAGAAGACTAAAGAATTTTCCCTCGTTTGAATCATCTGCTCAAGATTTGCTTTATAAAAATATTAAATATTTATTCAAATAATCTCTCCACTCCCTACCTACCTAGTTTTCGTCTGGTTTGAACCAGAAACATGTTTTTAATCCTGTTTTGCCTTCTTCCAAATTTAGAGTGAATCTAGTAGTGTGAGACCATGTCACGCATCTTGATGAACTGGGTCAGATTTTCAGAAAATGCACAATCTAAACTTCTACACATCTCTCAAATTCTGTTAAATTAGAGAGAAAAATGATGAATACTGAGTATATCTGAGTTTATTATGTATTGTATTCATTCAATACATCTCTCTGGTTATGTTGAACTGTATTTTGAACCTGATTTTCGTCTTAAATTTGGGTTATTTGAGAGGGTTGGTGAAGGCCAATTGTACATTTTCTGACGATCTGATACAACTAGCGACACGAGTAATTTTAGTGTTTCAGACTGACTGTAACGGTTTGTGTAAATAAATATTTAGAGAGAAGCAGTTTTTAAATCACTAGTGACAAATGGAGAGTAAAAATTGCGCCCCCTGCAGTGGCTCCGTCAGTGGCGGTGAGTGGAAGTACGTGTCCCCAGCACAGTAATGATGTCATGGCCTTGAGTGACGTGGGGGGGGGGGGGGGGAGGCAGAGGGGGGGGGGGGGGGGGAGGCAGAGGGGGGGGGGGCCAAGGAAACACAGCTTCACTCTGTCTCAGAAAGGTTAAATCAAAAAGCATTTATTTCTTGTACAAATCCCCCGTGAAATAAAATAATAGTAATGACCGGCTTGGATGATAATAAATCATGAATGGCACCCATGCGACAAGTAAAAAATAATAAATAATAATGTGATGGGTGAAACATTAGAATTAAGAGAAATAATAATAATGCAGGCTGGGAAGATAAGGCCAAAAAGACATAGGTGTGTTTCCGATCCCCTCCCTGCCCCCGTACCTAGAAAAACCTTCCCCTACCTAAACAATTTTTTGGCCATACCTGATTTTTTTTTTACTATACCTTACATTTTTTGGATTTTTTTGACAAAAGAAGCTAATAAAAGCAGGAAAATAGGTTTTCCTAACCCGGAACTGTCAAAAAGCACATTTCTCATGTTTAAAACAATTACGTTATATGTTTGTTTATTACCTGACCTTCCAACCTATTTCATCCATCTAATCATCTATCTCATCACATTATTTCAACCCCTATAGAGGGTAAGGTTATATTGTAAAGTGTTACACACACAATTAAAATGTATTTTAAAATGAAATAGCGAAAATTCAGGCTAGGGAGGAATACCGGGTTAGCCCGATCCTTACACAACAACAGTTATGGCATATGCCAGCTTATATTCCCTGAATAAAGATATGTTAAAAAAAAAAAAAAAAAAATTGTTAAAATAGACTTTTTTTCAGTTCCTGGGCAATTGAAAAATAGTTACTACCCTCCTCCTACCTAGTTTTTCAGCCAGATAAAGCGGAAACACACCAATTTATTTGGGGCCTAACTACTAATTACTTGCGGCCAATTATTTCCTTTATTCCACTGGGAGTCGGGGGTCCTCCGCCACCCTTCCCCTTTTACTGCCCTTCCCTCTCCCATCTCTACAATATCACATATGTTTGAAATTCTTGGGAATAAAAAATAAATCTTAGCCCATAATACAATGATGATACTGGTACAAGAACATCATGAACCCATTACACCAAAAGTATGCTCGAAGTTGTCGTTCATATATATGGAGGCATTGGAGGGTAGTTTTGACATATTCTCGTGCACAATAACCTAACTTGGCCTGAATAAAGACGCGATTAAAGCTTCTCCGTCCAATATATTCCAGTCATCGAATAAATAGTGGGGAAAATGAACATTCTGGGGCTCATAATGGAGGGGTTTGGTCGAAAATCGTACACGCTACAGCATAGAAATAAACGTTCTACGTCCGATAAATAAATAAGAGAAAGAAATGCAAACTGGGAGCGAAGGGAACAATCACAGAAATTACAAATCTCCACAACAAACGGATCCACAAGACAAAGATTCAAGGTTTGGTCGAAAATATATTCTTTGTACATGATACACGCTACAGCCAGAAAATAACCTGGAAATAAATGTTCTGGGGGCGAAGCCGGGGGGCGAAGGGAAGAGTGATATAGACTAATAGAAATTTAAAACGTCTAGGGTATTAAACCTCCAGAACAAACAGATCCACAAGACACAGATCCCTCGACTGGTAAATCAAGAAATATTTGCTCTACCATGTATAACAACAAGTTTATAAGAACGCTGCCTCACCTTGGTTACGTTTCTTCTCCTCCTCCTGGGTGTGGTTCCACCTTACTCCAGGCAGCGTCCTCCAGTAACTCAGCCCTGGAGTAGTAACCACGGGTTACGGGCGGCGGTTACAGTTCAAATGTAGCAGCAGCAGCCCGGCCCTGTGTCAGTGTGTGACTGTGTGAATGCTGCGGTCAGATCTTCAGAAAATGTACAATTGGCAGCTCTACACATTTAGGAAATTCTCTTAAATTAGGCTGTAAAATGAAGAATACCAGGTATATATGAGTATATTTGGTATCGCATTGATTTAAAGTATCAGTTCTGTTATGTTAAACTGCATTTTGAAGCACATTTTTGTCTTAAATGTGGGTTATTTGCGAGGATCGGTTAAGGGGAACTGTACATTTTGATCTTCTCAAATAACCCAAATTTTCTACGGAAATCCAGAGGGTTAGTGGCACCAGATAACAACAAAGTCAAAGAACTCTTAAATTAACTAGAATATGATACTGTTTGCTGGATAATGAAACGTTAGGCTATTTAAAAAGCCTTCGCCATCACCGTCCCCCGTCCCCCACCACCATGGCAGCCATGCACCCGGTCCCGTCGGCCCGTGTACATGGCACGCCGAGTAACGTTTGGAAGGGGTGATCCCATTGGCTGAGAGCCTAGCTGAAGGTTGATGTAACGCGCCCTGTGATTGGTCGATTTTTTCCCCGGAGAATACCGAAGATGCGATGCCGAGTGTTACCGAAGATGCCATGCGGCCGTACGCAGGGTAAAATATCTGTTCATGCTTTAGCATAGGGGTCAGGGAATCGGTTATTTCTCACGTATTATACCAGAAAGACCTTGTTGTATTGGAGGCAACCTAAGTCTATACATTTTCCCTAGGCCTGGAGACATTGTTTGGGTCAATGGGATGCCGGGAAGTAGTAGTTTCACACGATCGATGCAGAGTCGAGTATAAAGCTGGCAGTTCGAAATAAAGGGGGCGTGGTTAAAATCTTAAGCGGTATGACCTATATAGGCCATAAATATGGCCACTTTTGACGCCAAATCGTCAAGTTCAAAATACAGTTCAACCTAACCAAACAGATTGCTAGAATCAATGCAATGCCGAATATACTCGAATTTACCTAGTATTGACCAAATTGCAGCGTAATTTAGCAAAATTTACTAAATGTGTAGAGCTGCCAATTGTTCATATTCTGAAGATCTGACCCATTTATAAGGCGGCCGATATCGAGCTGCTCGCTTCTGCTCCTGTGTCTGTATCTGACGATGATGTTTTTATAGCGATTCTTTACTTGGTGCACTTTGACTCCCCCACTTGAGGCATGTCTGTCTGTGTGTGTGAGAGAGTGGAGGAGGAGAGGACGGGAGTGTATCCATGTGCTCTATGGATGGAGGCTGGGGGAGGGTGGGGTGGGGGTCATGACCTGGTTGGGGATTGCAGGGTGAGGAATGGGAGGGGGGGGGGGTTACTTGCCAAATCTGGAATTTTATTCCGGCCACTGTTACCCGTCACCCACTGGGTTGAGTCTCAGGGTTCACAAGTGCACAATCTACAGTTCTACACATCTATCAAATTCTGCTAAATTAGAGACAGAAATGATAAATACTAGGTATATCTGAGTGAATTCTGTATTGTATTCATTCAATAAATCTGTCTGGTTATGTTGAACTGTATTTTGAACCTGATTTCCATCTTAAATGTGGGTTATTTGAGAGGATTGGTGAAGGTGAATTGTACATTTTCTGACGATCTGACCCCTCAGCCCCCCCCCCCCCCCCGCCCCCGCCCCCCCCCCCCCCCCCCACACACACACGGTGACACCTCTGTGTAGGGTGAGGAATAACAGTGGAAACTATAATTAGCCCCTGCAGGAGGAGCTGGGACCTACAGACCAGTCACACCTCCTCCCGCTTAGAGTTGCCCCTAGACGTACTACCCTCCCCATGCATAACACAATTCAATTTAATGCATTTGTTATTTATACAAGAAAGGTGTACAAAAAGGAGACCCACATCTGAAAGGTGACTTCCAGGTCTTCCAGCGGGTTCCTGACTAGTTGGTATTGAAAAAAATGTTGATTTCATATTACTATGCCAAAATTACATTTTAGGGTTATATTCTAATATCTAATCTATTTAAAGTGAGAAGCAGTTCATAAGGAAGGAGAATTATTTTCTACAATCTAATTGAGACAGGAAAAGAGAAAACAGCTTAGAACTAAATGCAGATTTCAATGCGCATCGATGCCCATGCAGGCGAACTCCTATCTTGGCTACGGTTTTAGAAATAGGGAGAAAATGTGGGAAAATGTGATGTTAACATCATTAAGCTTCAATAAAATACTGAGGCCAAAAAAAAAATAGGTGTGTTTCCGATTTACCCCCCCTACCTAGAAAAACCTTACCCTACCTAAATTTTTTTTTACCATACCTGATTTTTTCCCCATCATATCTTACTTTTTTTGGATTTTTTGAAAAAAAAGCTTATAAAAGCAGGAAAACGGGTTTTCCTAACCTGGAACTGTCAAAATAGTAAAGTCAATATAGGATTTTACCCTGAACAAATTGCAACAAAACGTTTTATTGTTGTTTCCTGTACTATCAGGTGCCCTGAACAACATATCAAAAATAGAGAAAAATCGGATCACCGGAAAGTACAAAAAAACACAAAAATAAAAATGGCTGCCACAGGTGATTTTAGGCACCATAAGTCCCAGTTAGATCTACATGTAATGTCATATTTCAGCTCCTGTTAGCACTATATCCATGTATGATGGTACTTTTTCTAGGTTTTAATGCACAAGGAATCTATTTCTGGGATATTGTTTCCATTTCAAGGTCATTTTCAAGGTCAAAATCCAATATGGCCGCCACCGAGAGACAAGAATTTTACATCTCATCTCCTATTAGGACTAGATCCAAGTATAATACCTCTTTTACTAGGTTTTCAGGTATGAGGATTCCATTTCTGAAGTCATTTTTCTGTTTTAAGGTCATTTTCAAGGTCAAAATTCTCTATGCCTGCTGTCAGGAAATGCAAGTATTATACCTAAACTCCAATTAGCACTAGGTCCTTATATAATGCCATGTCATTTTTTAGATCAAAAGCTATTTCTGAATTTTACTTCAATGGAGATGATGACCCTACTTCAACCTAAAATCTGTCTTAGATAATTTAGTTTGTGTATTACACACACAAATGTGGAACTAAAGGTCAAAATTGTAGGAGAATTTCGGTAATTTAGATGGCGGTCATTGGAAACCTAAAAACTGGCCAAATTTTGGTCTTGTTCATCATCATCAGCTTCATTCACAGCTTGATTGGTCATATTATCACTGCTGTCAACTTGACAATGGCCACATGCACTGGTGCATTCCAGCCCATGCTTTTTGCAGGTACACCTTAGAGTATGACAGCCTCTTGTGCAGTTACAGTGAACCATTTGGATTAGTACATCAGGAGCAGGGCTTTTGTCTGTCATCACTGGAATGAGTTTTCCTTTGTCTACCCGCCATCCCCACTCAGATGGCTCCATTTCGTTACTCCTGCCCATCCACTCCATAACCTGATAGTAAGTCCGCAGGGAGTGAAATATACAGGCCGAGGTGGTTGGTGGTCTTTCTGGTGTGACAAAAGTCTTAGCTCTTGCAACTTTCTTGCAAAGCATATTATACCTGATAAATGCCAGAGAATCAGTCGGTTTTCCATTAAACAAAGCTACCATTGCCCTACAACCATTGGATGCCACATCATCCTTGCATCATTCTGGTGAGCAAAAACTTTTGAGAAGTCTTTGATCTCTTTATCATTCTTGACAATTCTTTCGAACCCTGTCTTCTTTCCAATACCAAATACTCTGGAAGTTGAGTCACACCCAGTAAAGGCATGTAGAAACAACAAATTACTACAAGCTTCATCACCAAGTATCTGTTTTATGACTTTGATATTATAGGCAGATGTTTTTAACTTGTCTGGGCGGAAATAAAGTTCAGTGCAGTTTCTTGCATCTATATGGTACAGCAAGAGTACAAGGAGATCTGTGTTCTCCAATGAGGGTGGTGGATTTGAAAGCAGACATTGTGATCACTGCTTTTGCAATAGTAACATCTGCATCTCCTTCTGCTTGAATAACATGGCAGTTTTTTTGTTGCAAATGTTCTATTATAAGCTGGATCATTGCTTGCTTGTTCTCCTCATTTGACAGAAAGACTTCCTTTTTCCCAACAAATTTTGTTGCCCCATTTATGTTCACCTTGTTGGCATTCCAATTTCTACCCTGATGCTGATGTGTACAGTCCTTTATGCTTGGGCCAGCACCATACCCATCAAAAACTACACTGGCTCTGGCATAGTATTGGACAGTGAATGAGGCATAGTCATCTGCAATTGAGCTATAAATATACTCTCCCCATATCGTTTTAAAATCTTTTCCTTGAGGTACCGTTTGCAATATGCCTCAGATTTGCTGTCATCCAAGTAGTCTCCTATTTTGCCAACAAGGTCAGATATACTCAGTTGCTCTTCATCATTTTCCTCGAGGAATACACAAACTTTTTCAAATGCCTCATCCTGATCACTGTCTGTTGGTTGTCTGATTTTCCTTTTTTTTGCTAAATCAACTGGTCTAAACTGGTTTGGAATTTCCTTCATTGTGCAGAAATTAACACTACATGACTGGTGGTAAACACAATCTGCTGCATAAAGATCCCCACTGAAATACTCAATGCGGCCTTTAACAGCAGTGGCCCATTCATCACTCTGCGTTTTACAATGAACCAATATTGTTTCAACAAATGTGTCTGTCACACAGCTATAACTATCCTTTTCTGCTGCTTTTGGGTCTACTTTCTTAATTTCACTTCCACAAAATAAGCAATGAAACACGGGAGCATCGTTTTGATGGAGCAGAACAAGTTTTATCTATTTTGCATGAGTCAATTTTATTTTTGTTTGTGTGGTTTAAGGGACATATTATGTGAACACTAGTTCCCACTTCAACTTTGATGTCAACACCTTTTAATACTAGCGCGGTTTATACCTTCTGCTCCCTTTTGCTGGACCACCACTTTTTCCTGACCATCTAATACCTTTTGGCATAAAGGGCATAATTCTTTGATGAGTTCATTTTCACATTAGAAAAAGGGAATTATTGAATATGGTTTAATTGATACCCATTGCTTTATTCATGATTGGATGGAGTTACCCAAGACCATATAGTTAGTAATGGTTAGTGTGTTAAGACCCTCATGTGGAGCCGGTTTAATGGGGGTAATAGACCTTATGGAGGGGCCTGAATAAAATAATATGGGGAATACAGAAGTAATCAAGTACACCAACACAATGTCTGACTCTCAAAAGAAAAATTGATAACAAATGAAGCAATAATGTAGTATTAGTTAACTGCCCCAGTACAAGCAGTAGCACTATACCTTATAAATCCCTGTATGGGCCTAAATAATTTATAGTATTAGAGTTGACAGACTTAGGTATAAGAGGCTATATGGTGTCCTGGCTCTAGATAAAACCTGGTGTTAATTGCAACCATAAAAATGGATGTGTCTGACAATACTAAGGAAAGAAATTAAGTCTAATAAAAGGTGGGATGAAGTGCATATATACTGTATACATATAATGTATACTGTATACATGTCTATATCAGGAGTATGAAGGCAGAACAAGGACAGTATGCAATACTGGTGTGTCATTCAGTCAGAAATTGTCCGACAACAAATTTGATATGTGATTAAAGCCCAGGACTTTCTCTTTCCAACGAGACCATTTATGGGTAGATATTCAGAAATACATAGTGCCCAGACAAGGATAAGTCCATCTTTCAGCCAGGTTTAGGTGTTTTTTCATACATTTTGTCAATTTCTGAGGTTATTTTTGAAAATCTGCATATATTTTTTTTATAGAAACCTATAATGTATCATATCTCTTAATAATTTCTGGCTTTATATTTGTATATGTGTTGTTATATTGAGCTTGAGATCAAAAGAATTAAAAAAAGAAACACAAACATGTTTGTGTGCAATGTACGTCAGGTCAATATGATTAAAAAATTATATGATTTGACACATTTTAGGTTTGGGTAATATTATCTTCATTTGAATTAAAGGCCTAAGTTCATAAAATATGGTTTGATCTTGAAAATGGCTCCAGAAATGGATTGTCTGTACTTTTAAACCTAAAGAAAATAGTATTACACATCTATCTTGGGCTAACTGGAGCTGAGATATGACATTTTTCGTTCCAGGGCAGCAGCCATATTGGATTCTGACCTGGAAATGACCTTTAAACAGAAAGTTGATTCAGAAATGGTATTGCCATGCATTAAAAACTAAAAAAAATGATATAATATATGATGTTATAGCTGCTGAGATAATACTTGCCAATAGCAGTTGAGATAAAAGAAATCATGGTTTCATTTGGCAGCCATATTGGATTTTGACCTTGAAAATGACCTTTTAACAGAATATTTATTGCAGAAATAGATTCCTCATACCCCAAAACATACAAAAACAGGTATTATACATGGTTATAGTACAATTAGGAGCTGAGATATGACATTCTATGTTGATTGTACCCTGAATTATGGTAACTAAAATTCGAAGTGGTGGCCATTTTGTTTTTGCGTTTTTTTGTACTTTCCCTTGGTCCGATTTTCCTCTACTTTTGATATGTTATTCACCACATTAAGAACTACAGGAAACAACCATAAAACGTTTTGTTGCAATTTGTTCAGGGTAGGGCTATTTTTTAGCTTAGATTGACTCTACTAAAAGGCACATTTCCCATGTTCAAAACAACTATTGTTATGAAAAAGACATTTTTTTCAGTTCCTGGGAGGAGGTTTCCAAACAAAAAAAAATAACAAAAAAAAAAAAGTTACCACCCCCCCGCCCCCCAACCTAGTTTTCAGCCAGATAAATCGGAAACACACCTATTTTTTTTTTGGCCTGACTCAAACAGCTTTCTTTTAGTACGAAATGTGAAGAGAGCCCCCCCCCCCCCCCCCCACACACACACACACACATGTGTACCCCGGGGTTACTACACGAGTGACAGCAATGTGTGTGTGGAGAAATGGAGGTGGGGCGTATGTGGGTCAGATTTACAGAAAATGTACAATTCGCCTTCACCAATCCTCTCAAATAACCCACATTTAAGACAGAAATGAGCTTCAAAATTCTGCTTAACATAACAGAACTGATACTTTAAATCAATGCGATACCAAATATACTCAGATACGCCCAAAATTCATCATTCTTTTAGCAAAATTTAGCAGAATATACTTAATATGTAGAGTTGCCAATTGTACATTTTGTGAAAATCTGACCCATGTAGGAGGAGGCGGAGGGAGGAGGAGGAGGAGGAGGGGGAGGGGAGGGGGAGGAGGGGGAGGGGGAGGAGGGGGAGGAGGAGGAGGAGGAGGAGGGGGAGGAGGAGGACGGGGGGAGCAGGAGCAGGGGGAGGAGCAGGAGCAGGAGCAGGTGGTAGAGGAAGAAGAGGAGGATGGGGGAGCAGGAGGGAGGAGTAGGTGGAGGAGGAGCAGAAGGAAGGAGCCGGAGAAGGGGGAGGAGCAGAAAGGAGAAGGAGAGAGGTGGGCGTGGCGGGGGGCATGGTAGAGGACCTCTTTAGTTCAAAATATTCTCTATTTGTACAAAAAGGAGCCATACACCAGGAAAAGGTTTTTCTGGTCTTCCATTATGGTCCTATGTAAGAAAGGTATGACTATAATTGGTTGAGGCCAATTTTGGAGGCTATTGTTGTTCTGACTACTGTCACAAAATAATATAGGATAATATAGTCGAGCGTCTGAGCATAGCCTTTGGCTTGTCTAACCTAACATGTACACATGGCATTACGAACCTACAAGGTTCCAATATAATACTTTAAATTCTGTCATTAAACTACAAATAATTTCTTTACAAGTAGGATATGTGATTAAAACTAAGACTAATGTACAGGGAACGGTGGTTTTCAAAAACGGGGCTGCCCATTTCCAGATTATAAAAAACTCCATTATAACTACTACTATTTTAATTGTACCATGCATGTGAAATGGAAATAAACAATATATATATATATATATATATATATATATATATATATATATATATATATATATATATATATATACAACATGGCTAATATTTCGGGGCTATAGGGACTATCCATGGACTCATGTAAACTAGATAGCGTTGGGCAGCGTGTCGCTATTTCGCGCAGTGGTTGGTGCTGCCATCTGTCGTTACGTGAAGAAGTCATCATCATGATCCAGGTTAGGGATGATTTGTGATCCGTTTTAGGAAAATGAGTCATAAGTCGCAATAAATGGATTTTTAGATATTATTATATTTGAAAAGATGAGATAAAGCCGATTCTAATGATAGTAAACAGTAGGACATTTAATATGCATTTCTATAATTATTTCAAGTGTTGTATTTTTATCATTGAAAACAAAGTTTGCAGTATTTCGGTGGGAGCAATTACTAGTAAAGTAGCTAAATATATTCATTACGACAACCCTGGAAATACATGGATATATTTATGACACTGTCCTGAAATTCGGGACATGTGCTCAGGCCACGAGAGGCTTTAAGCGTGCCAAAAATTAAAACATTCCCACACATATATCCTGTGAATAAATCACTTTGAAAAATAACAATTTTGCGACTTGTGACTTATTTTCCTTTCCTATCACATTTTTTACGGTTACACCATATGTATTTAATTACGTTTGCTGATTCAACCAAACCGTGGCCTGTGATAGAAGTTGTTTAGGTCTAGGCTTACTTACTCTAAGCATAGAATGAGGTGATTCAAGAAATCCTGTATCATAGACGAAGACAACGGTGAATAGGTCTATTTATTAAAGGCCAACAAATGCCTGAACAAAACAGTAACTACTGAAGTTTGACGTTGTGGTGTTTAATATTATTCAAATAATTTTTATTAAAGGGTTGACCAATATTAAAGTGTAACGAGAGGGGTTTGTCGTCGTTATATAGCGGGGATCCCAGTTAATCTCTTCTTAGTTGTATGTATAGTAGAGGAATAATCCCAAAGTGTTGGTTTTTGTGGGTTATTTTATTTATACTAGCTTTCGAGCTATCTTGCTCTTCATCAATATTAAAGTGGTTTGGTGTATAATTCGTAACGAAGGGATTATGCACCAACTGAAGGTTATTAATCCTTTTAGTCTATGGTTATGGCCCTGGAATGCTCTCAAAAATTGTTTTAGCTCGCAAGCAAACATCGTTATGGGACCCAAAATATTGATTTTTTACCATTTTCATTATACTTCATTTTGGGTTGGAAGGGATATTTTACCTTTATTTTTCAAATGCCTTAAAAACCATAGAGTCAGCGGCAATTCTTTAGGGTCAGTCAGGGACTCGAAACAAAGCTAATTTTATTTTATTAGGCTAGAAACTGAATCTGAGAGTATACCTACAGACATGGCAAAAATAGCCAGTTTGCGGCCAGTGAAACTTTGGGCGAACCAATGAAAAAAATTTCAGTTGTTGCCCTGGCCCATATTCTGCTATTAATTATCCATCATTTACAGACTAAATAAGTACAATAACAAGTATATAAGAGTAAGAGAGTGCTTTTATTGATATTTCATACAGAGAAAATGTTGAAGACACATTGAAGGGACTATACCGACACCTTAATGACATGGGATATACTTGGGGTCCACCAGACACTATAAAACATAGCCATACAAAGAGGGATCATCAAATATGAAAAATAAACTTCATTGTTCTTGGATTTCTGGATACTTAGCCGTCCCCACATCACCAAATATGTACCAAAATAGTCTCTATGTATTATTCCCTTTTTATCATATTTTCATTATATTATAATTATTTTGCCATTTTTCATGGTGGATATCTAGGTCATGTTTGTGTCTTGAAATGATTCCATGCATCATACAAAGATCAGAAATCTACAGAAGATTCATGAGATCAGAAGTTTTGATTTAACAGTCATTTTTTGCAGGATTATTTTGTGTAATGTTAACCTGTACAAAGGTTATGTTTTAACAAAGATCTATTCAGCTAAACCTTGTGGAAACCTGTGCCTATTGCAGAGTACAGAGAGTTATAGGTTCTTCACCAGTGTCATACAGAAGCTGGGTGTAGGACCGTAGCTGACACACAGTGACCATTGGACGGTGGACCAGGGGCGGGTCCAGCTTTAGTTATTGTATCATTCAAATTGGCCTAAATTTCGGTTCGTGATTTCAAGGAAAACCGGGTTTAAACAGAAATAGGGTCCAGAAATTTTTTTCACTTTTAATACTTTTGAAAGAATATTTTGAACATTAAATCTTTTAATACAATTAATAAATATCAAATTTGATGGAGGGGTTTGATGGGGGGCAGGAGGGGGGCTTAACCCCCAACCTGCCCCCTTGTCTGGTTCCGCCACTGGCCCTTTAGCACTTGGACTACACACAACAGCTATGGAAGTAGGAAGTAGTATACTACAGGAGTACCAAACAAACCTGTCGGCCAGCAACTTTATAGAAACTTTGACTTTGATGTGACCAGAACGAAAATTCATTCGGCGATACTTTCTTCCTCAAAACATGGAATGTTGCTTCTAATGATAAATGAAACGATTTCCTCATGATTTGGAAAAGGCAATTTCAACAGCTCCAAAGTGTAGCACATACTAAACCAGATCAATAACAACATTAGTTCTTTCCCAAGAAATGATTCACTGGCAGCTGTACAACAAAACCATACACTAATTTCCATAAATTCCAGTTCACATTTTCATTTCACAAATAATAGTTAAATTTGTTGCATTGTTGATGAAAAAAAGCTGACAAGATTTTTTGGTAAACCATGTAATATACAGGGTATGCACTCTCTGATCGTGTGATATAGGGTATGCACTCTCTGGTAGTGACAGTAGAACAAGCTGACACAGACACACTGTTGCTTCTTACTGATGGTTCTGGGGTAAGTAGTAGTAGGAGGTAGTAGTAAAGTAGGAGAATGTTGTAGATGTAGTAGTAAGGGGGGAATGACTACACGGTCATATCACAGAGCGTCAAGCGAACACTGCGGAATATACACACCACAACCACCACGTACAGACATGGACCAACAAGCTCCACCGCCACTCTGTTGAACATTCAAACATTGACTACCATCTACTGAAGCGCTCTCTCCAGCCAGCAGCAGGCTATGAGTTGGTTATTGTGTCGTTTATAAGGATGGGACTGACTGCACAAGAAATTTTACATCACCGACGACTTGAGGTCCTCAAAATGTCGCTTGGAATTTTGTGTTGTGTGGAATATATGGTGATCACGATGAGTAAGAGTTGGTATTATTACATAGTAATAAGGGACAGAATACAACAAGAAAACTTTGCCAACATCTTTGGTCATCCAATGTGAGTATAGAGGTTCACTGTTTCTGCTCCAGAGCCTAGTAGGGGACTGGGGACTGTTGTTTGTTTGCACCTTGGGGGTATAAATGCACTCAGCACTGCCAGTTGCCTACTTAATTGGTGGGAATAGTGTAAAACAAATTTAGTGGCTGAAAACAGCCAATGAGATTCACTGAAATTATCAACTGTAGAGAAACGAAACGGCGCCTTAAACCACATCATGGCACAAGAGATTATTACCCTTCTTTAGACTTCTTCAGCAAATGCATGCAAAAATACTTTGAAAATAATATTTCTCAGATCAGATACTAATGTATAAGATACACTGGCAATACCATTGAGTTGACTACTTAGATCATTGTCTTCTCCAGATTCCTCTATTATATAGGACAGATCTTAATAAGATTCCATATCCAACTGTTGGGACATTATTTGCTGATGAACTCGTGCTGTTCCCATCGTGAGTGAACCACAGCTCAGTGATGTTGCTGATCCCACTAGGCAAAACTTCCTTAGTGATATTCAGGTCACTTAAAAGTACAAAAATACTTCTCAAAGCTTTCAGATATTTAGGTATTTTGACCCCAAAGGTCAGACATAAGGGCAGATGGTATATGGGTATATGTATATCAGCACTAGAAGCACTTCTACCTAGCGACCTACGCTGAGACTTGACATACAATAGGGAAGTTGCACCAACCTTTTCCAGTCAAGAAATTACATTGTCAAATTTGTCGAAATCATGGAAGAGCATTAATGGAAGATAAACAATGAGCAACTAACAAACTTTCCCTAATTCAATTTGAAATATGTTTTACATGGTTGGAAAGAAACTAATCAACTATTTTTGTTAAGTTTTTTTTTAAAAAAAAAATGGACATGATGAAAGTTTAGTTTTTCATGACTAGTAATCCTTGATTTGAGACCGGGCTGATGCAACGCCCGCACTGAGCCTTGCTCCTCTACACTATAATAGAAGACAAAAAGGTCTAAAGGGGAGAGGAGAGAGAGAGTAGAGGAGGAGGGTGCTGGCTTTGTACACATGAATGCCCAGTGTGCTTGGAATGGAATATATCTTCCAACCTCTCATTCTCTCCCAACACCAACCAGCCTACAGTTCTTTACATGCTCAATGTGGTGCCATGTCACCACCTACTGGTTGTCGCTCAACGGTGACTGATGTGAGAGACTTTCAAAGCGACTCGGATTTGCCAATGCCGGGAGTTGAAGATGCTGTAAAACACATTCCACAACAATTTAAGCAGTTAACACTTCTACTCTGAGGCTTATATGTCACACAAATGTTCTGTTTATAACCTTTATAATATATTATTACCATGATACCATAATCTTCAAGATAAACATACACAAAGATAGATGTTCCAGCCATTCAGTATAAGTGATGCTTCCTTTAGAAATACCAAAAGATTTCACACCAACTGCAGCAACGCTGCATATCAGAGGATATATAGATGTATATTATACAGTACAGACACACCTTGTAATTTAGAGATTTGTCAAAAGTACCAAAACCTATGTCATGCTGCAGTCAGTCTGTAGCTCCCCACATACAAAGGTGCTACAAAACCAGAAATATATGTATATTATTACCATATGCTGTATAGATATATCTAGGTTATATAAAGGATACAATCAACTTCTAGCTTCACGTCAAAAGGAAGTTAAATTCCCCTATTTATAATGAGAGAGATACAAACCAATAGACCTCCGTGCTTATTTTGTTCTAAGACCAAAATCAGGAAAAACCCTGACTTAATGCTGAAATGAACCACCTAAAAATACAGCTACACTGAAGACCTAAAACACCGAGATTATTATTATAATCATTATCGTCATATTATCATTTTTTTGTGTGTATCAGATCTAAACTTCCCGGGAAAAGAAAAGAAAAAAATTCCCAGATGAAAAGATTATGGTCTTAACAAATAACAAGCGTAACAGTCAAGTATGAAAACCTCTTGTTTCTTCTCCACCATCCCACAATATGAAATATGACTTAGCAACAAGAAAAACCCAACAATTAGTATAGTATGTACATCATGAACACCTTCAGATCTACAATATAGGCTTATCTACCACTAAGCTCACGATCCAAAGAGGCCGCATTTTCATGTTTTCACGATTTTCTGCTATGAGGCCATGAAAATGTACAAGATAGGCCTTCTTCACCTGAAACCATCTTTCTTTTGTTCAGAATGTATCCAGCTTATCAGTCTCCATCTTAGCCTTGCTTCTTTGCTTTACGTTCTGTGTGGTAAGGTGGTGACACAGTGTTTGGGATCCGAACCCAGTACCCTTGGGCACCCAGGATAGGAAGCTAGCACTTGTTACCAACACAAGCCACAACTTTACTAAGTCCTGTTGTTCTTATCTTGTGCTACCATATTCCCTTGACTGAGATGATAATCAGATCTTTATAAATTGTAAACAATTATTCCTGTAACAATAATGCCCTTTTGGAATGAACCAAAAAATGGTTGTTATAATTTTAGCTGCAGCGTCGACTGAAGACTGATAAGGGGTGACATTCCCACTGGCGGGGTGACATTCCCACTGGCGGGGTGACATTCCCACTGGTGAACAGAATGTTTGTCTTAAAGCTGCAGTCCAAGCTAATGTTACAGAACCAATCTGTGCTCCTTCCCTATCGGCCTAAACATAAGTCAGAGGGAAGCCAAGAGAATATTGTTCTTATTCCCACAATATAAAACATGGTTAAATTTCACTTGTGCACAAGTCAAAACCTGATGGAATAATACAAATAATTTGGAGGAAATTTTAATGACCAGATATGCATTATCCATAGTTTAGATTTCCTTCTCTACTTAAAGAATATATTTTATAAAGAATGTAATGAAGTAATTTTTCTTCGTTAATACCAGAAGTAAAATGTTCACAGGGATATGATTCAATTAAAAGGTTTTAGATATAGCTGGGAAGGCAGCTTTAACTGAAGGCATTGCAGTGTTGGGGCACTGCATACAGTAGTTGGCCGTCATGTAATATCTGCATGTATCACATTCCTCATATAGATTGCATCATAACTAGCCAAGTAGTAGGAGTAGTAGTAGTAGTAGGTAGTGATGACAAGACATGATATAATATATAAATCTGGTAGGGACAGAATGTCTCTGAGATGGTACAAAGGCATTGGTTGACACTTCCCTTGTCTGGAAGTTACTAACGTCGTCTTATGTATGTTGACGACATTGTAATGTCTACAACCAGTGGTAGTGTAGTATAGGGAGTGATATCAAGCTGTTGGCACTGTGGTTTATCCAAATACCACAAACTTCATCCATGGATGGAGCTAGCTCTGGTAATTTATCAACCTTAGTTCAGATAGAATTATATCTTTAAGGTGTTTTTAAGTAGTTATTGGCAGGCCAAATTGATGGTCGATAGTTGGCACTACCAGACTCACAGCACGTTAGCCAATATAACACCCTATATACCCCACCTGCTGGCCACTACAAACACTGCATGGGGATTTCCATAGGTGCAGGAGGAGGTTACCATGGATATAAGCTAGTAACATTACTACAGGCCCACTTACATAAAAGCTTTCAAACTTAATTTTCACATTTACTGAACCTCCATGAAAATCCCCAGCTTTTTATATTTTCATCCTTTTTCTATTATGTTTACGAAGCTGTTGTTTTCTCTTACAGAGAGGTATTTACTCTTTTTTTTCTCTTCATCAAATTTTTCACTTTCTACATTACTTATGCCCTTTAAGAAAACCTTTGTTACAGTCCGCTCTATTATTATGTATGCTGGTACAATTAATGCTTGACAATTATTATTATTATTACATCAAATTGTGTGTTGAATAAAGATCTTCTTCCATTTGATACAATGTGATTACTATAAATTGTGTGATGTTGTTTAGTTGTAGTAAAGCTTGCAGTAAATCTCAGTGCTGCTGGTGGTGCTGCAGCTACAAGCTAGAGGCGGCCGATGATTACACAACTTCATACTCTTTCCTGATGCTACGGGCAAGGCAACATGCCATAATTACGCCAAACAGCTGAAACAAGAGAGGAAATCAGGTGAGTCAGTTGTACATGAAACATGACAATATTCTAAGAGTTCTAAATGTTATATTCTAATGTTCTTATGAGGGGATTTCATACCAGAAATAATCAGAAAGGGGAGCTGGAATAAATGTTTTTTTTTTATTAATTTCTTAATCTAGCATCATTTCTCAATAATTTATGAACCAGTTGGGTCTATTACAGGGTTTATTACCTTTGAAAGTCCCAACCAACTTTCAAATTCACCATAGATCTGTTTGCTTCACCACAAGAGGCTTGTATTATGCTAAACCATACAAGAAGTGTGCATGGCTCTTCACTGCCTACTCTCTGGCAGCAGCAGAGATATGGACTCAACCTATAATGGACTCTCACAATGTTAAAAGATTCCCTATAATGGACTCTCACAATGTTAAAAGATTCCCTATAATGGACTCTCACAATGTTAAAAGATTCCCTATAATGGACTCTCACAATGTTAAAAGATTCCCTATAATGGACTCTCACAATGTTAAAAGATTCCCTATAATGGACTCTCACAATGTTAAAAGATTGCCAACATATTACAGACAGATATTCTAGCAGTACAATATTGTAAGCAGCCCCCGCAACCAGGCATTTAGACCAATAGATTTATCACCTGGCATTTATAAGCGGACTAGGTAACAACTTACTGGCGTTTGGTACAGACAACCACATCCCAGTAATAGGGTCAGATTTTCAGAAAATGTACAATTCACCTTCACCAATCCTCTCAAATAGCCCACATTTGAGACAAAAATGAGCTTCAAAATGCAGTTTAACATAACAGAACTGATACTGTAAATCAATGTGATACCAAATATACTCAGATACACCCGGTATTCTTCCTTTTTCAGCCTAATTTAGGAGAATTTCCTAAATGTGTAGAGCTGCCAATTGTACATTATCTGAAAATCTGACCCTACAGCCCTTCCTGACTAGTGTGCAACTTCTGGTATGTATCAAAGCTGATTATTAGACTGAAGTGGTTTCATCAATGGTTGGTTGGTTTAGGTTTGTGAAGGGGGCAGCACTGTGCCTTCAGGAGGTAGATAGAGCTTGTAGGCAGTACTGGGGAGTTTGCATACTTAGCAAATAGAAGTTGGTCCTTGCAGCTTTCCCATGAAGGGGGTGTTCCAGTGCTTTACCCATCTCAACTACCTTCACCTTAACTTTTCTACTTGTTCTGTTAATTTCTTACCCTGGCCATCAGAAAGTTATTAGACCAAAATTATGGAGGATTTATCTTGTTGTTTTGAAAGTCCAATTTATACCTGGATTGGATTGGAATTTACTTTATTTGTCAAGTTTACAGGTAAAGAGGGTGAGAAATGGGTAAGCAGGCTTCTGGACAAGATCCAGCTCTTCCAGCCGTTACCTTAAAACGACGTTGGTGACCCGCTGAATACCTTAGTTGCTACAGTTCCACTCAATCTCATCGTTTACCACCACTCATTTCCTTTCAGCCAATTTAACTTCAATTTCTTGTACAAAATTATAACTTCGTTAAGATCTTTTGGGCTGGAATAGCTGAGAATTGGAGCTTGAAGCTTGAATATTGTGGAAGAAGATTTTAAAATACAGAAAATATGGCTTGCTGGATACAAGCTGGTGAAACCACATCACGTCAATACACCATACAGCTGCTGGTATAGGCAGAGTTACACAGTAATCAGGAAAGCCATCACACGGTGAAGTAGTTGTCTGGTAAAAACCCAGAAAACATTTAAACATCATATAACTAATACTCCTAGTAACCAGATGTTATTTAATATCTGCACAAAACTGCTACAAAACAGTATAAATACTTTTTTGGTTAACTTTTGTCAAGCACACAAATCTATAGTTTAGTCATGAAGGCTTGTTATTTCACTGGCAATGAAACACAAATGTATTTCAGTAACATTAACCTCAGATTTTGAAGTAAGATTGAACATAATTTGATTAAAGTTCACTCTGGCATTCATTTTAAAAATAATTTAAAATTTGTTGGTATCAGCTGCACTTCGCCTAGATCAATCTATACCTATTGTCTTGAGGGTTCTTTTCGTTTATAAACATAACATAATAAACATTATTTTTAACTCTGGGTGACTGGAAAGGAAGAAAGGTACTTGTTTATATCCTGTAAAATACCTCGAAATTAAATCAGGGTGTAGCAAAGGTTGTAGGATGGGAATGTCAATTGATGGCAGTTTTTTAGTTGCTTTATATCCGAGGTAGAGCCAGGGTCATAAGGAAAAAAAGCCTTGGATGTTTAACACTGTTGTCAGGTTCTGAACTCTGAACTCTCTCAACACTCTGGTTTAGAAGTCATCACTTTCAGACTATTACGCCTTCCCCACCCACCGGGACGAGGCAGGATGGGGGAGGCAATGCATACAACAGGACCTGACAATGGTAGTTGAATAGTATCAGATGTTGTGGATAACCTGCACCCCATTCCATTCACTATTTTTATATGCCCTTATCAAAGAAAAATAATGTAATATAAACCTTGTTTTTTTTAAATTCTGGATCTAGAAGTCAACACCATCTTTTTTTCTTTTTTTTTTTTTTTTTTTTTTTTTTTTTTGACAAATCTTTATTCTGGATTATATAATAGTGGCATAGGCCAAGGCTATTTTTTGAGGGGCTCGGGTTAGACCCGGTATTCCGCCCAACCCTGAACTATCGCTATTACATATTTTGTTGGCTTAATCCACAATCTTGATCAAAAGGATATATCATTGCACCCCTTTTATTCTACCCCTCATAAAAGCATAGGTGTATAATAAAGCCCTTTATATCACAACTTGTAATTAACCCTGATACTAGGTGATCTGTACTAATAATTATGCAATTTGTTTAGAGAAAACACATGTAGATTTCAGGAGACACAAAGTTCTATGTAAACAATGTCGGGAGAATGATTGCACAATTTCCCAATTTAAACATTGTAGTTGTGATATAAAAATGGAATACAAACTCATGTAGTTCTGAATTAACATATCAGACACACTTGGAATGTAAATATACTCATCATTGTTTGTTGCTTAGCCACTCTCAATGATACACTCATGTGTCTGATGCACTTATTCAGACCAACCACCTGGTACATTCCAACTAATTATTGTACCCCTTATAGAGCATGGGTGTATAGTACAGAAATACACACAATGGTTGCTAATTAAGCAATAAAGGGATACAAACTCTAATCCTGATCACAACTCTGGTGCACCCCTTAAAATAAACAAATAGAGCTTTTCCCTGCCTTACAAAATACAATCCATAGCTTAAACTAATCTTCAACCACAAGAGTTGTATACAACCAGATTTCACACAAACTTGGTTTGTCTCCAAAAGGTACAAACTTGTTTGCTGCAACCTTACAATGGAAAGATGGTCAAGTAATGAGAAAATTAAAAAAAAAAATAAAAAGAAGAATTGTTTGGCAGGTGCGTCCAGAGATAAGTAGGAGCAAACCTGAGAGGGCAGTTACATGCTTACAGTTTATTCCACACATTTTTTCTCTTTTTTCCCCCATAAATTTCATTAAAGGCCAATATAATATTTAAATTCATTACCTAGAAATACTCATACCATCTTTTTAAATATGACGGTATCTCAAAACCCATTTGTTGACATGACATAAATGTGATGTCTTGTAGGTCCTGTCTCACTTGTCAATACTTTTAGACCAACACCAACATTTCTGAAAGACGTTTTGTCAGTATGGAGGCCCCTGGCAACACATTGCCCCTGTGCGGTGGTCAATAGGCGTTGTCTAATTCTATCAGTCAGTTGTATGTATGTATATTGTTTATTTCCGAAAACAGTACATGATAAAAATATACGATAATATACATCGGAAATGGGTCAGTCCTCTTCTGTGGCAGCCACAGCTCTTCCAGAGGGTCCCTTAGACTAGACTTTTAAGTTACAACTTACGGTATATAGAGGTATAAAGTGACTAGTTACCTACACTACTGCAATGGGATGCACTAGCTATATCTGTATCAAGGTGTGACCCATGGTATTGGGTTTCCTTGTGTAAAATTTTGTGGACGCTGTCCTTTTGTCCAGTCCAGTTAGAGGCGTCTGAGTCAACCTGTACTAGTGGTCGCAGTATTATGTTCTCAAACCTTGTCAATATTACTTAAAAGACACATCCTATTATTTTTTTTTAAAAGAGATTTTCTTTTAACTAGGTACAAGTTTATTTAAACTGGATATACCAAGTCCCATCATTTATAGTCTCTTTTTCACCCAAACCATTGTTTATGTTGGCTACTTTGTTTTTGGTCAGCAGTCATAGTCTGGTTTAACACGCCAGTCATAGTACATAGACACAAGGCCTTGTCAGTCCGCTGTAGGTGGACACTGACCCAAACATACTGTGTAATCTGGCACTGAATATAATTATGTGGAACACACTGTAGCATTATGTGGAATACACTGTAAGCAATAGGGACTTAATGACTATTTTGGACCTCACTTAAAATCTAACCACTAGGGTTTGGGGTGGGGGAGGAAAGAGTCAATCATGGACAGTCGTTTACCTGACAATTATATCTGTGATTATAAATTGGTTGGTCTTTCATTAGACAGTTTCGTACTCTTTCCTGATGGCTTGTGCGAGGCAGCAAGCTATGATCACGCCGAACACCTGCAACAGACGAGTAACAACAGAGGGCAGCATGAGCGTTAGTCAGACCAAGTGAAGCCTTCAACAACAAGAAGTAAGGGAGAAGGAGGAGAGGATGAAACAGGTTAGTAGTAGTGGGGGGACTATTACAGAGGTCCAAGGACCTTAAATGTAATTATTTAATTGTTACTTTGATCTAAGGTGAACTGGGGATCTACTGAGTGGAGTTCATTATAGGAATGCTAAGCATACTGCAGGAGATGTCAACATTGATTCATTAAATTTATATTGATTTTGAACTTTATGTAATGGAGTAAGGGCTATGGAAGGTGAAGAAAAAATAATTTTACAAAAATTTGGGATGTGCAAACATTGACTAGAAGGCAAATATGACAATGTTTTCCTTTACAAATGAGTAGAATTTTAAAACTTTGGAAAACGTTTGATGATCAATTTTAAAAAAAAATATTCTCAAGGAAGAATGGAAACAGAAAAGGTAGAGAAAGAAATCATTCTTTACAAGTTAAAACAAAAGGGTAGGAATGTAAGGAGACAGATAAGACGAAAGGAAATATTTCATTTTCACAAAGATAAACATGGGAAGCTTCTGAAATAATTCTGAGTTTTTATTCTGAATTAATATGATTCTCTAACCATCAAATAGATATATTTTTCTTTCAAGGGAAGAAATATTTAACATTATATTTTACACAAGCCCTGATATGTCTACTATATACTATGTATATCATAGATAAGGCCTACATCAACCATATAAGGTGTAAACCACTACATGACACACTAGCAAGCTATAATGGATATTAACACATTCTGAGGGACTGAATAAATATATTGTAGGGGATGCATTCTATAAGGGCTAAACCATGCAGCTACAGGTGCAGAACATGCATGCACTAGCTGACAATATCTAACACACCCAGGTGTGGCCAGGTGTAGCTAGCTCACACACCAGGGTCAGTTATAAAGTAAACCAATGTTGTATGCTTATACTGTCATATCCCCATATTTAATTGTAGCGCTCAGGGTTGAAACAAATCGCTTCAAAAAAAAGTTGTCCCAAGGACAAATATTTTTCAAAATATCTAGAAGTCTGATAAATATCTCTCTCTCACAAAATATGTGGTTGACTGCCCACACCAAAGAAAGGTGCAGCCTGGTATTAATATATTCATTTTTGGTTGTCCGCATGGCTGATATAGGTGTTGCAGACAATCAGGACGCGGCATTTGTTCAACCCTGAGCACATTCTAACTTGTGTTACCCCCGGGCCTCCTAGAGGTTTCTATAATTATATTAATTGACCTCAAGTGGGTTTATTAGTCAGCCAGACAGAGTGTTGGCCAAACAGATTGTAGTACCTTACTGATCACACCACCATATTTAATATCTACATTTTCATTGTTAATCATTAAAGTATTTTTTATATATTCTTTCATTCTCATGTTATACAGTTTCGGTTTTGATTTTGTTAGATGTTAATTAATTAAACTATATAAACAATACATTAACTGACTGAATTGTAATTTCTTAATTATCAAATTACAATCGTTATGAAAATTGAACAAGTAACTATTCCAATAGTTCCTGCTTGGAACTGAAAAGTACCTAGTCCTTGACGTCAATAATGTTTTAAAATCTAAAAAAAATCGAAGTTATCTTTAAAGTGATCAATTTCCAATAAACCACAACAAAAAGTACACTAAAACAAAAATATTTCCTTTGAGAGTGAGAGAAATATTGAAAGTTTAATCCATAACCCAAGTGCTGCATTTATTTTGAACGTGTTTTCCAAAGTAAAAGTGTGACCTAAAGATCTTGAATTAATTCCCATCACCATATAATATGTGTACAGCTAATATTTAAACACTTTTATCATGATTATAGTTCTTAGGCTACATCTGCTTCATTTAATACTCATAAATCTTTCTCTTTTTTAGGAAACCACCTTCCAGAAAGACTTTTTTTGTGAAAACATCACAAAGAAAAATTAGGCCTGAGTTTTCTAGTAGGGGGAGGTTAAATCTTATTTTGGCCTTTCATTGTCACCTGAAGTTTGCCTGCTCTATGGCATACTGCGGTTAGGGGATGTGATGTTCTGTAACGGTCAGTATGGATCTACCAAGTGCTTGACCACTGCACTATTTTGAGCCTCCAGGGTGCTAGTACCACATGTGTATAGCACAGACATGGCGAAAACTTTAGAACTTTCACCGGTCCTCCTGAGGTTTCACCAGTCCTCCAAAGGTTTTTTCAACGTTTCATAGACCTTTTACACTGGACAGTCGGACCGGAGACACTTTAGTTTCACCGGTCCGACATGTCTTTCATCGGTCAAGGACCGCGGTCCGGCAGGTTTCGCCATGTCTGATAGCATATTATACCTGTATAACCCCAGCACATGGCCAGCATCCAGGTATAAATAGACACAGGTGGGACTGGAACCATTAAGTTTAGACTGGTTCAGGCGGCCGGGGAACCACTACCGCCCGTACAGAGGATGGGGGTAAGGATGCCACTCAATAGAAGAGTTCCTCACACTCGGTGACTTCTAACACAGCAAATATACATGCAGCAGCAACCACATCAACACCACATGCTGGGTATCGCTCCCTACAGACAAATAGTTCCCTGGGTATGCTGCCACACCTGCTGTGTACGTATCACTCCGCACACACACACGCACACACACACACCCAGCATTTACAGGAGGACATCCAACCTTCCACATGCAGCATTTTATATTCTAATGATTCCCCGCAGAAACTGATGCTTGTATGACTGAATGCTGAATGTGACTTAGATATTTTATATCTTGCGTGAGCAGAAATGATGTAAGTTGGTGAACAGTTTATTCATGAGGTGTAGAGAAATGCACAAGTTTAAAACGCATAATAATAAGTGTTGGAAAAAAAGCTTTGATGGCAACAGATGTGGACAATGTGGACATATGATTGGCGCTGTGGAGTTGAAGCCAGCCTAAACCCAATACATCTAAAGTATACTCTGTGCTGTGCTACTGGAAGTGAGCCGGGTGACTACATAGCGGGTTGTTTGTTGTGTATAGAGCGGGGCAGGGCCATGTGAAGCGGGGTGATTGTCGTGTATAAGCAGGAAGGGTAGCGTATATGTGGTAACAAGGCATTAGTCCCCAATTACTTGCATAGCACAATACTGACATAGTCAACTCACAACTGTGTAATTTCACAATCTGATGTGTGAACATTGTGTGGATACTTTTGGGCATATTTAAAAAAAAATCATCTATTCACTCAATATTTGGGGATTTCTCTTCTTTCTTTCATATGAATTGCAGAGTTTATTTATAAAAATGAATACATAACAACCACAAGCAACATATTTCTGAGACACTTCTTCATAAATATTGCTACCAGGACAGGAAGTTGCCCCATAACATCTTTTTCATGTCAAGATTATGTCAAATACCACCATTAACCTAATATATTTTTTCAAAAATGATTTCAAATTCCACTATTCTTGGATTTATTCCCAGAAATCCTAATAACAAAATTTGTAAGGAAAAACAAATTATTGAAGAAGGATGCAGTGCATGACATGAACCAGGTTATATGGCAGCCATTGGTGTCGATGGGGATTAACGCTTTTATATGTTCTTAAATTTACACTTTTTGCTATTTAGAAGGCAATTTTACAGACTTAGAGATTGAAATCAGTAACTAGCAATGTAAAGATGTAATGATGAGAATTAAATTAAAATTAAATAATTTATATTGATTAAATTTAACAATTTTCAGAGAATTAAATTAAAATTAATTAATTTATATTAAATAAAATTAATTAATTTATATTAAATAAAATTAATTAATTTCCAGAGAATTAAATTAAAATTAACTAATTTAGTATCAATAAATTTAAATTCATTAATTCCATAGCATTTGAAGGCTCACATCAATCCCAGAATCTATCACGTCAGGCCGATACAACTGGTTTATTGCCAATAGTAAAAAGCTGATAATTCCCGCCGCGTGGTTCATAACTCCCAACAACTCAAGCAATAACCCTTGTGATATGGACGTATTGTGTGCTTATGTATAGTCTGAGACATTATAAACTGATAAATTATCATAACATTAAAAATAAAATAACAATATTAAAGAATTATTAAATATAAAGCAGAACACATGCAGGGTAGTAACACTATGACTCCCACAGACACACCAAAGCCAGCATTTCTTCCCAACTCAGAGTATGTTTGTATGGTTTTCCCTGAGGAATTTGTATAAAGAAAGGTTTGGAAACAGTTTATATAGATCTTTAAATTCATGAATGACTCAATTTTTTTTTTGATTATTAAAATCTGATTCAGGCAATCAATGAAAAAGAAATATTTGGCTAATTTTGCTGGAAATAAAACAAAATGATTGTACATTAACCTGTATTTAAACATTTTAAATCAATTTTCCAAATAGCCTAAAACAAACTCATTTATTCAAAGTTGCAAATGAGTAGGGTCTTGCAACCCTACGGGCTGATATAAAACCTGCACTCGGGGAAATACTGGTATTGGTACACTGTGTGACTATCAGAAATACAACAGGTAAAGCTGGCCTACAGGTTAAACATCACCATTTTATCATTGATTATTATTATTACTACAATCATTATTATTCAATAACTGAATCTCAGACCATGCACCAGTGGTAAGGAAGGTAAGTAGTCAAACCTGCACAAAGGCGAGACCGATCCCCACGCCGCCAACAATGTAGATATTGCTATTGGCCATGTCGACGAATGAGTTAACGCATCCCTGGAAATAGCAAAAGACGTTTTTGGTTAAAAACATCTCATTCAGAAAGTTTATGTCAATGAAGTTATGGAGTGTTTTTTGTTGTGCCTTAATCTTAAGATATATACATTGTTTTTCGAAAAAAAAGTTCTTTTTAAACGGTATGTTCTGTGGCATTTTACTGCGTATAAGTTGGTTGACACATATGGCTTTAGTTGAATCAAGTTATCAGACATTTAATGCTTTATATTAATAGCTTCATAAACATTAAATTCATGTTTATATGAATTTTGTTATTATTTGAATCATGTTTATATGAATCTACTTACTCCTGTGTACTTGGGGATGTTTATATGAATCTACTTACCCCTGTGTACTTGGGGGTGTTTATATGAATCTACTTACCCCTGTGTACTTGGGGATGTTTATATGAATCTACTTACTCCTGTGTACTTGGGGATGTTTATATGAATCTACTTACCCCTGTGTACTTGGGGATGTTTATATGAATCTACTTACCCCTGTGTACTTGGGGGTGTTTATATGAATCTACTTACTCCTGTGTACTTGGGGGTGTTTATATGAATCTACTTACTCCTGTGTACTTGGGGGTGTTTATATGAATCTACTTACTTTGGTGTACTTGGGGATGTTTATATGAATCTACTTACACCTGTGTACTTGGGGGTGTTTATATGAATCTACTTACTTTGGTGTACTTGGGGATGTTTATATGAATCTACTTACTCCTGTGTACTTGGGGGTGTTTATATGAATCTACTTACTCCTGTGTACTTGGGGATGTTTATATGAATCTACTTACCCCTGTGTACTTGGGGATGTTTATATGAATCTACTTACTTTGGTGTACTTGGGGGTGTTTATATGAATCTACTTACACCTGTGTACTTGGGGATGTTTATATGAATCTACTTACCCCTGTGTACTTGGGGGTGTTTATATGAATCTACTTACTCCTGTGTACTTGGGGGTGTTTATATGAATCTACTTACTTTGGTGTACTTGGGGGTGTTTATATGAATCTACTTACACCTGTGTACTTGGGGATGTTTATATGAATCTACTTACTCCTGTGTACTTGGGGGTGTTTATATGAATCTACTTACTTTGGTGTACTTGGGGGTGTTTATATGAATCTACTTACTCCTGTGTACTTGGGGGTGTTTATATGAATCTACTTACTTTGGTGTACTTGGGGGTGTTTATATGAATCTACTTACTCCTGTGTACTTGGGGATGTTTACATGAATCTACTTACTCCTGTGTACTTGGGGGTGTTTATATGAATCTACTTACACCTGTGTACTTGGGGGTGTTTACATGAATCTACTTACTCCTGTGTACTTGGGGGTGTTTATATGAATCTACTTACCCCTGTGTACTTGGGGATGTTTATATGAATCTACTTACCCCTGTGTACTTGGGGGTGTTTATATGAATCTACTTACTCCTGTGTACTTGGGGGTGTTTATATGAATCTACTTACTTTGGTGTACTTGGGGGTGTTTATATGAATCTACTTACTCCTGTGTACTTGGGGATGTTTACATGAATCTACTTACTCCTGTGTACTTGGGGGTGTTTATATGAATCTACTTACACCTGTGTACTTGGGGGTGTTTACATGAATCTACTTACTCCTGTGTACTTGGGGGTGTTTATATGAATCTACTTACCCCTGTGTACTTGGGGATGTTTATATGAATCTACTTACTTTGGTGTACTTGGGGGTGTTTATATGAATCTACTTACACCTGTGTACTTGGGGATGTTTATATGAATCTACTTACTCCTGTGTACTTGGGTTTACCCTCGGCAGCGCAGCCCTTGACGTCGGTCTTGCAGCAGGAATCTGGGGGAGAGCCCTTCCAGTCTGTAGCATTGTTCACTCCACAGCACTTGAACTGTAACACAGTGGCGGCACATGGTTAATGACAAAGAAAAGGAATATTACTATTGTTTTTAATGTGTTTCATATTTACTTTATACATAACCTTCACAGACATTAATGCTCACCACTGAAGTTTCAATGTACAGCAATTTATAACATCTTGTCATTTAGAAACATCTTGACACCTGAACTGATGGAAAATCACAAATACTATTACAAATATATGAACAATACTACTCAACTCGACCAACCACTATTCACATAAAAGTCTTCAGTTTATCTGAATTTCTACGGACTATTTTATCTTGCGAACTTTTTAGTATAAAGAATTAGTACTAAGGATTAGGATTGTTGAAAACATAATGTAACGACTTGATTTTAAAATTATTCATCTTATTACATTTATTTTATCAAAGGGCCCCCCAGGAAGATCACTACTGTGAGGGTCGCGTCCTTTCTCTTGATTATATATGATTGTATTATATGTAATTGTGAATAGAAGTTTTATTATATACATAACCTTGTCCTTTTCACTTCCATACAAAGCTACCAACGCCTAGTATCTAACTATTGACATGTAAACTGAAAATTCCAGGTATGGCAGAAGACCGGGCCAAGCCCAAGCCATACAAGCCACTAATGCCAGTTATTTCTTGAATAAAAATCTGTTATCACAAAAAAAAACAAATAGAAAATACTGACAAATAGGAATTTGAAAGAATTTGAAAAAAATTTGAGTATTTTAGGGGACATTTGTCAAGTATGTGAATTTAGACAATAATCTGAGAACTTGCATCCCTGGTTTAATTCCCCAAGCTAGGTGCTAGGTTTTCCATTTTTTAATGACTTTTAATGTCGAAATACAAAATTAATCTATTAATTAATCTATATTAATCTACTTTCACCAGTGTACTTGGCGGTGGTGGTGGTGGGTGTTATATGGATGAAATAATTTATAAACATTTAAAGCTGCTCTCTCAAGCTCAATTTCAATTGGCTCATACTTTTTTTAAAATAAATTTGTCTGAAGTTGAACTGAATATATACAAATGCCAGAAGATAGGTATCTCTTATCAAGTATATTGATATATTTATTATATTTAATACAAAATTAGAATATTCCAACAAAGATATCTTATAAATGAATATCTATTTTCCTAAAACGGATCACATATGTGATCCATGTACATACGTCATGCTGGACGGTATCCCAGGCGCGGGTCACTCCAGCAGACTTGTTGTAGTTCTGCATGGACTCACGCATTTTCTGTGTTACAAGATCCTGGACCTACAACATATGTAACATGGGAAGCATGTAGAGTAGGGCAACATTATTATTATTACAAACTTTTATTCAGTAAACATTGGTTTATGCAGAACTAAAAAAGAAATGGTGCTTCTACCCGTAGTTTATCTATTTGCAGGTTCCAGGTATACATAGATTTCACTGACGTCACGGCCCTGGCCATGTTTGGGGTCCAGTTAGACGCCTATGTATGCTGCGATACTTGAAAATGTCGTTTTCTGGCTGTTTTAACTTTTACCAGTTTTCATCTGCCTCAATAATATCTTCATGATAGGTTAGATAACCTGTCTTTAGTGTAGTATTAGCCAAGTATCCTGTCTTGTGAGGTTTATCAACTTTGTTTTGATACCCTCGCCATAGACGGCAAGCATAGCGATGACCCTGAAAATGGCGGTCACTGTGAAACCGCAGCCTACTGGGTGACGTCATGTGAAATCTATGTATATCTTTTTAAATTATAATTAATAAGGGAAAATGACAGAATACAATAATAATACAGGTGCATATTCGATAATACAAGTACATATTCATTGATCAGTCAGTCAAATGAACATGTGACTTGTTAATGAATATTGGATCAATTATTTACATCTTACGAACCAAACCATCAGCAAAAGTCGCCATAACATCTCTAAATCTACTAGTTTTCTACTTTCATAGGAAATGTTACACAATGTCTGATCAAATTGATCCTGAATCGAAATACTTTCAGTGAATAAACGATGTTTTTTGGTCTCTTACAAAAGGAACAAGAAAGGAAATATTATCCTGAATGCAATATTAAACAATGACTATGTATTAGTGCTAATTTTTTTTTTTTTTTTTTATTTAGAATTTTTATACAACCAATCTTCAGTGGAATAACAGTTGAACATAAACGGGCATGCACAGTGTAATGGCTGTAGTTACCTGGTCACGCATCACGTATGCGGTGATGCCAGCAGCGATCTCAAGGATGAAGATGAGGGCCAATAGCACAGCAAACTGTAATGGAAACAAGTGGACATTGAAAGGCACATACAGTGGAACCTCACATGGGTCAGATTTTCAGAAAATGTACAATTAACCTTCACCAATCTTCTCAAATAACCCAAATTTCAGACGAAAATAAAGTTCAAAATAGAGTTCAACCTAACCAAACAGATTGCTAGAATCAATGCAATGCCAAATATGCTCGAATTCACCTAGTATTGGCCAAATTGTAGCCTAATTTAACAGAATTTACTAAATGTGCACAGCTGCCAATTGTACATTTTCTGAAAATCTGACCCGCAAAAAGACCACTCTCAATAGTTTATGGCAGGGTAATTATAGTGCAGGGATTTCTCTCTGATGTCGTGGTAGATAGATTGAAGCCCTATACTGGGTATGATAGATTGAAGCCCTATACTGGGTATGATAGATTGAAGCCCTATACTGGGTATGATAGATTGAAGCCCTATACTGGGTATGATAGATTGAAGCCCTATACTGGGTATGATAGATTGAAGCCCTATACTGGGTATGATAGATTGAAGCCCTATACTGGGTATGATAGATTGAAGCCCTATACTGGGTATGATAGATTGAAGCCCTATACTGGGTATGATAGATTGAAGCCCTATACTGGGTATGATAGATTGAAGCCCTATACTGGGTATGATAGATTGAAGCCCTATACTGGGTATGATAGATTGAAGCCCTATACTGGGTATGATAGATTGAAGCCCTATACTGGGTATGATAGATTGAAGCCCTATACTGGGTATGATAGATTGAAGCCCTATACTGGGTATGATAGATTGAAGCCCTATACTGGGTATGATAGATTGAAGCCCTATACTGGGTATGATAGATTGAAGCCCTATACTGGGTATGATAGATTGAAGCCCTATACTGGGTATGATAGATTGAAGCCCTATACTGGGTATGATAGATTGAAGCCCTATACTGGGTATGATAGATTGAAGCCCTATACTGGGTATGATAGATTGAAGCCCTATACTGGGTATGATAGATTGAACCCCTATACTGGGTATGATAGATTGAACCCCTATACTGGGTATGATAGATTGAAGCCCTATACTGGGTATGATAGATTGAAGCCCTATACTGGGTATGATAGATTGAAGCCCTATACTGGGTATGATAGATTGAAGCCCTATACTGGGTATGATAGATTGAACCCCTATACTGGGTATGATAGATTGAACCCCTATACTGGGTATGATAGATTGAAGCCCTATACTGGGTATGATAGATTGAAGCCCTATACTGGGTATGATAGATTGAAGCCCTATACTGGGTATGATAGATTGAAGCCCTATACTGGGTATGATAGATTGAAGCCCTATACTGGGTATGATAGATTGAAGCCCTATACTGGGTATGATAGATTGAAGCCCTATACTGGGTATGATAGATTGAAGCCCTATACTGGGTATAATTAAGTAATGAAGTTTAAGAATCTTTAAATATTAGGTTAAAAATAATGGATTTTGTGGAAGTTCTCAAAAATCCTGATTTCAGTAGAAATACTTGACGATTTTCATCGCTGTAATTAGCTGTTAACAATAGATTAATAATATGTTAACTCACTGTCATGGTCATGCAGTAGTTCTCCTTGTATGCGCCGCAGCAGCCGAAGAAGCCGATGATGAAGATGATGACACCCACAACAATCAGCAATATGGCCGCCGCGCTGAAACTGCCTCCGAAGAAGTCAAAGTACTGCTGGAACTTGGTCTGTACCACGGCTCCGGCAATAATCAGCCCCAGACCGGCCAGCTGCAAGACACAAAGACAATCATTAGTATCAGCATACAACAAACAATACACATAAATATGATCCGTTTTAGGAAAATGACTTGAGTCACAAGTCGCAAAAAATAGATTTTGAGATATCATCATATTTGAAAAGAGGAGATCAACGTGATTCCATTGATAGTGAACACTAGGATATCTAGAAAGTTTGATATTTTAATTTTTGAGAAAAAGTTTTCAATGTTTCTGGCTGGGCAATTACCAGTAAAGTAAGTAAATATAGTCCATACAACGACCTTCGAAACGCAAGGATATATTTAATACAATGTCCCATACATTGTTACATGGATTCATATGACTATGCCAAATCCTCTAGACATCAGAACATTTCAATAGAGATCTTGTGAAAAACACAATTTGAAAAATATCAAATTTGCGACTTGTGACTCATTTTCCTTGAACACATCACAAATATGAATTAAAGTTACTAATTTCAATCAATCTTATTTTCGGAATGCAAGTAGATAAATATTTAGTTAGCATAAAAAGACTTGTGAAGTGCAAAATCCCAGATACTAATAAAAGACACTTTTATGCTTAAGTAATGAATAAGGTTGATTATGACATATACACATGGAATATAAGACAGTAAGGTTTGGGGGTGGGGGCACAGAGTATATGAGCACCGGTATTGTAGAGACTTCCACTGAAAAATAAGCAACATGTCAAATAATGTTGAGGCTAAAGTAAGCTGCTCTCACTACCTCACAACACGCCCTCTTACGGGGCTCCAGTTCAACAATCCTCATTGTGCCGAGTAACACCAGCTGGCGCCACCAGTGTTGCCGCGCTCAGTGGTCTTGGTACCGCTTGACTACACGTTCGGAGACAGTTTCAACAACAGGCTCGCGGGGGACAGTTTCAACAACAGACTTTCTCCTCTTCTTGGTGTGATTATGACTTGCATGGTGCGCTTCACAAACCATCAGAAATATCAAGTAGATTATTTGTGTTCAATCCTCAAACAGTTCAACGACAATTACCTACAGAAGTCTATCGTGAATATTTCCTGTATTATATGCAGCTATGTATGCATGCGACCTATAGAATAGACTCAATATCAGCGAGTCTGTATTGTTGTAAAAAGCTACGACAATAAATAGATCTATAGTTAGAAATGTTATCAGTTCATCACATGGAATGTTGGAGGTGGCAACCGTCACACACCCTGGTAGCTATATCTAGAACTACAAGTCTACTGGTCTAACACCAGAGGCGCTTCGAGTGACAATATTTCAGGGTGAATTTTTGTGTCCAATATTCCGGGGGGGGGGGGGATATTTGATGAAGCCTATTCTCCCTGAGGTGGGGGGAGGGTGGATTGTCCCGTACACTTGCCGGTGTACTCATCCTCGTGGTCCTTCTGGTTCCAAGGGTCCGTCATCTTGGCGTTACCATAGCAACACAATTAATTAACATGTGATAATTACGTCATATAACGGGTAGCCTGTCACCTGTGCCCAGTCATGGTATCTCTTGGTTCCCTCTTATAATGTCGCCAGGTAAGCTTATATTCAGGTTTCAATGTGGTAAATGTGTTTTCATTGTTATAGTTCCACCAACGATTTACTTTCTAATGGTGTGCAAATGCTGGGGGTGAGTATTGGAGGCTATAACTTATTGCTGGTGTTTATATCAATTGTTCGATACAAGCACTCTAACTAGTATAAGTAGGCATCCCACATAGGCCTATGTACTTGCAGCTTGTCGTTCAATGCTTATAATGCAGTTCTTCCCCTCATTTCTTCAGATTGGTGTCGAATAAACCACAACAACTGACATAGGCTCCATGGTGAGGTCACATGCTTCACATATCAACTCAGATCAGACCCACAATAGTTGGTTCTCACACTCACACGATAGAAAGCTATAGAAACTGTCAATGTCTCCGGTGGCAAATGGTTAGATCCATAGAATCTATCTCTTAATTACAAGTCTCTTATGTGATTGCAGATAATCCTGAGGACAATCCTTCATGTTATTCCAGCTTTCAGGTGTCCATGTACTAATGTCTGTTCTTCCTATAGTATAGTCCTTAGGTGCTCTCCTATAGTCCTTAGGTGCTCTCCTATAGTCCTTAGGTGCTCTCCTATAGTCCTTAGGTGCTCTCCTATATCGCTGAGTAATGTCCTAAAACAGTAGAAACAACTTCTTAACAATATCTTAAAAGGTAAGTAGAGAAATGGCCATGTTTGTCGCTGTCCCTGTCCTCCGCCCTGCCCTGTCCCTCTCACCACCACCACCTCCCCGTGAGCACTGACTGAGTCTGGTGGTGGTGGAGCTGCTCTAGTTGTAAGCACCGACTCACATTGACTCACTGGAGTTATTGAGTTACTCCCCGGGTCTATACTGTATATGGGTCAGATTTTCAGAAAATGTACAATTGGCAGCTCTACACATTTAAGAAATTCTCCTAAATTAGGCTGAAATATGAAGCGTACCGGGTATATCTGAGTATATTTGGTATCACACTGATTTAAAGTATCAGTTCTGTTATGTTAAACTGCATTTTGAAGCTCATTTTTGTCTTAAATGTGAGTTATTTGAGAGGATTGGTGAAGGCGAATTGTACATTTTCTGAAAATCTGACCCATATACTGACACTTGCTGCATCTACATTCCACCACTCCAGGCATCGCACCCAAACACCGCTCATGTGTCACCGCCTCCCCCCCCCCCACCGCCTCCCCCCCCCACCCCCTCCCCCCCCCCACCCCCTCCCAGCCTCCCCCCCCCCACCCACCACCACCTCTCACACACACAAGGGTTCAATTCAATCAAAGGTATCTTTGATTGAATTTAATTCAAAGTGTTTTTTATTTGTACAAACAGGAGCCACACACTTGAAAGAATTTTTCTGGTCTTCCTTTATGGTCCTTGACTATGGAAAAGATCTTAATTCTAATTAGATTGTAGAGACCAGGAATTTTTTTTAAAAAGTTGGAAATCCCGCATCCAACGCCTGTCAGCCAGACGGACAACCACAACTTGATATTTGGGCGTCCTGGTATCTAGCTATATGAGAGGCACTGTAGTGGGTGGTATCTAGCTATATGAGAGGCACTGTAGTGGGCGGTATCTAGCTATATGAAAGGCACTGTAGTGGGTGGTATCTGGCTATATGAAAGGCACTGTAGTGGGTGGTATCTAGCTATATGAGAGGCACTGTAGTGGGTGGTATCTAGCTATATGAGAGGCACTCGCTATATGAGAGGCACTGTAGTGGGTGGTATCTAGCTGTATGAGAGGCACTGTAGTGGGTGGTATCGAGCTATATGAGAGGCACTGTAGTGGGTGGTATCGAGCTATATGAAAGGCACTGTAGTGGGTGGTATCGAGCTATATGAAAGGCACTGTAGTGGGTGGTATCTAGCTATATGAGAGGCACTGTAGTGGGTGGTATCTAGCTATATGAAAGGCACTGTAGTGGGTGGTATCTAGCTATATGTGAGGCACTGTAGTGGGTGGTATCTAGCTATATGAGAGGCACTGTAGTGGGTGGTATCTAGCTATATGAGAGGCACTGTAGTGGGTGGTATCGAGCTATATGAAAGGCACTGTAGTGGGTGGTATCTAGCTATATGAGAGGCACTGTAGTGGGTGGTATCGAGCTATATGAAAGGCACTGTAGTGGGTGGTATCTAGCTATATGAGAGGCACTGTAGTGGGTGGTATCTAGCTATATGAGAGGCACTGTAGTGGGTGGTATCTAGCTATATGAGAGGCACTGTAGTGGGTGGTATCTAGCTATATGAGAGGCACTGTAGTGGGTGGTATCTAGCTATATGAGAGGCACTGTAGTGGGTGGTATCTAGCTATATGAGAGGCACTGTAGTGGGTGGTATCTAGCTATATGAGAGGTACTGTAGTGGGTGGTATCTAGCTATATGAGAGGCACTGTAGTGGGTGGTATCTAGCTATAGGAGAGGCACTGTAGTGGGTGGGGTGGCCGAGTGTCATGTAGAGGTGACACTGTGCACATGGCACCTCTCACTGTCTCGCACATTCCTTCTCCATTACCTCAACCTTACGCCCCCAACCCCCACCCCCACCCCCCACTCCCCGCCAGCCTGCTACACCTCACACTACAGTTAATATCATGGGCCCTGATCAAGGTTGGCTTGTGTTCAAGTTTCTAGGTAGCATTCTTGTAAGTGAGTGGAACTTGGGAGATCATCCGAGGGTAATTTTGTATTTATTATACCTTTCCCAATATTCATGGCAAGTAACAAAGTCTGACAAACTTTTGAAGCTGGGAAGCCAGCGCTACACAGCAGCCTGTGAGTGCATCTAAGAGCGCAATGTCCAAATTGTATTGTAAATCATTATTCATGTGTTCACTACCAATACAAAGCCCGACGGCCGTTCTTTACAGACGGAACTATTGCCGACGCAAGTTTGGCAATGCAAGTGCTTTCTTCCCCGCTCATTTCACCTATTACTAGTTATTCCTAAATTATAGTATTATTTCATCAATTAAGTACTTTTTACATGTAAAATAAGGCATGTGTAATAATCAATTTATCAAACTTGTTCTCTGCACAGACGTGTGAATAAAGAACTCAATCTCCAGCGTAGAATATAGCACTCAACCTATCAGTTTGTGCTGTATTCATAAGCCTCTGATCTCTTTACTTATTTACAGGCGGTGATCAAACTTATCCTATAAGTGCATAGTGAGTGAGTGAGACTGGTTGCTTTACGCCCTTATCAACACTTTGAAGTGTTATATCAAGGGCAGGAGAGCTGAGAGGGAGGCAGTTTATGATCATACCCAGGAAATAAGAGATAGAGAAGTAGGGAGAGAGAGAGAAAAGAGACAGAAATGCACTTTATGGTCATACCCAGGACCATCTATAGTGCATAGCATGCATCATAGCTCTTCAGGAGTTCCTTTCTACACAAATAACAATCAAATTGCATCATTTGGGTCATGTGTGAGTGAGTGAGATTGGTTGCTTTACGCCCTTATCAACACTTTGAAGTGTTATATCAAGGGCGGGAGAGCTGAGAGGGAGGCAGTTTATGATCTTACCCAGGAAATAAAGATAGAGAAGTAGGGAGAGAGAGAGAGAGGAAAGAGACAGAAAGGCACTTTAAGGTCTTACCCAGGGAATAGAGATAGAGAAGAAGGGAGAGAGAGAGAGAGAGAGGAAAGAGACAGAAAGGCACTTTAAGGTCTTACCCAGGACCATTGGGTCATGTCTATTGACTGTCCAATAAAAGCATAATGGCACTGGAGTAACTGAACAAGTGCGTAATCAGTAGTTACAGGTTATGCCCTAATATGGTAAAACTATTGCACATGTGGAATTCTCAGTGGGACGAGTATGGAATGTGTGGCAGCAGGACCAAAACAAATATTTCATATTTTCTTTCACTTCTTCTCTGATAAATAAACAAATATTGGAAACAGCTTTGTCAAAATAGAAACAGGAGAAAGTGAGTCATAGAGGACCACGTGTTGACAGCCATCACCAGCTGCAGTCTACACTTGCAGCTTTTTACGTTTGTTATTTGCTTGTGTGCAGTGTGTCAGGGAGTTTATTACACCCCTGTGCTGTTGCTTCCTATACCTTCAGCATTGTATGTCACACTTGGTCAAAGTGGTGCATAACATGTGAGTTATGTCACCCTGGGGACATACAACAAGTAGGTCCGCCCAAAACGTAAATTACTTCTTTTATTTTTAATTATTTATATTTTTTATTTATTAATGGGGTGTAATAAATATGGAACAAAGCTCGGGTGAAGTCTGTACACTTGTTAGTGACCTTGGGAGCACAGAAGATCTCGGGCTAACGCCCTCTAACTTTCTGCGCTCCTTCGGTCAATAACAAGTGTACAGACTTCCCCCTTGCTAGGTTCCATCTATGTATTCACTGGTCTTCTACTATGGGTCAGATTTTCAGAAAATGTACAATTCGCCTTCACCAATCCTCTCAAATAGCCCACATTTAAGACAATAATGAGCTTCAAAATGCAGTTTACCATAACAGAATTGATACTTTAAATCAATGCTATACCAAATATAGGCCTACTCAGATATACCCGGTATTCTTCATTTTTCAGCCTAATTTAGGAGAATGTGTAGAGCTGCCAATTGTACATTTTCTGAAAATCTGACCCTTATGCTGTCTCTGGGTGTAGTTGTGTGAGGTGTTTGTATGGTGTTTACAGTCTAGGCCCAAAGATGAGAATGTCCCTTCAAATGGAGGGAAAGCCTCTCACCTCAAACCACAAAGTGCCATTATTATTAGACTAAGCAAAATGTCATTATAATCCCATTAGAACTAGCCTAGTCCTAGGCCAGGAAACCGATTAGCAAAGTAGGCGTCCAATCTGACATACCATTCTTATCTGATCTGAGAGTTTAGACCTAGACTATTTTATTCCATGAACTATATTGATTGGTAAGTAGGGAGAGTAACCCCATCAAAGGATTGTTATATAGCCAAAGTTGGCAAGATAAACAATGGCACAGGTAGAATAAAGGATTAATGACCGACATTGAGGGCTGCTGGTGCATTGGTCTTCTCCTTTAATATTCTGGCCTATCGATATACATGTACATCTCTCTCTGGGTATATTTTGCTTGATGCTTTATTCTAAGAACAATATATCTGACTTCTCATACTCGTATATATATGGAAGGTAACATTCTACATACTATTCCTGTCCAAATATAATGTATAGACCTATATATTAATATAGATAGGACTTATATAATATACAGATCTATAGATTAAGAGGTATGGCGCCAGGGTGTCCAGTCAGTGGACAGTGGGACAGTCTGGGCTAGACTCCAATATGTGGACAGTGGGCACTGCATGTGGCAGTAACAAAGCTTCCATCTCCTCCCCCCTCCTCCCCCCCCCTCTTCCAACACCTCCCTCTCCCACCGCTCATATCTCCCTTTCTCTTTATGGGTCCGATTTTCAGAAAATGTACAATTGAGAGCTCTACACATTTAGTAAATTCTGCTAAATTAGGCTGCAATTTGGCCAATACTAGGTAAATTCGAGTATAGTCGGCATTGCATTGATTCTAGCAATCTGTTAGGCTAGGTTGAGCTGTATTTCCGTCTGAAATCTGGGTTATTTGAGAAGATTGGCGAAGTTGAATTGTACATTTTCTAAAAATCTGACCCATATAATACATGTGGGAAGTCTTTCTTTTTCAAATATTTCATATAGGTCTGGCATCTGTCAGATCTTTGTGTGAAAAGGCAAAATTAGATTTTTTATTTATATCTTGTTCATTTCTTTTTCAAGTATTTCTGCTAGGTTTAGGACCTGCCGGACATAATGGTGACATGGACAGTGTAGGAATGGATAAAGCTTATATATATGCATACAGTAATATGTGCACAGCCTCCGAGATACAAATGTACAAATAGTGGCTTCAGGCAAACAAACAGAGCCAAGATGATATTTACCATTATTCGCTGAGGAATTATCAGATATATATAAGCAAGTGCGAGTGTGTAAGATTATAGTAAGATTTGGGGATGTGGGGTGGCCGAATGGGCAAGCTCAGTGGCATGAACATGGTGTGGGTTCAAACCCGGGTGTGGCTAGTTTCACCTCCTCTCCCAGGAACTAGAGGATGACCACTATTGCGGTGATCTAGTCCTGGTAAAAATGTAATAAAATAAAAAGATCGACTGATAGAGAAACCAGAATGTTATTCCATCATTTAGCATGCAGGCAATAGGATCGCTATTCAGCAAATAGCAGCAGATTGGTAATCTTACTGATTGACTTTCCAATATAACCTGAAAAAGCTGAGTAGAACTGCAGATTGGAGTTGATTCAATTAAACTTCATCCGATAGCAAATGTATTTGCCTGGCAAATATAGAGGAGGAGGAGGCGGAGTAGCATAAGGAGGATTAGGAGGTGGAGTAGCAGGAGAGAGAGAAGGAGGCAGAGGAGGATTGTCTGGGATTAGGAGGAACAGGAGGTGGAGCAGGAGGAGTGGGGGAAGTAGGAAGAGTAGGAGTAAGAGGAGCAGGAGTAGGAAGAGGAGGCGTAGGGGGAGGAGGAGAAGCAGGAGTAGGAAGAGGAGGAGGAGTAGGAAGAGGAGGAGTAGGGGGAGGAGGAAGAGTAGGAGTAGGAGGAGCAGGAGTAGGAAGAGGAGGAGTAGGGGGAGGAGGAAGAGTAGGAGTAGGAGAAGCAGGAGTAGGAAGAGGAGGAGTAGGAGTAGGAGGGGAGTTTGAGCAGGAGGGGGAGGAGGATGGGGAGCGGGAGGAGGAGGAGCAGGAAGAAGCAGAGTAGGCGTCA